>CM073467.1:21792500-21817500 GCA_037074535.1 Gleditsia sinensis
ACTCATGGCCTAAATCCTAGTATTGTCAGACCAGCCGTAGAGGCCAACAACTTCGAGCTGAAACCTTCTCTTTTGCAGATGGTTTAGCAGAATCAATTTGGAGGGTCACCTACTGAAGACCCTAATCTCCACCTATCAGGATCTTTGAAGGGCATTAGGCAAAGCCTTAAGCAACATACTAAGAGGTAATGGATAGCAAAGAGAGTCATTCAAACTCTCTTCAAGCCTCCTTGAGTGAAAGAATAAAAAGGGAGTCGAGCTAATGGCTTTAAACAAGCGCTTTGTGGGAGGAAACCCACATTTTAATTTTTAAAATTTCCTTTGGCTTTGTTTTCTAGTTTTTAGTTTAGTTTTTATCTTTAATTTTAGTTAATTTCTTTGGTTATATGTTTAATGAGTGTTTCCTTATGTATTTTAGGTTCATTCCCATGTGCTCAAGGTGATATAAAAGGCTTAAAATTAAGGGAAATCAAGGAGAATCAAAAGATGAGGCAAAATTCGAAGAATTAAGGTTTCCAGCTAGCAACATGGCTAGGCCGTGTCCTCCACCACGCCTGTGCTTCAAGCACGGGCCAAATCCTACATGTTTGGAGAAAACCCGCCAGAAGCACAGACTGGTCGTGTCCCATGACACAGCCGTGTTGCAGACCTAGCCCAAGCACTCCTCACCCATGTTACTTAACACGGGCCAAATCCTAGAATTTTGGAATTCCAGCGCCAAGCACGGGTCACAGCACGGCCGTGTTACAGGTAAAAAAAGAGAGGAAAATAGCCATCTACTATTGGCATCATTATTATAGCTTCCCTCCAAGTATAATTTTAACCTTTTCTTTGTGCTTAATTTCTTTTATTTGGATTGAATTTTCCTGATGGTTGGACTGGATTATTCCTCTGCATTATGTTTCTTGAAGAAATTTATGGCTTGGTTGTTAACCTAGATCATCTTATCCTGTATTTTCCATTTGCCTTAAATTGAATTGAAAATCTCATGCTCCTTAATTTTGGACTTATTGACCGTGGTTTGAGCTCCAATTCAAAATTGCTGCATTGCTTAAATCTGACCTACCTCTTGCTGATGAAAGCATGGTCTAATTGGCACTTCAGCGAGAACCTACCTCTACCTCTTTCAGAAGACCATTAAGTAAGTAAGTTACTTCAACCTTTGCCTGTACTTTCCGTTATTACTGACATTGAGGACAATGTCAAGTTTAAGCATGGGAGAGTAGACTTTAGGCTTGTATTTTTCACTGATTGAATTTTGTATCTCCTGTTTCTTTGTATAATCATAAAGTTTGCTATTTCAGAGATAGATTGGCGTAATATAGGTTAATTTTTAGCTCATGAACATGTGATGCACAATAGAATATGAAATAGGTAGTTATTATTTTAGTCTCTCTCTTCTAGGATTAAACCTTTAATTTTTTAAAAAATATCTCTCTATTGAGCTGTGAATTGTATGTTATTTTTTATTTTAACACTATGAGAGAGTGAAGGTAGGGAGAGGTGAAAAATGAGGGAATGTGCACCCCAAAAAATTTTCACTCTGAGTACCCCTTTAAGGCACCAAAAAGGCCTTAGTTTGAGTACCTAGATGCATTTACCCTAGTGAGATGGAGCATAAAATGTACTCACTGCATATTTCTAAAAAAAAACAACAAAAAAAAACAAATGAATGAAAAAAAAATTGATGATGGAAAGTAAAAGAGTTTAAGTGAGAAAAAGAGTGATAAAATAGAAATAAGGGTAAGGCAACATAGGGAGATCTAAAGGATGAACTTGAGTGTACAAAAATCAATTTTATGCATACAACCAATGGTAACAATAGAAGTAGATATATAAAAAAAAATTATTTGTTTAGTTTTAGAAGAATAGAGACTATATGATAATTCATATATCTATTGTGTGCACACAGATTGAGTGACAAATGATCTATATTGCATTTTTCTATCTTCTAGAATCTGATTGCATCTTTCCCCCTTCCTGATATGATATGCTATTTGCTTGAGGACAAGCAAAGGTTTAAGAATGAGGGAGTTGATAAAGGGAAATTTTGAGTATTAATGGTTATATTTTATCCTCTAATTCATAGCAAACTTGTGGTTATTTCTCTGCTTTTGGTTATGCTTTTCTTTGGATACTGCTTTGGTTGTTTTTATGCTTGTAGGTGAGCAAAAGAGGCCAAGAAGCAAGGGAAAACAGTCATGAAAAGTGCCATATGGACTAGGAACAAGATGAGGAGGAAGCAAGGAGGAAGCCCACAAAAAATCAGCAAGAAAAGAGCATGGCATCCCCCAACACAGCCAGGCCGTGCTTGGTGGCATGCAACACGGCCAGGCCGTGTTCTCGGCAAAAGCTGTAGAAACTTCCTAGAATCCAGCCCGAAGTACGGCCAGGCTGTGTCTTGGAACACAGCCGTGCTTCGGGTCTGTACACATTGTCTTTTTTAGGGTTTTGGCCGCCAAAATTAATATAGATTGAAGGGGATACGCAGCCAAAAGGGAGGAACGCATTCAGACCTCCTTCTACTCAGTTTTAGGCTTGGGAAACACCATTAGATTAGGTTTAGAGTAGGATTAATGTTTAATTCATATTCTTAGAGTAGATTTGACAGCAATTTCAGTTTGTATTTCATTCTTCATCCAGGTTCTATCTTTCTATCTCTACACTCATCTCTACTTCTACTCTTCCTCTTGTTTTGTATGGAATATATTTACTTAATGAATTGGATTATGCTTTTGATTTATCTTTCTATCATATTTGAGTAGATTTGATCTAGGGTTTTGGTAAACCCACTTATGGTGTGATGATACATTGTGCTGATTGAGTTAATGGAACCCTAATTGTGTTATCTATGGTTAATTAGGATTAGCAATTATGCATTGGTTATAGGAGTTGATAAATGTCTGGCCAATATTTATCACGTCTTAGGATATTAATTGATGGACTGAAAGGTGAAGATTAATACAGGAACCTAATAGTTAATTAGGCATATCTTAATCACGAAAGTAGTCTAAGGCTCTCTAGGAATGAATCAATTAATGGCCACGAGAAAATTGATTAATTGTATTCCATGGTTGGCATAGAACTTAATGGACCTAAGTTGAACTAAGAACCACGAAAGTAGGTAATTGGATTAACCTAGGTACGATTAGTAACGCTTGAAAGAGGTTGCTAGTTAATTGTAATAACCGTAAAATTTAACGAAAATTCTAATTAAAAGAAATTTAGAATAAAAGAGAGAATTTTGACAATAGAGATAAGAACCGTAGAAAATATGTATATTTATTACATGGATTAAAGAATTACAAAAGAAATATGAGAATTTATGTTTTAGCGCGCTATAAACAAATATATTTTTATTTATGTAGAAATGATTATGATTTGTTAAAAGTAAGTGAACTTTTAAGTAAAAGAAGTATTGTGTTGCTTAAAATAATTATACCGGCCTCCATTGAATTTTTATGGTATTTTTAGAAATATTATTTCTTTTAATATGAATAAAGATATTTATTTTGAAATTTGTTTTTATTATGATGTTTATCAAGAAAAATCATGATTTAAGAGTTTCACTAAAGATTTACGAGAATGGAAATTTTTAGAAATTTTTGGGATATTTTATGATGAAAAATGGAATTTATATGAATTTTTATAAAAGAAATTCCTATTATTAATTATATAATAATAATTATTATATTTAAAAAAAACAAAGGTTTCAGAAACCATAAAATGAGAAACCGGGGGCGACGAATTCTAAGAAAAAAAAAACGGAAAAGATGCATAGTAGTGAATAGTATAGGAATAGTAACATCTAACATTTTCTTTCGATTTGGAGTACTGATTGGCTTCTGGTTTCAAAACTGAAAGTGTTATTGGATTCAGGAAGAAGAGTACTTCAGTTTTGACCGATCAGTTTTTCAAATCAACCGTTGAATCGCTGTAGATCTGAAATAGAAAATCTCGGTAAAAGGTAAGTTCTGAAAAACCTTACTTAGAAACTTCTAATTAGAAATCTGACTCCGTAGATGGATTCAAAACCTAGATAAACATTAGGATATGAAATTGTTTAGTTGATTTGGTAACTTTTTATATGGTGGTGAATAGTGATTTCTGGCATGAATAGTGGTGGTGAATAGTGTTTTCCGGCGATAAATAGTGGCGGTGAATATGTGTATATACATACATATACATATACATATATATATATATATACATGTATATATATATATGTATATGTATATATATGTATGTATGTATACATATACATATACATACATACATATATATATATATACATGTATATATATATACATACATACATGTATATGTATATATATATACATATATATATATATATCGCAGGGCGACAATTTCAGAAGGAAAGAAAGAAAAAAAAATGGAGAGGAATAGTGCTGCATAGTGAGTAAATAGTGACATCAAATTTTATCTTTCGATTTGGAGTGCTTAAGGGCTTCCGATATCAAAACTGAAAGTGTTATTGGATTCAGGACGAAGAGTACTTTAGTTTTGATCGATCAGTTTTTCAAATCAACCGTTGAATCGCCGTAGATTTGAAGTAGAAAATCTCGGTAAAAGGTAAGTTCTGAAAAACTTTACTTAGAAACTTCTAATTAGAAATCTGACTCCGTCGATGGATTCAGAAACTAGACAAACATTAGGATATGAAATTGTTTTCTTGATTCGGTAAATTTTTTGTTTCGGTAAACAGTATTTTTCGGCGATGAATAGTGCGGTAAATAGTGATTTTGCGTGAGTAAATAGTGTTTTCTGACGTTGAATAGTGACTAAACTCCCAAATTTATTTTTCAAGTTTTTGGACCTTCCGAACTCGATTTTGGGGTTTGTTTTACCGAATTCAGACCAGAAACGAGGATTTTAGGGCTGTCCAATCTGGAGCCCTTACTTGTGAGTGGGTTTTTCATACTATAACGCATGTTTTATGATTCGGTTTATAACTCTCTCGTATGATTTTAACTATGCAGGGCAAACATCTAGGCTGATAATTCTCCATTGAGCTAGATTTATAGAAATGCGAACTTAGTCATAGAAAGGAACTAAATTAGCTATGAAATGATTTGATGCATGATGAGCATCTATGCGACGTCTACGGACGATCTATGTTTAAAGGGAAAGTTTATGATGATAAAGGTCTCCATGGGAATCCATGGATGAGACATATTTTAGAACGGAGTTTTATGCATGAAAAGAGCTAGATGGAGAATTATAGCTTTATTATAATGTTATTGAAATGTTTTACTTTAAACTCTTTGAATAACATATTTTCAAATGTTTGCTATTGGGGGAATCCTTTTAGATCGCTGTTAGCTAGCCGCAGGTAGTGATAGCCCTGGTGCACCATAGTCATGTTAATGCTTCGGCCTAGGATATTGTGACGGGCTTATGACCGCCTGAGTTACAGAATTTAGGGTGGACTTATGTCTAAGGAAAGCTCTGGCAAGGAAAGACTTGGTACTTAAGCGTGTCCATTAGTGACCCACCTCTCTTTTCTGGGAACTTTCCTGGTGCGCTATTTACAGACTACAATTACTATCCAGTTATCGAGGTATTAGTGTGAAATTTTGACATGGAAATATTTTATAAAGTGAAAATTAGAAAATGATTATATTCATGGCATAATTTCAGTTTACCAATGAATTTTGAGAATGATTATGTTTTGATACATTATGGCATGAGAATATAATGAACATACTCGTTATTGGAATCATATTTTCGGCTATTAATATGAAAAGAAAAGAAATGAGCACGGTCACATGGCAATCCGCGTGGTGCACCAGTAGGGGACGCCCTACCAACGGTTATGATTATATTCATGAGAAAAGAAAGAGAAAGTGTGCCATGTCGGACGGAGCGAGATAAGCCCGTACCAAAAAGTAGAGAATACTCACCCTGACCGGGGTATCTTAAAGTAAGAATAAGTTGATAGCCATCATATGAAATTCGAAAAAATAGTTATTCATGCCATACATGTCATAACTGTATAATTTTCATGTGCATGATAAAGTGCATTCATGTGACCTAAAGATATTTTCTGTAGTTTATACAGCTGAACATGACATGATGAACTATAATGGTAAATTATGATTTATTGTTGAACTTACTGGGATTTAATTCTCACTATATTTCCATATCATGTTCAGAAGAATAAATATGCAGATATTCTCTATGACACTTATTATCTCTGTACGTTGGATCGAGGTGCCCTACCTTGGGCAACTTCCAGTTATTTCAGATATAACTGTCGTAGATGTAACTGAGATTCCGGTGGACGTGCCACCCGAACCAGTGTCCCCGGAAATAGTCGATATAGATGATTAGAACTAATATGTATCTTTGTACAAATGTTTGTAAAATAATGGTGTGTAGTTTGTAAAATAATAGTGTGTATGGAAACTCAGTATTGTATAAATTAAATAAATGTTATATTGAGTTAAGTTGTAACGAGGTAATAACTTCATGGTATTTTAAAAAAAAATTACATAAATGGAGTTGTTACACCGTGCCGGTCATGTGTTCCATCATTTGGGGCTGTGACAGAGTGGTATTAGAGCTTTAGGTTTTCCTGTGTTCATGGAGTAACGAACCTTTAGGTAGAACTTTAAGTATGGGTATGAATCTAGACATGCTTATACTCACGGTGCTGCTAAAGGGGTTCGATAGGATGTTGTCTTTTTGTTCAAGTAAGTCAGTTTATAGTATGCTATGTTGGCATGGTTAAGTGACGGTTGGGCTATCTCTGTTTTATAGCGAGATGCGTCTTAAAGAATTTAAGAAATTGAGACAAATACCAAATATGATGGTTTCTGAATATGACATGATGATGGTTTCTGAATGTGACATTCGTTGTACCCGGTTGTCTAGATATGGTAGATTGTGATGTGACATTGAGAATGAATTTGTTGGCATTATGTCATGTCATTTTGCAATGTCACTTGAAGGTGATTAAATTCAATATTCTTGGAGAATTTTCTCTCTTGATACAAAGAAATCTTAGTGAGATACCCAGTAACCTAATCTCTGCTTTAGCAATCCATAAGTTATTACAAAAAGGTGCCAAGGATAGTTGGCAGTGGTGAGAGATGCTGATATAAAGTATACCATTGTAAATCAAGTTCCAGTGATTAGAGAATTTTCTGATATAATTCCTGAGGAATTGCCAGGATTACCCCGAAATAATAAATAGAATTTGGTATTGATTTATTTCCTGGCCAGCGTCTATATTTCCATATAGAATGGCACCCACTGAACTTAAAGAACTGAAAAAGAAATAGTTATAAGACATGTTAGACAAGGGATTTAAAAATCGTAGTACTTTTACTTGGAGTGCTCTAGTTCTATCTATGAAAAAGAAAGATGGATCACTATGACTATACATAGATTATAGACAATTGAATAAAGTGACAATGTGGAATAAATACTCATTACCTCGTATAGATGATCTATTTGATCAGTTAGAAAGTGCTCAGCATTTTTCAAAAAAATTTAACTTGATTTGATATTTAGATATCATCAATTAAGGATAAAAGAAGAGGATATTAAAAAAAAATTGCTTTCAGGATTCGGCATGGACACTATGAGTTTATAGTTATGTCATTTGGATTGACAAATGCCCCAGCTACATTCATAGAGTTAATGAATAAGTAATTAAGCCATCCCTAAATCAAGTTGCTATTATATTTATTGATAATATACTAGAATATTTCAAGAGTTCAGAGGATCATAAGCAATATTTAAAGATAGTATTACAAACTCCAAGGGAGTATCAGCTATATGCTAAGTTCTCAAAATATGAATTTTGACTTAGTAATAGTACTTTCTTAAGGTATATGGCTAGCAAGATGGTATCCAAGATAACCCTAAGAAAGTAAAAGTGGTACAGCAATGTCCACATCTTGCTACAGTTACAGATGAAGATTCAAGTCCAATTTGTGCTTTCTGCTGTGGTCTGTTGTCCATTCTAGATGAACATATACTTGTAAAGCATCAATCAGCTCCTCAGCATCTTAAGGTGAGATGAGAATTCGTCGTGCTGAGTGTGAGATGAACATTTGTTCCACAGCATGATCAAGGAAAGATAACAGACCATCAAAGAAGTTGTTAACATTTAACAAATCTATCGGTTTGTGATGCATATTCAGTTGTGCCCAAGAGACTATTTGGAAAATCTCTTCTAAAGTACCAAAACCCCCCGGTAAGGCAATGAAGGCATCAGCATTGCTCATCATTCTAGCCATGCAATCATGCATGGATGCAACCCTAAACTCTTCCCCAATTGATTTTCCTACGATGTTAGATGCAGCTAGAGTTGTAGGAATAATACCTAGAACTTGGCATCCTCCTACATGAACAGCTGTAGACACGCACCCCATTAACCCACAGTTACCTCCACCATAGACTAGATGAATTTTTCTCCTGGCCAGCACCATACCCAGGTTTTGTGCTGCTTTCACATATTCTCCATCCTTTCCAGGACTGAAACCACAAAAGACGCAAACATTTCGAAATTGACGAAATGCAATTCCCTCCATAGCTGCACACACCCTAATTTTGAGTATGAAAATAAAGATACTAATGTGTGCATTTACAGAACTCAGAGAAAGACATACTTATAATAGCTATACGAATAGGCTAGACATAATAAGAACAACTATGTGAGTGATTGGCAGAGATCAGCTAAATTGAAGGTGAAAATTTCAAAAAAATGACGGCAAGCATGTATATGTACAGTAGTTATGACTGTGACCCATATTAAGCACGTAAAGAGAATAAGGTTAAGATATCACCAGAAATTAGCCTTTTCCTTATTATTTTTATGAAGCATTGATGTCTTGATTCTTACAGAGAAGTTGTGAGTGGTAGGCGTAAAAGAGAGAAAAGATTGAAAAATGCAAACCAGTTAGTTGTGGAAGAGGGACAATCAAAAGATTTATCTTGTTTTTCCCAATGTTTTTACCAGTCGACTATTGGTTTATAAGTCGACTAGCTATTTTGAGTAATTTTAATTTGGACTGGTTATTTTATAGTTAATTGATTATATATATTTTGAAGCAACCAACTGAATCCTACCAGTTAACTATGTGCTCTTATTTTTCACAGACTTTATAGGCTCAGAAATATTTCTTTTCCATGTGATATGCTTCCGCCGAATAACAGTATCTCTAAATTGAATTTTTGCACATATATTCAAACTTTGCGGCCACTGATTTTCGCCGAAATAGCAGCTAGATTTTGTTTACAGATTTTCAAGAATTATGGCCACCGATTTTAATTTCCTGTCGATATTTTTGTCCAAACTTCTGACTTCCTATTTTGGCACCATGCTCTATTACGTGTTTTGTATTTTCTGCTACATTGTCCTACATTAATATTTGGCATTAAATGCAAGATTCTTTTTCCTTACTATAAGGAGGGTTAATTTCTAATCTATGGAACTCAATTATTATGGTGTTCAACTTATTAGTAGATTAAAGTAATAGGGATTTTGAAAAGAATAGATGGATGATGATCTAATGGTGCTTTGACGAATGTAATCAAAGGAATTAACGGTGTTGAAGTTTCTGAGAAGTAAAGTATGGAAAGTAAGATTTAAGTTAATATCGAAATTTTTAATTTGGAAACATGGAGAATATTTTGAGAATCATCTCTGAAAATAATGTAAGTAATCAAGATATTTGTGTTAAAGGTTTATACTATGCTAAATCGAATTTAGTATTTAATATGTGAATTATGTTGAGATTGAAAATTCACGTATGAATAATTGTTGAGAAAAGAGATTTCAGAAGAAGCCATAGATTGTAAATATGGATAAACCGAGGTAATAAGGATATACTGAGATATAAAAAAATGGTACTAGTATAATGGTAAAAAGAAGATACAAGTGAAATTTTTCATTGGTGGGTATGTTGGCAAATACGAATTGAATATATTATCTCAAGAGAGTTATTCAGGAAGTCTAAGGATCTTTATTAGATTATAGTATGACTGATACTAAATTTAAATGATGTGTTTATACATTAGAAGTTATGCTTTAAGTATCTTTATATTATTGTGGTGAAAGTTGGGAGAAATTAATTGTCTTTAGTTGAACTTGCTCATAGCAGTAATTATCATACCAATATACAATGGCATCATTTGAAGTTTTACATAAGCATCATAGGTTTCTTAATATGTGAATAAATTGAGAAAAGTTAAACTTTGAAAATTTAATTTGGAATAACATGCAATAGATATAATATGACTTATTTAAATTGATGATGCTAGCTTGGAGAGCATGCTTCAAGCATATTTTTTTAAGATTGGTGAGAGATTCCTTAGCAGAATCTATCTATAATAAAATGATATTAGAAGATTTAAGCTTTATGTAAGAGGTGTTACAAATGTTTTGTTAAATGACTCAGTAGAGTTAGATTTATTATAAGATGTCATTGAAAAAGTGAAAATTGATTAGAAAAAAAATACTGGAAACTCAATACAAGTCAAAAGTTTATGAGGACTATGAATGTTGAGCACGAGAAAGTATTAGTTGGTGACTATATATATATTCTTGAAGGACTCACCCATAGAAGAGGTAATGAGGTTTTGAAAGAAAGGGAAGTTACCCTCTCGGTATATAGAATTATTTGAATTCTTGATAGGATCGGTTCAGTGGCTTATTGTTTGGTTTTACCACCTGCATTGGATAATGTTTATCCAGTTTTTCATGTGTCTATACTACGGAAATATTTACCGGATTTTACACATGTTATACAGTGTCCATAGATTCAGTTACAGAAAGATTTAACCTAAGAGGAACAACCAGTATGGATAGACAAGTAAAGAAGTTACGGTCAAAAAAAATATTTACAGTAAAGGTGATATGGAAAAATCACTCTTTTGAGGAAGCTACTTGGGAAAGAGAGGAGGATATACGCGCTAGATATATGCGTTTATTTGAACAACGAGATTAGTATTGATCTGCAACTATGGTGATGAAATTCGGAGACCGAATTTCTTTAAGGGGGGAGAATGTAATAACCATAAAATTTAACGAAAATTCCAATTAAAGGAAATTTAGAATAAAAGAGAGAATTTTGAAAATATGAGAATTTATGTTTTGGCGCGTACTTTTTATTTTTAAATGATAGTATTTTGCTATAAGCAAATATATTTTTATTTATGTAGATATGATTGTGATTTGTTAAAAGTAAGTGGACTTTTAAGTAAAAGAAGTATTGTGTTGCTTAAAATAATTATATCGGCCTCTAATGAATTTTTATGGTATTTTTAGAAATATTCTTTCTTTTAATATGAATAAAGATATTTGTTTTGGAATTTGTTTTATTATGATTTTTATCAAGAAAAATCGTGATTTAAGAGTTTAACTAAAGATTTACGATAATGAAAATTTTTAGGAATTTTTGGGATATTTTATGATGAAAAACGGAATTTATATGAATTTTTATAAAAGAAAATCTAATTATTAATTATTTAATAATTATAAAAATAAAAAAAAATAAAAAAAAAACTAATAAATGAAACCGGGGGCGACAATTTCAGAAGGAAAGAAAGAAAAAAAACGGAGAGGAATAGTGCTGCATAGTGAGTGAATAGTGACCTCAAATTTTATCTTTCGATTTGGAGTGTTTAAGGGCTTCCGATATCAAAACTGAAAGTGTTATTGGATTCAGGACGAAGAGTACTTAGTTTTGACCGATCAGTTTTTCAAATCAACCGTTGAATCGCCGTAGATTTGAAGTAGAAAATCTCGATAAAAGGTAAGTTCTGAAAAACCTTACTTAGAAACTTCTAATTATAAATCTGACTCTGTAGATGGATTCAGAAACTAGACAAACATTAGGATATGAAATTGTTTTGTTGATTCGCTTGTCTAGAATTTGCTTCGAATATTATTGTCACGGCTGCAAATGATAGAACACATGACCGGCACGGTATAAGGGTTTCCCCCTAACCGTAAGTCTAACACATAGCATGCACAAATATCCAGCACACAATCCAGAGTACATAATAAATATAACTGGCCACATACGCCACATCCAATATAAGAAAATACTGTATATATATATATATATATATATATATATATATATCTCATGAATCTAACATCCTTGATTCAACTTGGCCCATGGCCTCATAGTACAAACATTGTTGTAAAACTTAAAACCATTTTTCAAACAACACAAGAAGCGAGGATCCTGCCTGTATGTTCATGGAGATACACTTGACATAAACTTAAACTATACAACCAATACAATGGAGTCTTGCCCAAACTGGGGCTCACCAATGCTATTGTTAGCCTCCTATGGAGCTGTAGCTGGATCAGTGTTTCTTTGACTATTTGTGGGGAGAAAACAGAAGAGGGGTGATATTACCACATCTCAGTGAATGGATAAATCATACTATAACAGAAACAGGGCAAACTAAGCACGAATATTTCGCAATTAATCAAATAATTGAAGTCAAAGTATAGAAAACATTAAACATTTAACCGTAATTTATTGAAAGAATGCTAAACAGTTCAAATGATAAATCAGGATTGAATCAATAACTGTAAGCAAATCAATTATGCATGGTAAGTAATAAATGAAGATACTTATGCAAGAACAATGATGAATGAGGTATTTCAGAAATATTTAATCTTTTTAAGAAAATGCACTAATTTATTGGAGGTCTTTCCTAGCAGATCTATCATCTTCCCCAAGTACATAGCAATGGGTATGGCAATCACTGTAGGCGTAGACACAAGTCCACCCTAAATTTTCCCCAAGCACATAGCAATGGGTATGGCAATCACTGTAGGCATAGACATAAGTCTACCCTAAATTTTCCAAGCACATAGCAATGGGTATGGCAATCACTGTAGGCATAGACATAAGTCTACCATAAATTTCCCAAGCACATAGCAATGGGTATGGTAATCACTGTAGGCATAGACATAAGTCTACCCTAAATCCCTGTGTCTTAGGCAGTCATATGCCCGTCACAGTATCCTAGGCCGAAGCCTTAACATGATCATGGTGCACCAGGGCTAGCACTACCTGCGGCTAGCTAACAGTGATCTAAAAGGGTCCCTCCAATAGAAAACATTTGAAATATGCTATTCAGAGAGTTTAAAGTAAGACATTTCAATAACTTTACAATAAAGCTATAATTCTCCATCTAGCTCTTTTCATGTATAAAACTCTATTCTAAAATATATCTCATCCATGAATTCCAATGGAGACCTTTAAAATCATAAAATTTCCCTTTTTAAACATAGATCGTCCGTAGACGTTACATGAATACTTGTCATGCATCAAATCACTTCATGGCTAACTTAGTTCATTTCTATGACTAAGTTCGCATTTCTATAAATCTAGCTCAAATGGAGAATTAATAGTCTAGATGCTTGCCCTGCATACCTAGGGTTCAACTAGGATTGAAATTTACAATTTCTAACATGGTTGGAACATATTGGTTTTCAAAGCGGTAAAACAATTTAACATACATTCCAACTAGTTAAAATCATACGAGAGAGTTATAAATCAAATTCCTAAAACATGCGCTATAGTATGAAAAACCCACTCACCTTACTAGGAGTCCAACAACGAGAATTTCACCTCGTGATGGCTCAACAACCTAGAAAACATAGCCATAACATGAAAATTAGAAAACTCTAAAAGTCACTATTCACGCCGGAAAACACTATTTACTCGCCGGAACACTATTCGTGCTGAAACCTAAAAACCCTATATTCTAGTATAGAAACTAATTCTAAGACTATCTATGGAAAGAAATTCGGTAAAACGAAGCCTAAAACGCGATTAAACGGAGTTTTACCTTTAGAGGTACTATTCACACGATTTTCCGGCGACCTTCCAGTGACTTTTCAACGAAATTGATCGGTGGGATTTGTAGCTCTTCTTCCCACGAGTCCAACGATACCTTACTTGCTCAAATCGGACGTCCGGATGATGAGATATCTTAGAGAGAAGTTTGAGGAAAATTTTAGAGAGAGAGAGTTAGGGTTCAGATGAAAGAGAAATGAAGAAAAAGGGGGGGTCCACAAAAAAAAGCTATCAGATGAATCTCTCCGCGGCGAGCCGCGATTTTCGCCGCGGCCAGATTCGAAACCAGAAAACTCATGCTCTCGGGAAAAATACCGCATCATTCTCGCCGCGACGAACTTATTCTCGCCTCGGTGAACTCCATTTCATCGAATTTGACAAAATGTCCAACATGAAAGTTATAGCCCTTTCTCTTAGCTTTCCATAGCCACTTGAATCACCTAATTTGGAGTTCATATGAAGGAGTTATGAATAAAATAGTGAGCAAAGGGCCAGACCACACTACACTTCGGTTTTTGCCTCGTCTCACTATGATATTCACGGAATTTACAAAAGTTCGCAACATCAAAGTTGTAGATATATGTCTTATATTTCATTAGAAAGTGGAATTACGTAATTTAGATTTCATATGAGAGAGTTATGATTATATGAGTGACGAAGGGTCAGAAGAAAAGGTCGAAAAGGCTCTAAAATTTTACATTGTTCTCAACTTTCTTTGTTTCAAATGATTTATACTTAACCTTCAAAGGTTTTATTAGTTGAGGGTTATTACATTCTCCCCTCCTTATAAAAATTCGGTCCCCAAATTTTACAAGAACCAACAACATAAAAACATAAAACTACTCTTGGAACAGCTGTGGATACTTCTCTCTCATGACGTCCTCTACTTCCCACGTAGCTTCCTCTTTGGAATGATTCTGCCAGATCACCTTCGCTGTAGGGATATCCTTAGACCTCAACTTTTTCACTTTTCTATCAACAATGGCCACGGGTTTCTCTTCGTAGGCCAAATTGTCATCCAAAAGGATTTCCTGCGGTTGAATCACATGAGATGGGTTGGGTAGATACTTCCTCAACATCGAGACATGGAAGACTGGATGCACTTCACTCAATCCAGGTGGTAGGGCTAGGCGGTATGCCACTGCTCCTACCCTATCCAGAACTTCAAAAGGTCCAATATACCTTGGGCTTAACTTCCCTTTCTTACCAAACCGCATTATTCCCTTCATGGGTGAAACTCTGAGGAACACGTGATCGCCTAAAGAAAACTCCAACTCCCGACGTCTATGGTCCACATAAGACTTCTGACGACTTTGTGCAGTTAAAACCCATTCCCTTATCAGCTTAACCTTCTCTATGGCATCTTGCACCAAGTCTGGCCCTAACAGCTTGGCTTTTCCAACTTCAAACCATCCAACGGGAGATCGGCATCTTCTCCCATAAAGAGCTTCAAAAGGTGCCATCTGAATACTGGCTTGATAACTGTTGTTGTATGCAAATTCAGCTAATGGCAGGTATCCTTCCCAACTACCACCAAAATCCAATATACATGCTCTAAGCATATCCTCCAGAATCTGAATCGTGCGTTCTGACTGGCCATCTGTTTGGGGATGAAAAGCGGTGCTTAGATCCAACCTCGTTCCCAAAGCTTCTTGAAAAGCTTTCCAAAATCTTGCTGTAAACTGTGGACCTCGATCAGATATGATGGATACAGGGACTCCATGCAATCTGACGATCTCACTCAGATACAGCCTTGCATACTGAGCCACATTAAAGGTAGTCTTCACTGGTAAGAAGTGGGATGACTTGGTCATTCGATCCACTATCACCCATACTGAGTCATAACCCTTAGGGGTCCTCGGTAACCCTGTAACGAAGTCCATAGTAATCCTTTCCCACTTCTACTCCGGTATCTCAATCTGCTGGTGCAAACCGGCAGGCTTCTGGTGTTCAGCTTTCACCTATTGACAAACCAAGCATTGAGCCACAAAGTTTGCTACATCCTTCTTCATCCCATTCCACCAATACAAGTCCTTGAGGTCACTGTACATCTTATTTGTTCCTGGGTGGATAGTATAGGCTGATTGATGTGCCTCCTCCAAAATCTGCTTCCTCAAGCGATCCACATCGGGTACACACAAGCGCTTCCCACATCTTAACACTCCTTTAGCATCCACGCTGAATTCAGAAGTCTGATTATTCCTAACTTCATCCTTGAGCTTGGACAGGTTAGCATCCTTGTCCTGATCTGCCTTAATCTGCTCAACTAGTGGAGAGTGTAGCTGCATGTGGGCTAACAACACCCCTGGCTCCTTCACTTCAAAGCGCATCCCCTCACCTTCTAGCCGATGAATATCCCTTACTAACGGCCTCCGGAGTAGGGTGATATGGGCTAGACTCCCCATTGACTTTCTGCTCAAAGCATCTGCTACCACATTGGCCTTGCCTGGATGGTACAAGATAGTGCAGTCATAATCCTTCACCAACTCCATCCACCTCCTCTGTCTCAAGTTTAGATCCCTTTGTTGAAAGATGTACTTGAGACTCTTGTGGTCCGTGTAAATCTCACAAGGTTCACCATAGAGATAGTGCCTCCAAATCTTCAAGGCAAAGACCACTGCCGCCATCTCCAGATCATGTGTAGGATAGTTCTGTTCGTGCTTCCTGAGCTGCCTAGATGCATAGGCTACAACATGTCCATTCTGCATTAACACACAACCCAAGCCCACCCTTGAGGCGTCACAGTATACTGAGTATCCTCCAGTGCCCGTTGGGATAGTTAGAACTGGGGTTGTGGTTAGACACTTCTTCAAGGTCTGGAAACTTTCTTCGCATACATCCGACCACTCAAACTTAACTCCCTTCCTGGTTAATCTGGTCAAAGGAGCAGCAATTCTAGAGAAATCCTTGATGAACCTCCGGTAATACCCTGCTAGACCAAAGAAACTTCGGATCTCTGTCACACTAACTGGGCGAGGCCACTGCTGTACTGCCTCTACCTTCTCAGGGTCTACTTGAATGCCGTCCTTCGTGACTACATGCCCCAGAAACATAACACTGTCCAACCAGAACTCACACTTAGAGAGCTTGGTATACAACTGCTGATCCCTCAAAATCTGCAGAATGACCCGTAGGTGCTGTTCATGCTCCTCATGGTCTTTAGAATAAACCAAGGTGTCATCAATGAACACAATGACAAACTGATCTAAGAATGGCTTGAACACCCTGTTCATCAAGTCCATAAAAGCAGCTGGTGCATTAGTTAGTCCAAAAGACATAACTAAAATCTCATAATGACCATAACGGGTCCTAAAAGCTGTCTTGGAAATATCCTCCTTCCTAATCTTCAACTGATGATACCCTGACCTTAGATCAATCTTGGAGAAACATTTCGCTCCTTGAAGTTGATCGAACAAATCATCAATCCTGGGCAAAGGGTAATTATTGCGCACCGTTAGCTTATTCAGTTGCCGATAGTCAATGCAAAGTCGCAAAGACCCGTCTTTCTTCTTCACAAAAAGGACCAGAGCACCCCATGGAGAAGTACTCGGCCTGATGAAGCCCTTATCCAACAAATCCTACAACTGACTCTTTAGCTCCTTAAGCTCTGTGGGTGCCATCCTGTAAGGCGGTATAGAAATTGGTCGAGCCTCTGGAATAAGGTCGATACCAAACTCTATCTCCCGTTCAGGAGGTAATCCTGGCAACTCTTCTGGGAAGACATCCAGGAATTCTCTTACCACTGCCATCTTGTCTACATCCGGTACCTTCCCATCCACATCTCTAACATATGCCAAGTATCCCTAGCATCCCTTCTTCAACATCTTCTGAGCACCCAAGACTGAAATCAGGTTACTTGGAGCTTTACTTCGATCACACTGGAACCGGAAAGGAACTTCACTTGGAAAGTTGAACTTGATTGCCTTCTCATAGCAATCCAAGGTAGCATAGCATGCTGCCAACCAATCCATTCCTAGGATTACATCAAAGTCGACCATGTCTAGGACGATCAAATCAGTAGATGTCTCCCTATCACCCACTGTCACTTTACATGACTTGCATACATGCTCTACTGGCAAATAATCACCGACCGGGGTGGTTACAAAGAAAGGGGCATCCATCCTAATCGGATCTTTACCCAAACTCTTAACAAAACTAGGGGAGACATAGGAATATGTAGACCCGGGGTCAAACAAAACATATGCTTCATGTAGGCAAACCGAAAGAGTACCTATCATGACCGCATTTGAAACTTGTGCATCCTGCCTGGTAAGAGCAAAAATCCTCGGTTCACCTCGGCCTGCTTGATTTTGACCTCGGCCCATCATCCCTCTACCAGTACCTCTGCTACTTGCTTGGCCCGGTATAGTCCTTATAGGCTGAGCTGCCACTGGGGTTGGTAGTAAAGCCGGTCGAGTTGGCCCTTGGCTTGAGCCATACAACTGAGGACATTCTCTCTTCATGTGTCCAGGTTGGTTGCAATGATAGCAAACAATCTTCTCCCTGCGGCACTGACCAAAATGATGGTTGCCACAAATAGGGAATTGTGGCCTGTTCTGCTGAATAGCTCTTGGTCCTGGTTGTCCTGGATACCTGGTGTTTCCCTGGCTAAGACCTAGCCTACCACTCGCATCTGGTCTCTGGTTGGGGTTCCCAACATTCTGTGGTACTGGGCGCTGCTGGCCCTGGAATCGGGGTCCTTGGGAATGAGAACTTTGCCCTCCTTTGGAGCTCCCGTCTCTATCCCTCTTCCTCAGCTTGGCACTCTCGACATCGGCCAAATGCCTAGTCTCCATCATTCTTGCACAGTCCACAGCCTCTGCATAGTTCGGGAATTGCTTCATCTGGGGTGCCACTAATTTAAACAATGCTGGCATCAACCCCTGGATAAACTTCTTGATCATGTCCCTTTCAGTAGGGACCATGTGCGGTGCATACGGCATCAGCTGTGTGAAGCGGTAGTCATACTCCGTGACTGACATACCGGGAGTCTGCTTCAACTCCACAAATTCTTGACACTTGGCATCTCGGATACTCTGAGGCACAAACCTCTCCATGAAGACTTCCTTGAACTCTGGCCATCTTAAAGGTGGTGCTGTAGCTCCCCTTCCGCGCATCATGGTCTTGAACCATACCTGCGCTATACCAGACAACTGGAAAGATGCCAACTCTACTGAGCGGATCTCTGAACACTTAAGAACCTCGCAGATCTTCTCAGTACCCTCTATAAACTCCTGGGGATCTTCACTAGCCAACACCCTTTGAAGATTGGCGGTTTCAGCTTCAGGAATTCAGATAGTTCCACTTCCCTCTCAGCGAGTCTCACCTGCCGCTCCACGGACCTAACTGGTTCTGGAATGGAGGTAGCAGTTTCGGGCTGTTATGGATCCCTTCTATCTTGCCCATCCCTTCTCTCGGCTAGATTCTCTATTGCCCGCTGCATACCCTGCATGGTTACCAGCATCTGGGCTATCACATCATCCCGGGGGTGAGAAGACATTTCCCCCGTCCTGGGAGTCTCAGCTTGCTCACTGGTTAACTCAGCTTGTTCGGCTGCTTCAGCAGCCCTTACACCCCTGCCACTACCTCTTGCACTGGCTCTAGGTCGGCCTTTGCCACGACCTCTACCTCGGCCTCTGCCACGACCTCTACCTCGGCCTCTGCCACGACCTCTACCTCGGCCTCTAAGCACGGGTACTGCGGACTGAGCAGACTTTTCAGCCATCTGCTCTTGAACCGCGGGTTGCCTATCCTTTGATCTCGTTCTTGGTGGCATCTCGCTACAAAATAGAGATAGCCCAACCATCACTTAACCATGCCAACATAGCATACTATAAACTGACTTACTTAAACAAAAAGACAACATCCTATCAAACCCCTTTAGTAGCACCGTGAGTATAAGCATGTCCGGATTCATACCCATACTCAAAGTCCTACCTAAAGGTCCGTTATTCCATGAACACAGGGAAACCTAATGCTCTGATACCAACTTTGTCACGGCTCCAAATGATAGAACACATGACCGGCACGGTATAAGGATTTCCCCCTAACCGTAAGCCTAACACATAGCATGCACAAATATCCAGCACACAATCCAGAGTACATAATAAATATAACTGGCCACATACGCCACATCCAATATAAGAAAATACTGTATATATATATATATATCTCATGAATCTAACATCCTTGATTCAACTTGGCCCATGGCCTCATAGTACAAACATTGTTGTAAAACTTAAAACCATTTTTCAAACAACACAAGAAGCGAGGATCCTGCCTGTATGTTCATGGAGATACACTAGACATAAACTTAAACTATACAACCAATACAATGGAGTCTTGCCCAAACTGGGGCTCACCAATGCTATTGTTAGCCTCCTATGGAGCTGTAGCTGGATCAGTGTTTCTTTGACTATCTGTGGGGAGAAAACAGAAGAGGAGTGAGATTACCACATCTCAGTGAATGGATAAATCATACTATAACATAAACAGGGCAAACTAAGCACGAATATTTCGCAATTAATCAAATAATTGAAGTCAAAGTATAGAAAACATTAAACATTTAACCGTAATTTATTGAAAGAATGCTAAACAGTTCAAATGATAAATCAGGATTGAATCAATAACTGTAAGCAAATCAATTATGCATGGTAAGTAATAAATGAAGATACTTATGCAAGAACAATGATGAATGAGGTATTTCAGAAATATTTAATCTTTTTAAGAAAATGCACTAATTTATTGGAGGTCTTTCCTAGCAGATCTATCATCTTCCCCAAGTACATAACAATGAGTATGGCAATCACTGTAGGCGTAGACACAAGTCCACCCTAAATTTTCCCCAAGCACATAGCAATGGGTATGGCAATCACTGTAGGCATAGACATAAGTGATGAGTGAGTTTTATACTCATAAATTAAATATTTTCACCTTATCTTTTACCATAATTAAGCATAAATCTCCCTTACTTGTCTTTAGTTTTGTGTCTTTCTTACAGATGGAGAGAAGAGTAGAAAATGGACTTAATTGGAGGAATCAGAGTTAAATTGTGGTTCTTTGGAAATGATGTCTATAAATCAAGCTGATAAAACAAATTCATTAAGGATGGCTGAGTAAGGAGCATTATCATATTGTCTCTTGAGACGCATCCTAATGGATATATGCACAAATTATTCTTGATTTATGATCACATTTCCAAAAGAACTAAAACATAAAGATTCAAGGCAAAGCACCCAATGTTGAGAATATGTTTGCTGGTTGCAGTCCAGCCCAACCTTGCTGTAGTACTTGGGCCATATCTCTGAAAATACATATCCAATATGTATGCAATTTGGTAGGTGTGTAGCTGACACAATTGGGTACAACTTTCATGTTCAAGTGGTCAGAAAATACGGACATTAAAAGGGCCAAAAGTGGGCTAGAAGAGAATCTGACTACTACTGCAGTCCAGCCCGACTTTGCTCTAGTATTTTGACCATAACTCACACATTACGTATCCAATTTGTCCAAAATTTGTCTTGACGGAAAGCTAATGAAATTTTCTACAACTTTTGTGTTGATGAAGTCAGAAAATTTGGCGGTTTTCAAGATGATATTCAAGGATCAATTTTGGTGCACATATGGAATTCAAATTGTCAACTTTGTACAACTTCCTACCTAACAATTTTGACAATTACCACACCAACCACACTTAATTGTATCTATAAATAGAGGGCTTGAGGGGTGAGTTATGGAGTTTTTGGGGAGCTTTGGATAGAGCTTGGGAAAGCTTTGTTGGAATTCTACGAACTTGTAATGTTATTCTCTCTTTAGACATCTTGTATTTTTCATATTCTTTCGTAATATTATCATGTTTCTTCATCTTTCATTTCACTTTCTTGCTTTGATTATGGAGAACTAATCTCCTAATGCTAAGGTGAAAGGGTGAAACTCTTGGTATGAGAATAATAATTTATCTAACTCTTAATCTTAATGTTTATCTTTGATATTGTATTTACCTTCCTATTTCTTTTCTCATAATTATTTCTTAATGGCTGGTTTTATCATACCGCTGATTTCTTGTTATGTTATTGGCTGGTTTTATTAGACCACCTATCTCTTATTATTTTCATGGTTGGCTTTGCCACCTACTTTATTTTATTTTGTTTTGTTATGTTAATTAATTTTCTACCTTTCATTTTTTTGCATAAGTTAATCTTGTAAAATGTGAATTTTGATATATTGTAGACAATCTTTGGCACAATAAATGCTTGAATCAATCTTGATTTATTGTAGACAATATAATGATTGGCACAATTTATGCTTGAATCCATTTACAAGTTATCTTTTGCATCTTTGTATTTTTAATCTTGTAAAGTGTGAACCTTGATACATTGTAGACAATATGTTGATTGGCACAATGTACGCTTGAATCCATTTTACAAGAATGTTTTAATTATTAGAAAGGAGGTAAATATAATTCATGTATAAACAAAGTTGAGCTTAAATTAACATATCATCCGATTAGAACTTTATTCGTGTAAAGATTCTAATTGAGTAATAAAAGAGTTAAATTTATTTTTATTCGATATACCAAGAGTGGATCTCCTAACCTTAGCATGCTTCTTTACCTTGAATACATCTTCATTTAATTTCAGTATATTAGTTCTTTGCATATTTTGTTCAATATTCCTCTCACAAAACGAAACATCGGGAACTAGGTTAGAAGTATTTATTTCGGATCTATATTAGAATTTTCTCTCAATTGGCAATCTCTGTGGGATCGACCTTGCATACCACTAAATCTATACTCCAATAGATTCGTGCACTTGCGAGTTTTAATTAAAACAACAACAATAAGTCTACCCTAAATTTCCCAAGCACATAGCAATGGGTATGGCAATCACTGTAGGCATAGACATAAGTCTACCCTACATTTCCCAAGCACATAGCAATGGGTATGGTAATCACTGTAGGCATAGACATAAGTCTACCCTAAATCCCTGTGTCTTAGGCAGTCATATGCCCGTCACAGTATCCTAGGCCAAAGCCTTAACATGATCATGGTGCACCAGGGCTAGCACTACCTGCGGCTAGCTAACAGTGATCTAAAAGGGTCCCTCCAATAGAAAACATTTGAAATATGCTATTCAGAGAGTTTAAAGTAAAACATTTCAATAACTTTACAATAAAGCTATAATTCTCCATCTAGCTCTTTTCATGCATAAAACTCTATTCTAAAATATATCTCATCCATGAATTCCAATGGAGACCTTTAAAATCATAAACTTTCCCTTTTTAAACATAGATCGTCCGTAGACGTTACATGAATATTTGTCATGCATCAAATCACTTCATGGCTAACTTAGTTCATTTCTATGACTAAGTTCGCATTTCTATAAATCTAGCTCAAATGGAGAATTAATAGTCTAGATGCTTGCCCTGCATACCTAGGGTTCAACTAGGATTGAAATTTACAATTTCTAACATGGTTGGAACATATTGGTTTTCAAAGCGGTAAAACAATTTAACATACATTCCAACTAGTTAAAATCATACGAGAGAGTTATAAATCAAATTCCTAAAACATGCGCTATAGTATGAAAAACCCACTCACCTTACTAGGAGTCCAACAACGAGAATTTCACCTCGTGATGGCTCAACAACCTAGAAAACATAGCCATAACATGAAAATTAGAAAACTCTAAAAGTCACTATTCACACCGGAAAACACTATTTACTCGCCGGAACACTATTCATGCAGAAACCTAAAAACCCTATATTCTAGTATATAAACTAATTCTCAGACTATCTATGGAAATAAATTCGGTAAAACGAAGCCTAAAACGCGATTAAACGGAGTTTTACCTTTGGAGGTACTATTCACGCGATTTTTCGGCGACTTTCCGGTGAAATTGATCGGTGGGATTTGTAGCTCTTCTTCCCACGAGTCCAACGATACCTTACTTGCTCAAATCGGACGTCCGGATGATGAGATATCTTAGAGAGAAGTTTGAGGAAAATTTTAGAGAGAGAGAGTTAGGGTTCAGATGAAAGAGAAATGAAGAAAAAGGGGGGGTCCGCAAAAAAAAGCTATCAGATGAATCTCGCCGCCAGCGAACTCATTCTCGCTGCGGCGAGCCGCGATTTTCGCCGCGCCCAGATTCGAAACCAAAAAACTCATGCTCTCCGGAAAAATACCGCATCATTTTCGCCGCGGTGAACTTATTCTCGCCGCAGCGAACTCCATTTCACCGAATTTGACAAAATGTCCAACATGAAAGTTATAGCCCTTTCTCTTAGCTTTCCATATCCACTTGAATCACCAAATGTGGAGTTCATATGAAGGAGTTATGAATAAAATAGTGAGCAAAGGTCCAGACCACACAACACTTCGGTTTTTGCCTCGTCTCACTATGATATTCACGGAATTTGCAAAAGTTCCCAACATCAAAGTTGTAGATATATGTCTTATCTTTCATTAGAAAGTGGAATTACTTAATTTAGATTTCATATGAGAGAGTTATGATTATATGAGTGACGAAAGGTCAGAAGAAAATGTCGAAAACGCTCTAAAATTTTACATTGTTCTCAACTTTCTTTGTTTCAAATTATTTATACTTAACCTTCAAAGGTTTTATTAGTTGAGGGTTATTACAATTATAGTTTCTGTCCTAGGGGATTCCTTAAGGGCTAATATATTCTGATTTGTTTTTGTAATTTTAAAACAAATTCTATATAATATATTGATAGTAGAGACTCCTTGTCTTACTTGTCTATTGGCTTGACTTATGTCTAAACTTAGACATCCTTCGGTCTCATTGTCTTGTAATCGTATTGTATAATTTGGAAAACAATTAAAATATGCTGCTCCATTATGTAAATTAGTTTCCATTACTGCTACTATTGATTCATCAAAATTTGTTTGTCTTTTATCTCTTATTGCTAAGAGTATTGGAGTATTTATACCTATCCTATGGAGATGTTTTGCTGTTACTTGTACTAATCCTATATTTAAGTAGTTATAGTTTCTTTTGTACTTCTGAATTATTTCTTGTGTAATTAATGATATGTTTTGTGATTCTTCATTGATACCTATATCAGCTTCTATTGTTTTTACAACTTTTGTAAAACTAAAATCAACGGTATTTTTGAGATAT
>CM073467.1:21832500-22382500 GCA_037074535.1 Gleditsia sinensis
GTCATGGATGTTGCTATATCATGTTACATATTGAGCTTGCATGTGATGTATGTTTGAATACTTAGGTTGGTGTAGATAGTTCTGCATGGGTATGGCTATGGTTGACAGAATTTTAAGCTTTGGTATTTTAATTTATGGGAACAATCTATAAGGAATTAAAATAAATGGTTAACATAAGAATTAAAGATATATGTGTCACGAATTTTCACCCACTGGAATCATTCCATTTGGAGTCCATATGAGGTTGCTATGGTCTGATTAGTAGTCAAAGGTCAGAAAATGAATCATCAGGGAAGAGTATGTTAGGATAGCTTCGGTAATTTAATTTCTGGGAATTATTGGTAGGGAATTAAAATAAATGGTTAACATAAGAATTAAATATATGGGTGTCATGGATTTTTAGCCACTGGAATCATTCAATTTGGAGTCCAAATGTGGTAGATATGGTCCGATTAGTAAGCCAAGGTCAGAAAATGGTTCATCAGGGAAGATTATGTTAGGACAGCTTTTGTATTTTAATTTCTGGGAATTATTGGTATGGACTTAAAATAAATGGTTAACATAAGAATTATAGATATGTGTGTCATGGATGTTTAGACACTAGAATCATTCAATTTGGAGTCCATATGAGGAATTTATGAGCTAATTAGTAGTCAAAGGTCAGAAAATGGTTCATCAGGGAAGAATATGTTAGGGCAGCTTCAGTATTTTAATTTCTGGGAATTATCTGTATAGAATTAAAATAAATGGTTAACATGAAAGTTATATATCTATGTCTCATGAAATTATACCCACTGGAATTATGCAATTTGGAGTTCATATGAGGTAGATATGATCCGATTAGTAAGCAGAGGTCAGAAAATGTTTATTCAGGGAAGAGTATGTTATTAATGCTTTAGTTTTTGAATTTCTGGGAATATTTTGTAGGGAATTAAAATAGCGCGCCAACATAACAATTATAAATATATGGCTCATGGATTTTTACCAACTGGAATAACTCAATTTGGAGTTCCAATTTGGGAGATATGGTCTAATTAGTCAGTAAAGGTCAGAACCTATCCGAGAGGAACTATCCTGTACTTTGAGGGAGTAATATCACCTTCGTTTCTTAATTTTTCGCTACATTGTTCAACATAATAGTTTTAGATAATAGTTTTATCTTGAAATGGACACCAAGATCACCTACATCAGAGTTAAATTGAGGGAGTTATGCTCTGATTAGTAAGAGAAGGTTAGATAGGATGAGAACCTGCATCAAGAAAATAAAGAAATAAAATTAGTATTTAAAAAAGAAGATGAATCTTAATAAATGACTAGTATAGCCATAGCCATTGCCATTGTATGAACTTCTTACCATCTTAAGTGTGAAATTTTGACATGGAAATATTTTATAAAGTGATATTTGAAATGGTTATGTTCATGGCATGATTACCAATGATTTATGGTAATAGTTATATTTTGATGAACATACTTGTTATTGAAAGCATATTTTTGGCTATCATTATGAAAAGAAAAGAAATGAGTACGGTCACATGGCAATCCGTGTGGTGCACCAGTAGGGGACGCCCTACCAACGGTTATGATCATGATAATGAGAAAATAAAGAGAAAGTGGGCCATGTCGGACGGAGCGAGAAAAGCCCGTACCGGAGAGTAGAGGATACTCACCCTGACCGGGGTAGCTTGAAATGAGAATAAGTTGATGGCCATCATATAATATTTTGAAAATAGTTAATCCTGTCATACATATCATTACAGTATGATTCTTATGTGCATAGATATAATGCATTCATGTGACCAAAGATATTTTTCTGTAGTTTATACAGCTGAACATGACGTGATGAGCTTTACTGATGATAATTTATTGTTGAACTTACTGGGATTTAATTCTCACTATATTTCCATATCATGTTCAGAAAATTATTTATGCAGCTTTTGTTTCTAAGGCTCTGGCTTTTAGTGCACATTGGATCGAATTACTTTATGTTGGGCAGATTTCAGAATCAAATAAGATGTTTGTGGTCGAGTTGGCTCAGATCCCGGTGAAGGTGCTCCGGAATTAGTCAACCAAAATAAACAAGATGTAAATATCTATGTGTTTGATATGTTATACGTCTGTTTTGATTAATGACATGTATGTGAACTCAATATTGTATAATAATAAAGGAAAAAAAAGAGAGGTTGTTACATGCACCACATGGATTGCCATGTGACCGTGCTCATTTCTTTTCTTTTTACAATGATAGCCAAAAATATGCTTTCAATAACAAGTATGTTCTTCAAAATATAACTATTATCAAAGATCATTGGTAATCATGCTATGAACATAACCATTTCAAATATTACTTTATAAAATATTTCTATGTGAAAATTTCACACTTAAGATGGTAAGAAGTTCATACAATGGCAATGGCTATGACATATACTAGTCATTTATTATTTTCATTTATATGATTCTTCTTCTTTTTTAAAGATTAATTTTATTTCTTTATTTTTTTGATGCAGGTTTTCATCCTATCTAACCTTCTCTTACTAATCAGAGCATAACTCCCTCAATTTAACTTCGATGTAGGTGATCTTGGTGTCAATTTAAAGATAAAACACTTATTTAAAACTATTATGTTGAATAGTTTAGCGAAATATTAAGAAATCAAGGTGATATTAGTCCCTCAAAGTACAGGTTTTTTCTTCTCGGGTAGTTTCTGACCTCTACCTACTAATCTGTCCATATCTTCCTCATAAACATTCCACATTAAGTGATTCCAGTGGATAAAAATTTGTGACACATATATCTATAATTCTTATGTTAACCATTTATTTTAATTCCCTACAGAATGTTCCAGAAATTAAAACACAGAAGCTATCCTAACATATTCTTCCCTGATTAACCATTTTCTGACCACCACTTACTAATTAGACCATATCTACCTCATATAGACTCCAAATTGAGTGATTCCAATGGCTAAAATTCCGTGAGACATAAACCTACATTTTTCATGTTAACCATTTGTTTTAATTCCTTACCAATTCTTCCCAGAATTTTAGAAACATAAGCTTAAAAGTTTGCCATCGATATCCATACCTATGCAGAACTATTTACACTAGCCTAAGTATTCAAACATACATAATATGTAACATGATATATGTAACATCCCTAATTTCGTTTCATGTATAAATAAAATTATAAAAGTATTCAAAGTAACATCCCTAAACATACATAAATATTTAAGGAAATAAAATTTATTAGACAATTTTTAGATACCTAAGGAAATATAATCCTTAGAAATTCTTCAACTTACGTGTATGCATAGAAATATTCTAACATTAATGAAATAGGTAAAGAGAGAAAACCTAAGAGGAAATATTAGAAATAAACATGTCAAAGAAAGTTGAAATTCTTGGATAAGGAAGATAAATTTTTGTGAAGTAAGTGAAGGTCTTAAAATTTCAAGAAGATCGGATTAGGGTAATTTTTCTTAATTTAAGAGCAAAAGTTACTAAGTTTAATATCTCCACCCATAAATTGGGCTTTCACCTATGGACACTTCATATAGAGTTTTTCTACTTCACATAAATTTTTAGCAAGCCAATAGGATAGCCCAATAAAAAAATAAAACACAGACTTGGACTAGGATATAGAAATTGGACCGGTAGCCAAAAAATCATGAAAATGTGACCAAGCCCATAATGAAAGGTAGAATTTTAACCAAAGTAAAGAAAATGGGCAAGGATGAGCCCAAACCCAAGAGAAAAAATAAAAATAAACATAAAATTAAAGTTTTGAAATAATGGTATAATCAAGATTAGGTGACATGGCATTAAGACAAAAATTTAGCAAGTGGTATGATAATACAAGGCTTTAGGACAAAAAATCCATATCCTACACTCATAATTTTAGCAAGTTGTATGATAATATATAGCATTAGGACAAAATATTTCTATCCCACACAAATAATTTCAACCAAATAATGGAGATTGAAGGGCTAAAAATTTGTCACTTAAAAAGGCAAACTTATCATAATTGATTAAGACAAAAGAAAAAGTAAATGAATCCCTAAATCAAAGGGACCTTGTCCAATATCTTAAGAACATATTATCATAATTTTCAAAATATAAATCTCCTTTTCCTATGCATATCTTGACTAAGGAAGAGGAAGACAAGAACATAAGTTGTTTGTTTTCTAAAAAATTCAACCAAGTGTAACCTAATTGTGATAAGGTAGACCCATTGTAATAACCGTAAAATTTAACAAAAATTCAAATTAAAGGAAATTTAGAATAAAAGAGAGAATTTTGAAAATAGAGATAAGAACCAGTGAACATAAGTTTATTTATTACATGGATTAAAGAATTACGAAAGAAAATATGAGAATTTATGTTTTGGCACGTACTTTTTATTTTTTAAATGATAGTATTTTGCTATAAGAAAATATATTTTTATTTGTGTAGAAATGATTATGATTTGTTAAAAGTAAGTGGACTTTTAAGTAAAATAAGTAATGTTTCGCTTAAAATAATCATATTGGCTTCAAATGAATTTTTGTTGTATTTTTAGAAATATTCTTTCTTTTAATACGAATAAAGATATTCATTTCGAGATTTATTTTATAACGATTTTTATCAAGAAAAATTATGATTTAAGAGTTTAACTAAAGGTTTATGAGAAATGAAATTTTTAGAAATTTTTGAGATATTTTATGATGAAAAACGGAATTTATATGAATTTTTATAAAAGAAAATATTATTATTAATTATTTAATTATTATTATTATATTTTAAAAAAAGAAAGCAGAATGATAAAATGAAACCGGGGGCGACGAAGTATCAGAAAGAAAAAAAAAGGGAAAGATGCATAGTAGTGAATAGTGAGTGAATAGTAACATCTAATTTTATCTTTCGATTTGGAGTGTTTATGGGCTTCCGATTTCAAAACTGAAAGTGTTATTGGGTTCAGGACGAAGAGTACTTCAGTTTTGATTTATCAGTTTTTCAAATCAACTGTTGAATCGCCGTAGATCTGAAGTAGAAAATTTCGGTAAAATGTAAGTTCTGAAAAATCTTACTTATAAATTTCTAATTAGAAATCTGACTCCGTAGATGGATTTAAAAACTAGATAAACATTAGGATATGAAATTGTTTCATTGATTCAGTAAAATTTTTGTGACGGTGAATAGTATTTTTCGCGTGATGAATAGTGATTTCTGGTGGTAAACAGTACCCTTAGCGTTGACTGAGCTCCTAGAGGCCAAATTTAGCAAATTCGGAGTCATTTTCAAGGTTTTTTGGACCTTTCGGACTCGATTTTGGGGTTTGTTTTACCGAATTCAGACCAGAAATAAGGATTTTAGGGCTATCCAATCTGGAGCCCTTACTTGTGAGTAGATGATTCTTCCTTTGGCTTGTTTTTACTCTTCTTGAACTTTACATTAATAAATGATCATGATTACATGTTATTTATATTTTCATATGTTTATGAAATGGTTTGAAATATCTGAAATGGTTGAGATATGATATTTAGTTCAAGAAGAGTATGGCTTTTGAAATGAATGTTGAAACACATTGAACATATGATTTTTAAATGTATTTTGCATTACATGGCAAAGTAAATATGTTATGCATGTGACATTGATTTATACAGTGATATGTTTGCCTCGGATATGGGCATGTATACATGATTCCCCTGAATGGGAAGTTTTGATAGATGAATATTCTGATACTGAAAGTCTGTATCATATTGAGAATTTTATACTGGATTATATGGCATATGTGCATATGAAATTATGGTTTTAGGGAAGAATCCTATTGGAAACACTGTCTGCTAACAGTAGGTGATGTTAGCCCTGGTGCGCACCTTGATTGCCTCAGCTAGCAGGGGAGGTGGTGCTAGCCTCGTGTGAGGGCCAACACACGGGAGATTATATGTGAAGGAGAGCAGAATGCCTCCTATATATATGGGCGAGATGCCAGTTATATGATGGCGAGATGCCCGTTATATGAGATGTTATTTGCCTTCCCTTGCTGTGTGCTTGGGAAAGACCCATACAGAGTCCCTTCGCGTGTCGTCTTGAATGGTTGTAGGGCAAACCTCAACGGGATGCTGTGTAACATCCCAATTTTTCCCTAAAATACTAATGGGTATTTATGTAATCTTTAATGTAAGGGTTGTATTGTAATGCTTTGAGAGAGTGACAATTATGTAATTTCAATAGACTATCAATGGTGTAATTACTTTAAAGTGGTATTTTGGTATTTATACAATTTTTAGTATTTATACGATTTTTGGTAGAATGGCATTTTGGTAATTCCAACCAAGTAGCTTGGAAGTGTTTCTAAAACATTTAAATGGTAGGCTAGAAGTGTTTCTAAAATACTTGAATGGTAGGCTAGAAGTGTTTCTAAAACACTTGAATGGTAGGCTAGAAGGATTTTTAAAACACTTGATTGGTAGGCTAGAAGAATTTTTAAAACACTTGATTGGTAGGCTAGAAGAATTTTTAAAACACTTTAGTGATGATGATGGTTTTGACTATCAAAGGGGAGGGGGAGTGATTAGAAAAATTCAGAAAGGAGAGAACAAGAAGAAGAGAGAGGAAGAAGAGAGAGAAAGTGCAAGAGGAGAGAATCAAGGTAGGTTTTCTTGATCCAAATTCTTCTATACTCATCTTTTCTTCAATGGATCCTAAATCAAGTTATGGATGTAGGTTTTGGTGGTGAGAAATTGGTATTCAAAGTTTAGGAAGCTTGTTAAGGTAGGCTTAACACCTACTCTCCACAAAGTTTTGATGCAATTTCTATGTTTTACGAGTGATTAAATGAGTGTGCAACATGTGGGCTGTATATTATGTGGATTTTTCTGTTCTGGTTATTTCGATTTTCTGGGCAAAATTGGTAACAATTTTAAAGAAAGTATCAACATAAGAATTGTAGCTATGTGTCTCACGAATTTATAGGCTCTGAGAACACCTAATTTAGAGTCAATATGAGGGAGATATGACCCAAGAAATAAGCAGAGGTCACAGAACACGAAGAGTCTGGAATCCAGAATTTGTAAATATGAGTACCTTTAGTGTTTGAATTTCTGGGACTACTCTGTAAGGCATTGGAACATATGGTAAACATATAAGTTATAGATAATTTTTTTAGCTTTACATAGAAACCAAAATAACCTTAATCGGAGTTAAAATGAGAGAGTTATGTTCTGATTAGTGAGGAAAGGTCACAGAACCCGAAGAGTCTTGAATCCAGAATTTGTAAATATGAGTGCTTTAGTGTTCGAATTTCTGGGACTAATCAGTAAGAAATTAGAAAATATTGTTAACACCAAAGTTGTCGGTAAGTGTCTTAGCTTTACATAGACACCAAAATAACCTTAATCGGAGTTAAAATGAGAGAGTTATATTCTGATTAGTGAGGAACGGTCACAGAACCCGAAGAGTCTGGAATCCAGAATTTGTAAATATGAGTGCTTTAGTGTTTGAATTTTTGGGACTAATCAGTAAGGAATTAGAAAATATTGTTAATATAAAAGGTGTAGGTAATTGTCTTAGCTTTACATAGACACCTAAATCCCCTTAATTGGAGTTGAAATGAGAGGGTTATGGTCTGATTAATGAGAGAAGGTCACAGAACACGGTCCTGCCGTGTTCTGAGTTTCAAGGCCGTGTTTAGGGCTGAAAAATCTGATTTTTCACTGTTTTCTATAGGAAAAAGAACCTTGTTTGTTGAAGGGATTTTAGAAACCAATTGACCAAGAGAAATACTTCTAACGTGATGGTTTTATATCACCACAATATTATTTTATTTACTTGATTTCAAAATGGCTACATTGAATATTGATTTGAGATATTTTGAAAGAGTGATATAGATGGAAATACCTATTGAACATATGATTTGAAATATACTCATGGTAAGAGTTGTGATGTATATTGGTATAACTCATTGAACATGAAAATGATATTTTTGCATTGCATTTATTATTGATTGACAAGCGTAAAGCTTGCGATGAGTTGCTTGGTGCATATGCATTGCACTTGACTTGAGTGGACATTGATGAATATCGGTGGGTTGTATAGCTGTGACGGTACCGGGTAGGGGACGCCCTACTAGCCTGAGTGAGCCGATGAGGCCACCCAACCACATGAGAATAAAAGAGAAGCAAATGAGAATAAAAGAGAAGTAAATGAGAATAAAAGAGAAGCAATGAGTGAAAATGTGTGATTTTATAGCTATGGCATGCGATGAGCATTGCGCAACATGAAGAGCTATGTTTTTCATGCATTGAGTGTGCCAGATCGCCTAGTGAGGCAGGTGTATTAATAGTTATGATTTTATCATAAAACCTTGATATTTTCTATAGTTTATACAGCTGAACATAATATCTGTTTTTACACATTTTATTATAAAAGGTTAAGTCTACTGGGAACCATGTTCTCACTATTTTGTGGTGTTATGTTCAGATAAAAGGAAGTGAGATGCTTTCATGGACTGCGTTGCCAGTAAAGATCCCAATGTCAGCACCACCTCCTCACCCTTTGTGTTTTAAGGGTGGTGTGCTGTATGGGGACTTTTGTATTTGTATTGTAATTATGACAAGTATTGTATTATGAATACTTATGCGAGATTTGTAATATACATATATGGGTATTTACGCAAATATATATTGTATGAGAATTGTGATAAAAAGAAAAGAAATATGGTGTTACATGCTGAGTTTAGGAAAATCCTATACCACCAAAGTACGGAAGGGGTCAAACTCTGGTATGGTGGTTCTGATATGGGATCCTCCGAATATTTTATGAGAAATGTTTTGATGCATAGCATAATTTGATTAATGATTTTACAGTATTGAATATGATTTTGAACTTGATATGAGCATTGGTTATACAGTACTGCATACGGGTTGAAAGACCTGATTATGATTTTTGGAACAGAGAATATTTGAAAATGCGGGTCCCATGTGGATGTACTTTTGAAATGTAATTTTTGATAACAAATTTTATTATATGAGTACATCCATATGTTGACCTAAGAGGTTATAGGAGGTATTATCTGCTCACTGAGTTGTAAAACTCACTACACGTGGTTGACATATTTTTTTTCAGATAAAGACCCAGAGTTTGGTACTGCAGCTTCTTGATCGACTAGGTGTCGTACTTCTGTGGTGAGGCTAAATTGTTTCTTGGCTCTCAGTGTTTAAAAATGTAATTTAATTGTACTCTAGAGTTGCTCTGAACGCCACAGGCAGGATCCCTACTTCTGCCGTTACTCTGATGTTTATAGAATTAATTTGTATATTGTATATGGAAGGGAACCTATATGTATCAGTTTACATGATAAAGAATTGAATTATGGATATTTATGAAAATATCTGTTCATAGTATATGGGTTTCACGTGCCTTAAAATTTGGGGCGTGACACTCATGATCATGAAAGGTGAATTATTTGGTGGTCTATATAAGAAAACCCACCCTTATAACATTAGAATTTTGTCCAAGTGAGGGAAAGGAAAAAATAGAAGCAAGGTAGAGTGAGGAAAGGAGAGGAAGAAAGGAAGAAAGAGGAAGGAGAAGTTTAGGGGACTAAGTGCTCTAGGTAAATTTAACAATATTTCTTTTTGAAGAAAAGTTTTGAAACTTGTAATATTTATATGGGATTTTGATCTTAGAACTTTGATGATTGGTCATGGATGTTTTTATATCATGTTACATATTATGTATGTTTGAATACTTAGGTTGGTGGAGATAGTTCAGCATGGGTATGGCTATGGGTGGCAGAATTTTAAACTTCTGTGTTTTAATTTCTGGGAACATTCTATAGGGAATCTAAACAAATGGTTAACATAAGAAATGTAGATTTATGTCTCACGGATTTTTAGCCACTGGAATCATTCAATTTAGAGTTCATATGAGGTAGATATGGTCCAATTAGTAAACAAAGGTCAGAAAATGGTTAATTAGGGAAGAATATGTTAGGATTGCTTCGGTGTTTTAATTTCTGGGAACATTCTATAAGGAATTAAAATAAATGGTTAACATATGAATTATAGATATATGTGTCACGGATTTTTAGCCACTGGAATAATTCCCTTTAGAGTTCATATGAGGTAGATATGTTCAGATTAGTAAACAAAGGTCAGAAAATGGTTAATCAGGGAAGAATATGTTAGGATAGCTTCGGTGTTTTAATTTCTGGGAACATTCTATAGGGAATTAAAATAAATGGTTAACATATGAATTTTAGATATATGTGTCATGGATTTTTAACCACTGGAATTACTTAATTTGGAATTCTTATGAGGGAGATATAGACAGATTAGTAGGTAGAGGTCAGAACCTATTCGAGAAGAAATAACCTGTACATTGAGAGAGTAATATCACCTTGATTGCTTAATATTTCGCTACAATGTTCAACATAATAGTTTTAGATAATTGTTTTATCTTAAAATTGAAACCAAGATCACCTACATCGGAGTTAAATTGAGGGAGTTATACTCTGATTAGTAAGAGAATGTTAGACAGGATGAAAACCTGCATCAAGAAAATAAGGAAATAAAATTAATATTTAAAAAAGAAGATGAATCTTATAAATAAAAATAATAAATGACTAGTATAGCCATAGCCATTGCCATTGTATAAACTTCTTACCATCTTAAGTGTGAAATTTTGACATGGAAATATTTTATAAAATGATATTTGAAATGGTTATGTTTATGGTATGATTACCAATGATTTTTGGTAATAGTTATATTTTGATGAACATACTTATTATTGAAAGCATATTTTTGGCTATCATGGTGAAAAGAAAATAAATGAGCACGGTCACATGGCAATCCGTGTGGTGTACCAGTAGGGGACGCCCTACCAACGGTTATGATCACGTTAATGAGAAAGGAAATAGAAAGTGTGCCATGTCGGACGGAGCGAGAAAAGCCCGTACCAGAGAGTAGAAAATACTCACCCTGACCGGGGTAACTTGATATAAGAATAAATTGATAGTCATCATATGATATTATGAAAATAATTAATCATGTCATACATGTCATTACTGTACGATTCTCATGTGCATAGATATAGTGCATTCATGTGACTAAAGTTATTTACTGTAGTTTATACAGCTGAACATGACTTGATGAGCTATATTGATAATGATTTATTGTTGAACTTACTGGGATTTAATTCTCACTATATTTCCATGTCATGTTTAGAAAATTAGTTATGTAGATTTTTCTATAGCTCTGGCTTTTAGTGCACGTTGGATCGAGTTATTCTATGATGGGTGGATCCTAAATGAAATGTTTGTGGGCAAGTTGGCACAGATCCTGGTGAAGTTGCAACCACTCGCACCCAAATCTCCAGAATTGGTCAACCAGAATAAATAAGATGTAGATATTTATGTGTTTGAAATGTTGTACGTACATTTTGATTAATGATGTGTATGTGAACTTTATATTGTATAATAATAAATAAAAGAAAAAAAATTGTTACGATATAGCAACATCCATGACCAATCATCAAAGTTCTAAGATCAAAATCTCATATAAATATTATAAGTTTCAAAAGTTTTCTTCAAAAAGAAATATTGTTAAACTTACCTGGAGCACTTAGTCCTGTAGACTTCTCCTTCCTCTTTCTTCCTTTCTTCCTCTCCTTTCCACACTCTACCTTACTTCTATTTTTCCTCTCTCTCACTTGGACGAAAATTCTAATGTTGTAAGGGTGGGTTTTGCTTAAATAGACCATCAAATAATTCACCTTTCATGATCATGGGTCTACCTTATCACAATTAGGATACACTTGGTTGAATTTTTGGAAAAAAAATAACTTATGTTCTTGTCTTTGTAACAACTCCATTTAAATATCAATTTTTTTTTAAAATACCATGAAGTTATTACCTCGTTACAACTTAACTCAATATAACATTTATTTAATTTATACAATACAGAGTTCACATACATGTCATTAATCAAAACATACGTACAACATATCAAACACATAAAATCTACATCTTATTTATTCTGGTTGACCAATTCCGGAGATACAGGTGCGGTTGGTTGCACCTTCACCGGAATCTAAGCCAACTTGACCACAAACATTTTATTTGCTTATGGGATCTGCCAAACATAAAGTACTCGATCCAATGTGCACTAAAAGCCAGAGCTATAGAAAAATCAGCATAACTAATTTTCTGAACATGATATGGAAATATAGTGAGAATTAAATCCCAGTAAGTTCAACAATAAATTATCATCAATATAGCTCATCACATCATGTTCAGTTGTATAAACTACAGAAAATATCTTTGGTCACATAATGCATTATATCTATGCACATAAGAATCATACTGTAATGATATGTATGACAAGATTAACTATTTTCAAAATATCATATGATGGCCATCAACTTATTCTTATTTCAAGCTACCCCGGTCAGGGTGAGTATCCTCTACTCTCCGGTACGGGCTTTTCTCGCTCCGTCCGACAAAGCCCACTTTCTCTTTCTTCTCTCATTAACATGATCATAATCGTTGGTAGGGCGTCCCCTACTGGTGCACCACGCGGATTGCCATGTGACCATACTCATTTCTTTTCATTTCACAATGATAGCCAAAAATATGCTTTCAATAACAAGTATGTTCATCAAAATATAACTATTACCATAAATCATTGGTAATCATGTCATGAACATAACTATTTCAAATATCACTTTATAAAATATTTCCATGTCAAAATTTCACACTTAAGATGGTAAGAAGTTCATACAATGGCAATGGCTATGACTATACTAGTCATTTATTAAGATTCATCTTCTTTTTTAAATACTAATTTTATTTCTTTATTTTCTTGATGCAGGTTTTCATCCTATCTAACCTTCTCTTACTAATTAGAGCATAACTCCCACAATTTAACTCTGCTGTAAGTGATCTTAGTGTCAATTTAAAGATAAAACAATTATCCAAAACTATTATGTTGAACATTGTAGCGAAATATTAAGAAATCAAGGTGATATTACTCCCTAAATGTATAGGTTATTTCTTCTCAGATAGGTTCTGACCTCTACCTACTAATTAGACCATATCTACCTCATATGGACTCCAACTTGAGTGATTCCAGTGGGTAAAAATCCATGACACACATATATATAATTCTTATGTTAACCATTTATTTTAATTCCATACAGATAATTCTCAGAAATTAAAATACATAAACTGTCCTAACATATTCTTCCCTGATGAACCATTTTCTGACCTTTCATTACTAACATGCACATATCTTCCTCATATGGACTCCAAATTGAATTATTCCAGTGGCTAAAAATCCATGAAACACATAGCTATAATTCTTCTCTTAACCATTTATTTTAATTCCATACATATAATTCCCAGAAAGTAAAATACAGAAGCTGTCCTAACATAATCTTCCCTGATGAACCATTTTCTGACCTTTGACTACTAATCAGCTCATATCTTCCTCTTATGGACTCCAAATTGAATGATTCCAGTGGATTAAAATCCATGACACATAGAGCTATAATTATTATGTTAACCATTTATTTTAATTCCATACAGATAATTCCTAGAAATTAAAATACAGAAGCTGTCCTAACATATTCTTCTCTGATGAACCATTTTCTGAGCTTTGACTACTAATCAGCTCATATATTCCTCATATGGACTCCAAATTGAATGATTCCAGTGGATTAAAATCCATGACACACATAGCTATAATTATTATGTTAACCATTTATTTTAATTCCATACAGATAATTTCCAGAAATTAAAATACAGAAGCTGTCCTAACATTTTCTTTCCTGATGAACCATTTTCTGACCTTTGACTACTAATCAGCTCATATATTCCTCATATGGACTCCAAATTGAATGATTCCAGTGGCTTAAAATCCATGACACACATAGCTATAATTCTTAGGTTAACCATTTATTTTAATTCCATACAGATAATTCCCAGAAATTAAAATACAGAAGCTGTCCTAACATATTTTTCCCTGATGAACCATTTTCTGACCTTTGACTACTAATCGGACCATATCGACCTCATATGGACTCCAAATTGAATGATTCTAGTGGCTACAAATCCATGACACATATATCTTTAATTCTTATGTCAACCATTTATTTTAATTCCCTACAGCTAATTCCCAGAAATTACAATACAGAAGCTATCCTAACATATTGTTCTTTGATGAACCATTTTCTGACCTTTGCCTACTAATCGGACCATATCTACCTCATATGGACTCCAAATGGAATGTTTCCAGTGGCTAAATATCTGTGAGACATATATCTATAATTCATATGTTAACCATTGATTTTAATTCCTTATAGGTTGTTCCCAGAAATTAAAACACCGAAGCTAAAAATTCTGCCACCCATAGCCATAACCATGCAGAACTATCTACACCAACCTAAGTATTCAAACATACATCACATGCAAGATCAATATGTAACATGATATAGCAACATCATGACCAATCATCAAAGTTCTAAGATCAAAATCTCATAGAAATATTATAAGTTTCAAAAGTTTTCTTCAAAAAGAAATATTGTTAAACTTACCTGGAGCACTTAGTCCCCTAGAATTCTCCTTCCTCTTTCTTCCTTTCTTCCTCTCCTTTCCTCACTCTACCTTGCTTCTATTTTTTCCCTCCCTCACTTGGACAAAATTATAATGTTGTAAGGGTGGGTTTTCTTATATAGACCACCAAATAATTCACCTTTCATGATCATGGGTCTACCTTATCACAATTACGATACACTTTGTTGAATTTTTGGAAAACAAACAACTTATGTTCTTGTCTTCCTCTTCCTTAGTCAAGATATGCATAGGAAAATGAGATTTGTATTTTGAAAATTATGATGATATGTTCTTAAGATAAGGGATAAGGTCCCTTTGATTTAGGGATTCATTTCCATTTTTTTTTGTCTTAAACAAGTATGATAGGTTTACCTTTTTAGGTGGCAAATTTCTAGCCCTTGAATCTCCATTATTTGGTTGATATTATTTGTGTGGGATATGAAAGTTTTGTCCTAATGCCATGTATTATCATACCACTTGCTAAAATTATGAGTGTAGGATATAGATGTTTTTGTCCTAAAGCCTTGTATTATCATGCCACTTGCCTAAATGATGAATGTAGAATCACACCACTTGCTAAATTTTTGTCTTAATGCTATGTAACCTAATCTTTATTATTATTATTATTATTATATCATCATCTAATTTATTTTATTTTAATTTTTCTCTTGGATTTGGGCTTATTCCTACCCATTATGGGCTTATTCCTACCCATTTTCTTTGCTTTGGATAAAATTCTACCTTTCTTGGAGGGCTTGGTCACATTTTCATAATTTTTGGGCTATTGGTCCAATTACTATATCCTAGTCCAAGTCTATGTTTTATTTCTTGCTTAGGTTATCCAATGGCTTGCTAGAAACTTATGTGAAGTGGAAAAACTCTATATGAAGTGTCCATAGGTAAAAGCCCAATGTATGGGTAAAGATTTTAAACTTAGTAACTCTAGTTCTTGAATTAGGAAAAATTACCCTAATTCAATGTTCTTGAAATTTTAAGACCTTTACTTGTTTCTAAAAATTTATCTTCCTTATCCAAGAATTTTGCATCTCTTTAGTATGTTATTTCTAATTTCTTTCCTATTAGGTTTTCCTTCTTTCTTTGTTCTCTTAATGTTAGAAACATTTTCTATGCATATACATAAGGTGAAGAATTTCTAAGGACTATATTTTCTTAGATATCTAAAATATTGTCTAATAAATTTTATTTCCTTAATTAAATTTTTTATGTACCTTTATCAATAAAAGAAACGAAATTAGGGATGTTACAGTTTTCCTCTTCCTTAGTCAAGATATTTATAGCAAAAGGAGATTTTTATTTTAAAAATTATGATAATATGTTCTTAAGATAAGGGACAAGGTCCCTTTGATTTAGGAATTCATTTCCTTTTTCTTTTGTCTTAATCAATTATGATAGGTTTGCCTTTTTAGGTGGCAAATTTCTAGCCCTTGAATCTTCATTATTTGGTTGAAATTATTTGTGTGGAATAGAAATGTTTTGTCCTAATGTTATGTATTATCATACCACTTTCTACAATTATGAGTGTATGATATAGATGTTTTGTCCTAAAGCCTTGTATTATCATACCACTTGCTAAAATTATGAATGTAAGATATCACACCACTTGCTAAATTTTTGTCTTAATGCCATGTCACCTAATCTTGATTACACCATTATCTTATCACTTTATTTTTATTTTTCATCTTGGTTTTGGGCTCACTATTGTCCATTTTCTTTACTTTGGTTAAAATTCTATTTTTCATAATGGGCTTGGTCACATTTTCATGAGTTTTGGGCTACCAGTCCAATTTCTATATCCTAATTCAAGTCTATGTTTTATTTCTTGCTTAGGTTATCCAATGGGCTTGCTAAAAACATTATGTGAAGTGGAAAAACTCTATATGAATTGTCCATAGGTGAAAGTCCAATTTATGGATTGAGATACTAAACTTAGTAACTGTAACTCTTAAATTAGGAAAAATTATCATAATTTAATCTTCTTGAAATTTTAAGACCTTTACTTACTTCACAAAAATTTATCTTCCTTACCCAAGAATTTCAACTTTCTTTAGCATGTTTATTTCTAATATTTCCTCTTAGGTTTTCTCTCTTTACCTATTCCATTAATGTTAGAACATTTCTATGCATACACGTAAGGTGAAAATTTTTTAAGGATTATTTTCCCTTAGATATCTAAAAATTGTCTTATAAATTTTATTTCCTTAACTAAATATTTATGTATGTTTATCCATAAAAGAAACAAAATTAGGAATGTTACTTTGAATACTTTTGTACTTTTATTAATACATGAAATGAAATTAGGGATGTTACAGCAGACCTAGCATATAGTCCCCCCGAGGGGGATTGAGGTGGGAAACGTACCATTACCCCTTGAGGGAAACTCCGTAGGGGGGTAGACCTATCTTTTAGTCCCCCTGAGGGGGATTGAGGGGGGAAAATATCATTACCCACGGAGGGAAACCCCACAGGGAACTCTTTCTTATTGTTGTATGGTATCTACACTACTCCTAACTTCCTGCATGTCCTCTTGTTGTCTTCTTTATGGCCTCAAATGCCCGGTCTAACATCTGGACTAAGAGGCTACATAGGGCTACACTAAGTTCATAGATACTTAGTAACCCCCCGGGGGGTCCCAGATCTAGTTTCTCAATCCTTCCATCTTTCCTCTTTGACCTAACCCCAAAAAAGCAAGCATAACCTAGTCTTTTCCTTTTATATGGAAGAGATCTCATTCTAGAAATCATCTAACTTTTCTCATTTTTCTGTAAACAAGCTTGGCAATTTGCCTTATCTTTTCAGTTAGCTAGTAAGCAATCTGATAGAAAAGAAGATCTAGACCTTCTGCTAACTATATGGCATACCTCTTATTTGTGTCTCTTTAGTGGTTAGTCTGCTAGTTTCTTTGATCCTAATCGATCTTCTTTTTATATTTTCTTCCAATAGTTCGACTTATTCGTATAATTATTTGGTCAGAATTTTTATCGTTTTTTGCATTCTCATTTTATGCTATTATCTTTGTCTAAAAAGGAATTTGATTGATTGTTTCTAGACTCTACTTAAAAAGATGGGCTTCTCCCTCGGAAGTAGAATCCTTACACACACACACACACACATATATACATATATATGTACATACATCTACATATACATATATACATATATACATACACATATACACATACATACATATACGTATATACATACATATATATAGATATATATATATATATATATATATATATATATGTATATATACATACACATATTGTAATAACCCCAAAATAAAGGAAAAAAACAGAAGAAAAAGAAAGGAAAACCCTAAATAAATGAAAAAAATCCTAAATTAAAGAAAATTTTGAATGAAAGTGAGGATTATGGAAATGGAGAAAAGTACCATTGGAAATGTGCTTAATTATCATATTGTTTGAAAAATTGTGAAGCTAATATAAGGATTTAAGTTTTGGGGCTAAAATTTAATTTCCTAAAAGTTAAAGGGTCAAAATGTAAATAACAAAAATTGCAAGGACACCCCTCAACAATTGGAATTTTGCTAATAGGTATCTTAGAGGATTTTAAGAGAAAACAAATGCAGAATTTGGCGTGAAACTTCTGCACTCTCAAATTTACTCACTCTCTGCCTATAAAGATTAACTATTCACTAGACAAATTAGCCCAGTTGTACGTCTAGAAAATAGTTAGGCTACATGGAATTCCCTTAAATATCGTTTTTGATAGAGATCTGAGGTTCACATCGAGGTTTTGGGAGGCGTTACAGGAGGCTTTTGGAACCTAATTGCGGTTCAGTACTGCCTACCATCTTGAGACTGACAGGTAGACAGAATAGACCATTCAAACCCTAGAAGATATGTTGAGAGTCTGTGTGATAGAGCAAGGTAAAGTATGGGAAAAGTACCTACCTTTAGTGGAGTTTACTTATAATAATAGTTATATTTTAGTATTAAGATGGCCCTATACGAAGCTTTATATGGTAGGAAGTGCCGATCTCCACTCTGTTGGTTTGTGGTTAGAGAAAAGAACTTGCTAGGTCCTAATTTAGTTTATCAAACCACTGAGAAAATCAGGATGATACGAGACAAAATACTTGCAATTTAGAGTCAGCAAAAGAGTTACTATGATAAGAGACATAGACCTTTGGAGTTTGAGGAAGGAGACCATGTATTTCTGAAGGTTTCTCCGACTACTAGAGTTGGCAGGTCTCTTAAGACTAGGAAGTTAAGTCCGCGATTTTTGGGACCCTACCAAATTCTGAGGAAAGTGGGGACGTCAGCATATCAAGTTTGCCTCCCACCTAATTTGTCCAACCTGCATGATGTTTTCCATGTATCACAGCTACATAAGTATCTTCAAGACTCCTCTCATGTAATACAAGAAGAACCAATCCAAGGAAAGGAGACCATGACATATCAGTTAGTACCGGCATCCATATTGGGCACTGATATGAAGTAATTAAGGAATAAAACCATTCCCTTAGTTAAGGTGTTAAGGAAAGGTTTGACTCCGAAAGAAGCAACTTGGGAGCTAGAAGAAGTCATGAGGAAAAAATATCCGCAATTGTTCTCATTAGGTAATTTCTAAAATTTTGAGGACAAAATTTCTTTTAGGGGGAGAGAAATGTAACATCCTTAATGTTGTTTCTTTTATTAGTAGATGCACATAAATATTTAAGGAAATAAAACTTATTAAACAATTCTTTTTGATATCTAAGAAAATATAAGCCTTAGAAATTTTTTACCTTATGTATATGCATAGAAAATGTTTCTAACATTAACGGAATAGGTAAAGAGAGAAAACATAATAGGAAAAAAAATTAATTAGAAATAACAGCCTAAAGAGTGGCGAAATTCTTGGATAAGGAAGATAAAACTCTTTGGAAGTAAGTAAAGATCTTAAAAGTTCAAGAAGATTGAATTAGGGTAATTTTTTCTAATTCAAGAGCTAGAGTTACTAAGTATCTCCACCCATACATTAGGCCTTTACCTATGGACACTCCAAAGAGTTTGTTCTTCCACTTCACATGAGTTTTTAGCAAGCCAATTGGATAGCCTAAACAAGAGATATAGGATAGATTTGGACTTAGATATAGAAGTTGGACCGATTGCCCAAAAATCATTAAAATGTGACCAAGCCCTTCATGAAATGTAGAATTTCAGCCAAAGCAAAGGAAATGGGCAAGAATGAGCTCAAATCCAAGCGGAAAAAATAATAAAATAAATCATGTAATGAAATAATAGTGTAATAATAATAAAGATTAGGTTACATGGCATTAAGACAAAAATTCAGCAAGTGGTGTGATAATATCTATATCCTACATTCATAATTTTAATAAGTGGTATAATAATACATGGCATTAGGACAAAACATATATAACCTACACTCATAATTTTAGCAAGTGGTATAACAATATATGGCATTAGGATAAAACATTCCTATCCTACACAAATAATTTCAACCAACCAAGGGAGATTCAAGGGTTAGAAACTTGCCACTTAGAAAGGCAAACCTATCATACTTATATGAGACAAAAGAAAAAAAAAGAATCCTTAAATCAAAGGGACCCTATCCCTTATCTTAAGAACATTTTATCATGATTTTCAAAATACAAATCTTCTTTTGCCATGCATATCTTGACTAAGGGAGAGGAAGACAAGAACATGAGTTGTCTTTCCTCAAAAAGCAACCAAGTGCATCCTAATTATGATAAGGTAGACCCATGATTATGAAAGAAGGACCACTTGATAGTTTATTTAAGCAAGAACTACCCTTATAACATTAGAATGTTGTCCAAGTGAGGGAGAGGAAAAATAGAAGGAAGGTAGAGTGAGGAAAGGAGAGAAAGAGAGGAGAAGAGAGGAAGGAAGAAGAAAGAGAAGCCTAGAGGAGTAAGTATTCAAGATAAGTTAGCTTAATCTCCACTTGAAACCATCTTTTATCTTCATCCTTGGGGTTCAAAACTCACCCTCCTTCTCTTATTCAAGTTTTTGGAAAAGCTAAGGGAAGGGAAGAATCTTGCCACTTTCTTCAAGAGGAAACAAGAAAAAAAAATTAACTAAGTGAGCTACGAAGATCATTAGGTAGGCTTAACAATATCTCTTTTTGAAGAAAAGATTTAAAATTTATAACATTTATGTGGGATTTTGATCTTAGAAGTTTGATGAAATTTACAATATTTTCTACTTTGATGATTGGTCATGGATGTTGCTATATCATGTTACATGTTATTCTGCATATGATGGATGTTTTGGGACATTACGGTTGGTGTGAAAAGTTATGCATAAGTATGGCTATGGGTGGTAAAAGTTTTATGATTTTTATGCTACTATTTTGTATATTTGAATGTGATGAAAATTTGATGGAATATGATTAGATGTAAGGAAAATGGAAGAAAATGTAATATAATGATGAACTAAAACCTTAGGAAATGATTGGTTAGGAAACTGGATTTTGGGGTAACCAGGGAAGCTCTGTTTTTGAAATTTTAGGAAGAATTAGTTAGGAATTAAAAGAAATAGTTAACATAAAAAATGTATATTTATGTCTTAAGGATTTTTACCCACTAGAATCACTTAATTTGGAGTTCAGATAAGGGAGATATTGCCCAATATGTAAGCAATGGTCAGAAAATGGTTAACCAGGGAAGAATCTGTCAGGTATGTTTATGTATTTGAATTTATGGGATAAATCTGTAGGGAATTAAAAGAACTTCTTAACATAAAAAATTTAGATATATGTTTTATGGATTTTTAACAACTGGAATCATTCAAATTTTAATCAAAATGAGGGAGATATGTCAGATTAGTAAGAAAAGGTCAGAAACTAGCTAACCAGGGAAGAATTTGTTAAGTATGCTTCTGTGTTTGTATTTCTGGGCACAATATGTATGGAATTGCATGACATTGTTAACATAATAAATATAGATATATGTATTACGGATCTATAGGCTCTAAAATCACTTAATTTGGAGTCCATATGAGAGAGATAGGGCTTGTTAATGAGTAAAGGTTAGAATCAGTCTAGAATCCAGGGTGGTATATGTAAGTGTTTTTGTTTTCGATTTTCTGGGAATCATTAGTAAGGAATATGAAGTAATGATAAACATGAAAGTTGTATATAAATGTCTTAGAAATTTATAGGCTTTGGAATCACCTCAATTGGAGTTTGGATGTGGGAGATATGGTTCGATTAGTAAGTAGAGGTCTAAACCTACCCAAGCATAAATACTATTGAATTTGAGAGAGTAGTAACACCACGATTACTTAAGATTTCACTAAAATTTTCAACATAAGGGTTTTAGAGGATTGTCTTATCTTTCAATTGACATTAAGATCACCTCAATCGGATTTAAAATGAGGGTGTTATACTCTATTTAGTGAAGAGAGGATAATAATATTTAAAAAAGAAAAAGAATATTATAAATGAAAATAATAAATGACTAGTGTATGCCTTAGGCATTGCCATTGCATGAACTTCTTACCATCTTAAGTGCGTAATTTTGACATAGAAATAATTTTAAAGTGATATTTGAAACGATTTTGTTTATGGCATAATTACCTATGATTTTTTGTAATGATTATATTTTGATGAAAATTATGGCATGTGAGTATATTGAACATTCTTGTTATTGAAATCATATTTATGGCTATTAATGTGAAAAGAAAAGAAAAGAAAAGAAAAGAAATGAATACGGTCACTTGGCAGTTCGTGTGATGCACCAGCAGGGAACGCCCTACAAACAATTATGATTATGTCAATGAGAAAAGAAAGTGTAAGTATGCCATGTCGAACGGAGTGAGAAAACTTTGTTCCAGAGAGTAAAAAGTACTCACTATGACCGGGGTAGCTTGATATGAAAATAAGTTGATAGCCATCATATGATATTATGAAAATAGTTATTCATGTCATCCATGTCAATACTGTACGATTTTCATGTGTATAGATAAAGTGTATTCATGTGACCTAAGGTAATTGTTGTAGCTTATACAGATGAATATGATATGATGAGCTATATTGATGATAATTATGAATTATTGTTGAACATACTGAGATTTAATTCTCACTATATTTTCATATCATGTTCAGAAGACTAAATATGTAGATATTTCCTATGGCTGGCTAAGCGTACATTGGATCAAGTTAGCTAAGATCCCAGTGAAGGTGTAACCACCTGCACCCGTATCCCTGAAACTAGTCAGTAGAGATGAATAAGATGTATACATATATGTGTTTTATTTTTGTACATATGTTTTTAATTAATGATGTGTATGTGAACCTAGATTTGTATCAGTATTATTTCAATACTATAAACCTTAATTATGCTTGGTTATTTTAATCGAATGTTATTATGAGTTCAATAGTTAGAAATAAAGAGGTAATGACTTCATGGAATATTTTTTTAAAAATTTATATATCTGTTTGTATGTAAAAAAAATGGAGTTGTTACAAGAAACACATAGTGTACCATTGGTAACACGAGAAATGATTCAAAAATACAAAAGAAACTGTAACTACTTAAATGTAGGATTAGTTTAAGTTGTAGCAAAACCTCTCAATAAGTTAGGTATCAATACACTTATACTCTTAGTTGTAAGGGATAAAAGAAGAACAAATTTTGATGCCTTAATAGTTGCCACCGTGGAAACTAACCTTTATAATGGACCATCTTATTTTAACTATTTCCCAAATTATATAATTTGTTTAACAAATTTTGAAATAGAAGGATGTTTGGCCCTAGATGTTAACCAAGCTAACAGAGAGGTAAAATAAGGAGTTTTAATATTTTATATAGATTATGTTTTAAAGTAATAAAAACAAATCAAAATATAGGTGCCTTTAGGGAATCACCTAGAACAGAAACTGTGATATTTGAAGCCAACTCAAGGCAAGAAAATATTACGACTCCAAGAAGACTTCGACATGATCAAGTCACCTTTCCTTAAATGTGGAGACCACCTAATGCAGTACCTCCTCCCTCACAAGACACAACAATAATAGAGTTTACCTATGTAACAAGAGATGGTGAAGCCTATTTGAGACCTTTAAGAAACAGAAGTAGTTTGATTAGAATAATGGAACTACCTAATACTGTAAGAAGAACAGGATTTGAAACAGCTAGAACCTCTTTAGATTCTAGTAGATTATCAACACCTGGAGCACAAACAATACCTAATGCCAACCTTAGAAGAGTAGACTTTAGGCCACAAATACCTAGACCTTTATATGAAATAAACCAAATACCCATACAAATACGTAGGCAAAATATACAAGACACTTGATCAGAAAAGTCTCTAGAAGAAACTGAAACTAATATAGAGCAAAGATTTAATAATCAGCAATCACCCACAAGACACCAAATAATGATGATAAAAAGAAGAATTTCAAATTAACAAAGACTTAATTTGAAAAGAATTTATGTCACCAGAACATAGAATAAAAAGAGATTGGTTTTTTACAAATTTTATAGAAGAACAACAAAATAATATTCGAACAGAATATTATGAAATGGTGAACCAATTAAAAATGGAAATTCCATTCTTTAAATGGTTAAATCAATATACTTTCAATAATCAAATATTCAATCCCTTTAGTGAAAATAATCCAAGCCTAAATGTTACTCAAAAGGTTTCATAAACTTAGATTCTAACAAGTCCAAAAGCTACACCCGTAGAATTGATCCATCCACCGCCTACAAAAATAGCTATTAAAGTAGGAAATTATCATGTAATAGCCTCACCTTTTAAAACAATAGGTTTAGCAAACTTGAATGAAACCATTACAAAAAAAGATGTGTCAAACATTCAAAATCAAAAAGATTATACAAATAAACTACTCGTCACAATGAGTCAACAACTTGAAAGAGTAGAAAATAATCAAGATAATCTAGTAAGAAAATATATAATAGAAGAAAAACCTTCATCCTCTCAAGCATCTTTTCCTACAACAATGAATGATTTAAATTTATATGACAAACCTATAAATTTATTTGCAAAACCAATAGATCAAACACAAAAAATTGATTCAACAAAACCTATATACAAACATGAACCAATATTAAGAAAAAATGCATCAGAATTTAAATTTTCAAATGAAGATTTAATATTTGATTTAACTCAAAAAATAGAAAAAAAATTTGAAAAGGAAAAATCATCAAAGATTAATAAAATAAACAAAGAAAATTCAAACTTAATTGAAAGAGTTAAGAAAACACCAATGGTGTGTACTATCGTAGGTACACCCAAATTGATACCTTACCTTTCAACCAACCTATAGTAGTGGGAATAAGGGTCGATCCTACAAAGACTGAAATTACCTTATGTGATTGAGAAAATGGGGAATTGATAATTGCAAATAAAATAACGTAAAAACTAATAAAAATTAATTAAGAAAATAATTAATGATAAAGGCGTTGGTTTTGGTTGATTTCCACCGTCAAGTGATTGCATTGATCATTGACAACATAATCAATCTGTAATTAAATATCTATCATTGGGCTTCTAACCCTGTTCCTCCTTAAGTCTAGTAAATTGATAGAGAAATTGATAGAGCTAAACAAATATAAATACATTGGCTATATCTAATTTAGTTAATTATTCATCATAGGGTTAATGATTTATAATCCAAAATCCTTAATCCTATTTGCTTCATGAATATAGTAATGAAAACTTTGTTCAAAACCTAATTCAGCAATATATTAAGACAGATAATATACTAGTAGGCCTCATAGCAATCATATGAATAATCATTGAGAAAAGAAGAGTAGATGAATAATCAATACTCAATTTAGACTGAAATAATAAAATCAAATTCAAATCTCAAAATGCATAATGATCCCTTGAGGTTTCAATCTTCCTTTACCAACTAAAAATAAATCAGTTGTGTAGGGAGAAAATATAAAGAAGAATAAAAGAAGGTAATTAAGAGCTTGAATAATCCTTGATGCTTCCTTTCTTCCCTTTTTATAGATTGGCTTATCCTCCTTGAAGTAGAATTATTTTTAGGTCAAAATTTGGCTCGTTAGACTTCAATTGGAGTCAAAAAGAGCTAAAAGTCATGAATTCAGTAATTTGGAGTGGCGGCGAAGGCCGCAGTGCTACAAAAATTAACTCTCGGGGTGTCGTGGTGCTTTAAAAATTGACGCCTGAGTGCCACGTTGTCACGTCCCTAATTTTAGAGCACGTGAAACACATACTTTACGAACATGTATTTTCCATAACATGTATAATACACCCTTTTACAGATAGGCATTCCCATGTATACACAATATATAAACTAAATCTATATACATCAAAGTACAACAGAAGTAGGGATCCTGCTTGTGGTGTTAAGAGCATACTCTAGAGTACAAGTACAATATAAATCAAAATCTATGAGCCTTGAAAACAAAGTAAGCTCACCCAGAGATCATGTCGTCTAGCTGGTCAACTATCTGAAGGAGAAAGACCAAATTCTATATTTTCATCTAAAAAAAAATGTAAGTATCGTGTAGTGAGTTTGACAACTCAGTGAGTAGATAATACCTCCTATGACCTCTTAGGTCAACATATGGATGTACTTATATTTTAAATTTATCACATGGAAAATTACAATTCAGAAATGCATCCATATGGGACCCGCATTTCAAATATTCTTAGTTCAAATCACATTCAGATATTTTTAACCATATATGATACAATATGATCATTAATCAAATGTTGATATGCATAAAAAACATTTTTATAAAAATATTAGGAGGATCCCATATCAGAGTTTAATCCCTTCTGTACTGTGTTGGTGTAGGATTTTCCTATACTTAGTATCTCAACCAAGGTTTGCCCTACCACTATTCAAGAGGACATGTTAAGAGACTCTAATAAAGGCAATTTTCCAAGCATAAAGTAAGGAAAGGAAAATCACATATCATATAACTGGTATCTCACCTAGATAGGAGGCATCCCACTCTTCATCACATATTATATCTAGTGTGTTGGCCCTCACACAAGGCTAGCACCACCCCTGCTAGCTAAAATATCAAGGTGCACTAGGGCTAACATCACCTGTTGTTAACATATAATGTTTTTAATAGGATTCCTCCATAAAATTATCATATGCACATATTCCATATCATTCAAAATAGAGCTTTCAGTATACAGAATCTCAGTCTCAATACAGATCAGTTGTCATAAATTACCCATTCAGGGTTTATCACATATATATGCCCTTTCTCGAGAAAATCATTTGGCTTTATAAATCAATATCATGTGCATAAATATTCACTTTATCATTTAATGAGAAATACATGTGAAATCAGATATACCATGAATTCTGAAATTTATTTTCAAAACTATACTCTTCTCGAACTATATTTTAAATTGTAAGTAATTAAGATAATTTTAATGCATTTCAGAAATATTTAAAAGTGTCAATATCTTACACACGGCACGCTGGGCCCAGCACCGCGGCGCTCCGGATATGCCATAACGCGGTGCCATGGAACTTTCTTGCGAGCATTGTGGCACCTAGAAACTTTTGGATTTTGCCAAACATGAAAGTTGTAGCTCTATGTCTCTTCTTTCTATAGCCACTGGAATCACCTCAATCGGGGTTTAAATAAGAGAGATATACCTCAATTAATGACAGAAGGTCTAAAATAAACATTTTTCCATATTTTCTCTTTATTTTCCTTTTCTTTTCTTCATTATTATTCCTAAAACATAAAACAAAAAACTCAATTAAATCCTATTTATTTCCTACTCAAATTAAATAAAAAACAACTTAAAACATGCTAAAGACATGCTTAATTTATAGCATGTCAAATACCCCCACATTTACTCTTTTGCTTGTCCTCAAGTAAATTAAATCATGTGAATGATATTCAATATATGAGATGAGTGAAAGACTTACCAATAAGTTGCTCATGGTAAAAATTGTATGCTCTTAAAGAAATATCATAAAATTTAATAATTATGTGCAATATTTAACTCAAATGCATTTCCTGATTTATTTTCTAGAGCCTTAAGTGTGTGTGTGTCTTTGAGTGGTTCAACTATCTTTCACCCAAATGAGTTTATATATCTCAAGAATTTGGGTACATAACTCTTTTTAGGATTTTCATATGCTTATTTTTCATGCTACTCTCCACTAATGTAGACTCAAACTACTTTTTAGGATCAAAAGGTCTTTAATCAGCTTGTAATGTGGCTAGGTTATAGGATGAGACAGAAGATATAAATTTATGCTTAATCACCTAGCACCACATGATTAATTATACTTCTCTTGAGCTTTCCAAGTTTGGGGAATTTTCCCCCCACACTTATTTCTTTACTGAACTGAATTCATTTTTTTTATTCTATATTTTTCTTTCACTGCTTAGACTTTCATCCATATTTTTGAACATTTTCTTTCTTTTGTCCTTGCTCCACCCTTCCACCCTTTATTAATGTAGTTCTACAAAACAAGCATTTCAAAATTAATCATGGAGTGAGTGAATCAGGAAAAACAAATAAAGGAATTAATCATAAAATTTGTTCTTGGCTCGACAATGGGTATGAAAAAAAAAGAAATATATTAATTAGGCTCAAAATACATGTGCTAAGGCTATTTATTGCTCGAGTGTGACTTGAAAGGCTCAATCTCATCAAATAATGCCTAAATCATCTCTTACTTATTAGTATCAGCCTAAGATTTTGCCTCAAGTAGTAATTAAATAAGTTTTAGAAAATTGGTGAGATCATAAAATATTTTGAGTTATATAAACTTTCTCTAAGTAAAAGATAAATTGAATGCAAAAATATTTCAAAATTCTAAAGTCAAAAGTAATAAATTACAAAAGGGATAAAATTGCACAAAACCATGATTTTTCTATATTTTTCAAGAGCTAAAAAAATTTGGATAGTTATATCACTGGCTGTTGGTTGTGCCTAACATCTCAAAACATAAATTGAAACACTCACACAATCATTCAACTTGCTAAACGCAATAAAAGTGTATTAATAGTAAAAATCAGAAAATTGATGCTCAAAATAGGGTCACAATTATTCAGACAAATATACTTATACTCCCACACTCAAACTTTACATTGTTCTCAATGTAAAAGAAAGATAAGAGTAGGAAAGGATATATGAAAACATATGAGTTAAATGGACTTCCCTGAATTTGTTTAGGGTGGAATGAGCGTGTTGCATTGCTGGACCCTGAATTTGTTTGATTTCCACTTTCTTTCTCTCTTTTTTTCTCTTTTTTTAAGATTATGTTGGGTTGCCTCCCAATAAGTACCTTTGTTTAATGTTGTTGGCTCAACTCATAGCTCATGATGTCATTCATGGAGGATCCTTGATGTGCACTTGAATTTGAAATTTCTTGGACTGGTTCAAGCTTTGAAATTCTACTGCATGACAAGCAATCACATTAGTAATAACAAGGGGTCCTGACCAAGGGAGAGATTTCTTACCTTTGCGGAGTCTATCCCCTTCGATTTCTAAAACTTAATGCAACTCTACATTTTGGTTTATGCCTTTAAGGTTTGTTATTTTTTTGTAATGTCATTTTCTTTTTCCTGAAGAATATGCATTAATGCCTTTTCTTTTTGAGCACCTAGATTCTTGGCAACTATGATAGGTGGTGCTCCCCCAACTGTCAAGTATTTTAGGTGTTTAGGGAGAGGTAAGAGATTTGATTTAGGATCTTGCAAAATAGAAAGTGTACTTGCATTAGAAGTTGTTATTGAGGTAAGGGGATCCTTACCTGTTTGATGTACTTTTGGAGCTTCTTCATTATTCTCCTACAAGTGAACACTCAAGGTTGATTTCTCAACCTTTGTCTCTAAAGGATCAACATCGTGTGCTATAGAATCTACCATAGCAATAGCATAGGCAGTAAGATCTTTCATAGCATTGCAATTACTGAATTTCATAATTTTTCTTTCAAATTCCAATGTTAGAGTGCCACTATGAACATCTATTATGGTCTTGGATGTTTTTAGGAATGGTCTCCCTAATAAACTTGGAGTGGTTTGATCCCCACTCTCCATGTTAAGTACATAAAAATCAGCATAAAAAATTAGGTCTTCAACTTGTACTAAAGCATCCTCAACCACACCTTCGGAAAGGGTATTAGATTTGTCAGCCAATTAAACTATAACACTAGTTTCATTCAAAGGTCCTAGTGCTAAAGATGCATAAATAGAGTATGGCATGACATTAATAGATGCTCCTAGATCTAGCATGGCTTTCTCAAATGTATTGTTGCCTATAGAGTAGAGAATAGAAAACATACTTGGGTCATTGCATTTTGTAGGGAGTTTTCTCTGAATAATTATAGAAACATGCTCACCTACTTTTACTTTCTCAGCTCCTTTCAACTTCTGCTTGCTTTGTTGGGTGTGTAATTTCCTTAAGAAATTGGCATTGTGAGGTTCCTGATTAATTGCATCTAAAAGAGGAAGATTCACCTCACATTTTCTAAAGGTATCATATAATTCTTAAGTTCTCTCATTCATCATATTTTCTTTCAGAGCTTCAGGAAGGGACGTGTAGATTCATATTCAAATAAATGTGTAGACTTACCTTTTGGATGCTTACCTGTCATGGTTGTATTATTCTTTTCTTTCTCTTGCTCAGTTGGTGCATGTACCTCTTGCATTGGGATCTCAACTTCTTTATCACCTTGTAGCATGATTGCACTTACGTTTTCCCTTGGGTTTACCACAGTTTGAGAGGGTAACTTGCCTAAATTTTGAGGCTCTAATTTGCTAACTATGGTTGCTAATTGGCCCATCTGATTTGCTAGGCTTTGAATACTAGCTCTTGTCTCTTGTTGAAATTGCTAAGTGTTATGTCCAAGAGATTAAACAATATCTTTTAAAGAAGTACTTACCTAGGAATCCTGAGATGTATTCTGTCTAGAATAATAAGCATGTTGATTATGCTAAAAATTGTTCTGTAGGTCTATTTTGTGCATTCCCATACCTGAAATTGGGATAATCATTCCATCTAGGATTATATGAATTAGCATAAGGATTATACCTCTTTAGTTATCTAGGAAAACTTCCTACATCATTAGTTTATTCTGTGGATTCCTCTTGAAGTGTAAGGCATATATCAGTTGGGTGCTCCTTTTTTGAACATATTCCATAGGTTTTTCTAACATCCCGTAATTTTTGTTTTTCAATAATAATGTTTTGTTATAAAAAAAATATGTTTTTATTTGTTTAAAAATGATTATGTTATGCTAAAAACAAGTATATTTTTAATTAAAATAATTATTGTTTTGCTTAAAATAATTATATTGGCCTTTAATAAATTTTGTTGTATTTTTAGAAATATTTTTTCTTTTATTATGTATAAAGATATTTATTTTATGATTTGTTTTATTAAGATTTTTATCAAGAAAAGTCATGATTTAAGAGTTTAACTAAAGGTTTATGAGAATGTAAATTTATAAAAAAATTTGGGATGTTTTGGGATGAAAAACGGTATTTATATGAATATATAAAAAATAAAATCATATTATTCAATTATTAAATAATAATAATAAAAATAAAGCAAATGGGGAGGGGAAGACATAATGCAAAACTGAAGAGAGTGAATAGTGATGAATAGTAACATTCAATTTCTCTCTAGATTTAGAGCGTCTACAGGCCCCCGATCTCCAAACTGAAGATACCACAGGATTCAGGACGGAGAATACTACGGTTTTGACCGATTAATTTCTCAAATCAGTCGTTGAATCGCCGTAGATCTGAAGTAGAAAATATCAAAAAAAGGTAAATTCTGAATAGATTCAGGAGATAGATAAACTTTAGGATATGAATATTTTCGACCATCTGACATTTTTTGTTCATCGTGAATAGTGATTTTCGCGCAGGTGAATAGTGTTTTCCGGTAGTGAATAGTGACCAAGCTCCTGGAGTCTTTTTCTAAGTCTTTGGACCCTCTGGACACATTTTTGAGGTCTAATTAGTCAAATTTGGCTTGAAAAAGTATAACAAATATGTTTTTATTTGTTTAAAAAGGATTATGTTCTGTTAAAAACAAGTATATTTTTAATTAAAATAATTATTGTTTTGCTTAAAATAATTATATTGGCCTTTAATAAATTTTGTTGTATTGTTAGAAATATTCTTTCTTTTATTATGTATAAAGATATTTATTTTATGATTTGTTTTATTAAGATTTTTATCAAGAAAAGTTATGATTTAAGAGTTTAACTAAAGGTTTATGAGAATGTAAATTTGTTAAAAAATTTGGGATGTTTTGGGATGAAAAATGGTATTTATATGAATACAGTTCAGAAGTACATTCATATGGGACCCGTATTTCAAATATTCTCAAATCAAAGGATATTCAGATATCCAAAACCATATGCTGCACGGTATGATCATTAAACAAATGTTGTATATTTCAAAAGTTCAGAGGATCATAAGCAACATTCAACAATAGTTTTACCAACTCTATGGGAGTATGGTTGGTAAAGATGGTATCCAAGTAGACTCTAAGAAAGTAAAAGTTGTACAATAATAGCTACGTTTTACTACATCTAAAGATGAAGATCTAAATCTAATTTGCGCTTCCTGCGATCTTTTTCCGTCCATTCTATTTGAGCCATAGTTGGACCAGGTACATGAACATATGCTTGTAAAGCATCAATCAACTCCTCAGCATTTGAAGCTGAGATGAAAATTCATCGTGCTGAGTGTGAGATGAACCTTTGTTCCATAGCATGATCAAGGAAAGACAACAGACCATCAAAGAAGTGGTGAACATTTAACAAACCTATCGGTTTGTTATGCATATTTAGTTGTGCCCAAGAGACTATTTAGAAAATTTCTTCTAAAGTACCAAAACCCCCTGGTAAGGCAATGAAGGCATCAGCATTGGTCATCATTCTAGCCATGCGCTCATGCATGGAAGCTACCCTGAACTCTTTCCCAATTGTCTTTCCTACGATGTTAGATGCAGCTAGAGCTGTAGGAATAATACCTAGAACTTGGCATCCTCTTACATGGACAGTTGTAGACACACACCCCATTAATCCACAATTACCTCCACCATAGACTAAATGAACTTTTCTCCTGGCCAGTACCATACCCAGGTTTTGTGCAGCTTTCACATACTCTCCATCTTTTCCATTACTGGAACCACAAAAGACACAAATATTTCGAAATTGACGGAATACAATTCCCTCTATAGCTGCACACACCTTAACTTTGAGTATGAGAAGATAAAAATACTAATGTATGTATTTATAGAACTCAGAGAAGCGCATACTTATGATAGATATACAAATATGATAAGTATAATTAGAACAGCTATATGAGTGATTAGTGGATATAAGTTAACTTGAAGGTGAAATTTTCAAAAATGACGGCAAGCATGTATATGTACAGTAGTTTTGATAGTCGCTCATATTAGGCATATAAAGAGAATAAGGTTAAGAAGTCATAGGAGGAATTATTTACTCACTGAGTTGTCAAACTCACTACACGATATTTCCACATTTTTCATATAAGAATATCAGAGTCTGATTCGACAGATAGGTGATATATTCCCGTTTCTGTTGTACTTTGATGTTTATAGACTTGGTCTGTATATTGTGTATACATGAGATATCCTATATATATCTGTTCCCATGATAAATAATTGAATTATATATCTTTATGAAAAATATTTGATTGCGGAAATAATAATTTAAAAAAATATATTTATTTTACGTAACGTAAATTGGGGGCGTTACCGTTTTCACTTACTGTGGTGTACCTGTAGCAATTTGGCATACAAAAGAGGTCAATTCAGATATTTGTTGTTGAAGGGAAAAATTACTTACCTCATCGGTATGTTGAACTGGAGAATCATGCCTAACATCAAATTATTAGGAATTGGCAGCCATGTTTGATATCAGGATTCTAGCTACTTCAGGAGTTTTATCTACTAGTGCTCCTCTACTAGCTACATCTATCATGCTCTTGTCTCCTTGTAAAAGACCTTCATAAAAATATTGGATCAGTAGCTACTCACTAATTTGATGATGTGGGCAACTTGCACAAAGCTTTTTAAACCTCTCCCAATACTCATAAAGTGTCTTTCCATATAGTTGCCTAAGCCACATATTTCCTTTCTTATATTTGCGGCTCTAGATGCAGGAAAATATCTCTCTAAAAACAATTTATTCATCTCATTCCAAGTAATAATAGTGTCAGATGGTAAATAATATAGCTAATCTTTGGCTGAGTCTCTTAAGGAAAAAGGGAAAGCCCTGAGTTTAATTTGTTCTTCGGTTACTCTAGGAGGCTTCATACTGGTACACACCACATGGAATTCCTTCAAGTGTTTATGTGGGTCTTCACTTGCAAGAACATGAAAATTGGGTAAGAGATTAATCAGTCCTAATTTTAATTCAAAATTAATGTTTTCATTAAGGTTAGGAAAAGTAATGCATAAAGGCTGATGGTGTAGATCTGGAGCTGCAAGCTCCTTCAAAATGGGGTATCTAACCATGATTACTTCCTCCTTCTCCTGATGAATGTCCTCTTGAAGTTTTCTTCTATTCTTGAGAATAGATTTTCTAATATCTGGATTGAGTTGTAAATCTTGAGAGTTAGTAGATTGAGTCACAAGCATAAATAAAAATAAAAATAACAAAAGGTAATAGACTTAGTCCCCGGTAACGACACCAAAATTTGGTGCGTACTGTCCCAAGTACACCTAAATTAATACATTACCTCTCAACCAACCTGTAGTAGTAGAAGTAAGGGTCGATCCCACAGAGACTGGAATTACCTTATGTGATTGAGAAAATGGGGGATTGATAATTGCAAACAAAATAACGTAAAAACTAATGAAAGTAATTAAGAAAATAATTAATGATAAAGGCGTTGGTTTCGGTTGATATCCACTTTTAAGGGATTACATTGATCATTGACACCATGATTAATCTGTAATTGAATATCTATCATTGGGTTTCTAACCTTGTTTCTCCTTAAGTCTAGGAAATTGATAGAGAAACTGATAGAGCTAAACAAATATAAACACATCGGCTATATCTAATTGAGTTAATTTTTCATCATAGGGTTAATGATTTATAATCCAAAATCCTTAATCTTATTTGCTTCATGAATATAGTAATGAGAACTTTGTTCAAAACCTAATTCGGCAGTAGATTAAGACAGATAATATACTAGTAGGCCTCATAGCAATCATATGGATAATCATTGAGAAAAGAAAAGTAGATGAATAATCAATACTCAATTAAGAATGAAATAATAAAATTAAATCCAAATCTCACAATGTATAATGATCCCTTGAGGTTTCAATCTTCCTCTACAAACTAAAAATAAATCAACCGCGCAGGGCCATAAGAAATCTAAAGAATAATTTAAAAAGGTAATTAAGAGTTTGAATCATCCTTGATACTTCTTTTCTTCCCTTTTTATAGATTGGCTTATCGTCGTTGAAGTAGAATTGTTTCTAGTTCAAAATTTGGCCCATCAGACTTCAATTGGAGTTAAAAAGACTTAAAAATTGCAAATTCAGCAATCTGGTACAGTGGCGAGCGCTACGGTGCTACGAAAATTAACTCTTAGGGCACCGCGGTGCTTGGTCCTCTTTGGGCTCGAGTGCTATAGCTAACTTGGGCTAGCACCACGGCACTCCTTTCTGGGTAGCTTAGCACCGTGGCGCGTTGGGGAGCGCCACAGGGATCCGGATATGCTATATTATGGCATCGCGGCACCCAAAAACTTCTAGATTTTGTTAAAGTACCAAACACAAAAGTTGTAGCTCTACCTCTTTTCTTTCAATAGCCACTAGAATCACCTCAATAAGGGTTCAAATGAGAGAGATATGCCTTAATTAGAGATAGAAGGTCGAAAATTATCATTTTTCCATATTTTCTCTCTATTTTCCTCTTCTTTTCTTATTTATTATTCCTAAAACATAAAACAAAAAACTCAATTAAATCCTTTTTATTTCCTACTCAAATTAAATAAAAAGCAACTTAAAACATGCTAATGACATGCTTAATTTATAGGATGTCAACCAATAACCTATGTATTAACAAAAAAATTATTATTCAAGACCATCAATTCCTAGTCTTTAGTATGAAGAAAGAGATCAATATACCCAAGCTATGTTTACTAGAACAGGTATAATAGAATGGAATATAGATGGTATGAGTGAACATGAAATCCTTAATATAGTACAACAAATGTGTATTGTCCTAAGGTTTACTGAAGCCTTAAAAGGATGGTGGGACAATATAATGAGAGACAAAACAATAATAACTAATGCAACAAGACCAGAAACAAATATGGCATGTCAAATCAACAGAGTCCTTGACTGTTGTAAAACATTAATGTATGCTGTAATTGCCCATTATGTAGGACAACCCTAAGAATATAATGAAAGACAATTATCAATACTTCAAAATATGAGATGTCCAAAATTATCAGATTTTAGATGGTATAAAGATAATTTTATTCCTTTAGTATGCCAAAAACTAGATGGTTATGCAGCTTATTGGAAAGAAAGATATATATATAGATTTCCTAAGCTTTTTGCAAAAAGAGTAAAAAAATGCTCTCAAAACAAAATATGGATCAACGATTCCATATACATAATTAACTTATGGTCAAATAAACAACACCGTTAGAGCTGAAGGATTATCCTTTTGTAATGAAGCAAAAATGTAGAATAAATACAATACTAAATTTAGAAAAGGAAAACAAGAATTAGGAGAATTTTGTGAACAATATGGATATAACACTCCTAAAATTTAGTAATTTTCAATTATGTATGGATTAGTAAAAGAAATAAATGAGTAGGGATGTAATTGAAAGATTTTAAGGATGAAAATGAAATTTTTTTTAATAATTTTTGGGTTATTATAATTTTCTAAAATTTTAGGGGTCAAAATGTAAATAATAAAATTTACAAGGACTTCCTCTAACAATTAGCAAATTGTCAAATGGTCCCTCCATCAATTATTTAAAAAAAGAGACGAAATTTTTTTCTATAAAACGGTGATGAATAGTGTTTCTCTCTCATCCATTTTCTCTCTCTAGATCTGAAGTACTTCTGAGCATCCAATCTCAAATCTAAGAGTACCACTAGATTCAAGATGGAGAGTACTACGATATTAGCCTAACAATTTTTCAAATCGGCCGAAAAATCGCTACAGATTGGAAGTAGAAAATATTAAAAAAGAAGTAAACTCTAAAACTCCTATTTAAAGACCTCAAATTGAAAATCTAACACCATATATGGATTCAGGAAATAGATAAACTATAAGATATGAAGTTTCACAGTCATCTGACACCTTTTGGTGTCATAAATAGTAACTCCGACCAGCATAAATATTGATTCCGATAGGTGTGAAAAGTAATTCAAACCGGCATGAATAATGATTCCGACAGATGTGAACAATACCCATCAATTGACCAGCGTTGACCAAGCTCTCGAAGTTATTTTCTAGGGGTTTTAATCCTCTGGACACGTTTTTGAGGTTTATTTGGTCAAATTTGGATTGAAAAAGTACATTTTGAGGCTGTCCATTCTAGAGCCTTATCCTATGAGTAGATAATTCTTTTTATGGCTTATCCTATGCTCTTCTTGAACTTTAAATGTATAAATGATTATGTTTATAAGTTATTTATGCTATCATAAGATTTTGGAATATGTTAAAATATCTGCTTTGCTTACTAACTAGCATATAGTTCAAGAAGAGTATGGTTTTGCAAATAGATTTTGAAACTCATTGAATATGTGGTTCTAAATGTATTTTTCATCATTTGGTAAAGTGAATATTATGTGTATGTGGCATTGATCTATAAAGCTATAAAGTTATCGAATATGATTGAATGGCAAGCATAAAGCTTATGGCGAGTTGCTTGATAATTATGCATTGCATTTGATAGATATGTATATATATATATATATATATATATATATATATATATATATATTGATAAATATCAACAGATTGTATGGCTTGAGACAGTACTGTGTAGAAGGTATCAGTGGTAATGCGAGGAGACAGATTGTGATGAACTCACATTCCCTTATTACCTATTGTGAATGTGACTGTGGTAATGTGAGGAGACAGAAGGGCGATGAACTAACATTCCTTAATTACCTATTGTGGCTATGATAGTGGTAATGTGAAGAGGCAGAAGGGTGATGAACTTACATTCCCTGATTACTTATTGTGACTGTGACAGTGGTAATGTGAGGTTTACCTATTGTGACTGTAGTTGATCGGTCATTATGCTTATAGAAAATGAGTGAATTGAGCATATTGAGAGCTATGACATACTCTAGCATTATATAAAAAGAATGGATTTTTAGTGCATATATAGTATGTTAATTATACATAAAAAAAAGTTGTGATTTTATCTCAAAATCTTGATATTTTTCAATAACTTATACAACTGAACATAACACTAACCCTTGCTGTGTGCTTGGGATTATTTGATGATTCTAATATGAGATCCTCCTAATGGTTCATGTGAAATATTTTGATGCATAACAATATTTGATTAATGATCATACCGTATTACATATGATTTTGGATATATGAATGTAATTTGAATTGAGAATATTTGAAATGCAGGTCCCATATGGATGTACTTTTGAACTGTAATTTTTTATGTAATAAATTTTAAAATATGAGTACATCCATATGCTGACCTAAGAGGTCATAGAAGGTATTATTTGCTCACTGAATTTTCAAATTTACTACATGATATCTAAATTTTTTTTATAAGAATACAGACTTTGGTCCTTCCTCTTCAAATAGTTGATCAGTTAAACGACATAATTTCTAGGTGAGCCTATCTTGTTTCCAGGGCTTGCAACTTTTAGTTTTATTTGTACTTGTACTCTAGAGTATGCTCTGAACAACACAGGCAGGATCTTTGCTTTTGTTGTTACTCTGATATTTATAAACTTGGTCTGTATATGAGAAGCTATTTGTATCTGTTTCCATAATGAAGGCTTGTATTATGCTTATTATAGTTAAGATTTATTTGTAAAGTATGTGTTTCATGTGCCCTTAAATTGGAGGCGTGACAAGTTGGTATCAGAGGATTAGGTTTTCTTGTGGCTAATTGAGCAAAGGATTCTTTAGTAGGACCTTTAGTATAGATATGAATCAGACATATTTATACTTTAGGTGCTGCTGAGGGATTCTATAGGGTTTCAATTTCCTTTCTATTCAAAATTTTCTAAATTTCCTAGTATAAGGTTGTTTGAATATTGTGGCATTTTAAAAAATATCTATGGGTTAATTGCTACCGGAAAGTGAAAAGGATAGGCGTGCCAGAGAATGAAAAGAATTGAAATATATGCTTAATATGATCGTTTCTGAATGTGATATCCGTTGTACTCGGTTGTCTAGATATGGAAGACTTTAATGTGATACTAGGAATGGATTTATTGGCATAATGTCATGCCATTTTATAATGTCATCTTAAGATGATAAATTCAATATTCTTGGACAATCTTCGTTTTTGATACAAGGAGATCGTAGTGAGGTACCTAGTAATCTAATCTCTGCTTTAGCAGCTCATAAGTTATTACAAAAAGGTGCCAAGATATTTGGTAGTGGTGAGGGATCTTGATATAAAGTATACTAGTGTAAATTAGGTTACAGTGGTTAGGAATTTTCCTAATGTGTTCCCAGAAGAATTGCCTGGATTACCCCCAAAAAGGAGAAATAGAATTTGATATTGATTTACTTTTTGAAACCCAACCAGTGTCTATACCCCCATAAGAATGGAACCCACTGAATTTAATGAATTGAAAAAAAACATTTGAGATCTGTCTGTCATTAATTGAGGATAAAGGAAGAGAATATTTTGAAAATTTCTTTTAAGACTCAGTATTGGCATTATAAGTTTTTAGTGATGTCATTTGGTTTGACAAATGCCCTAGTTACATTTATGAACTTTATGAATAGAGTTCTTAAGCCATTCTTGGATCAACTTGTTATTGTATTTATTGATAATATACTAGTATATTCCAAGTTCAAAGTATCATAAGCAACATTTGCATATAGTTTTACAAACTCAAAAGGAACATCAGTTATATGCTAAGCATTCAAAATACGAATTCTGACTTAGTAGTGTTACTTTCTTAGGGCATATGGCTAGTTAGGATGGTATCCAAGTTGACCCTAAGAAAATAGAAGCGGTATAGCAATGGTCATATCCTACTACAGTTACAGATTAAGATCCAAGTCTAATTTTCGCTTTCTGCTATTGTTTGTTGTCCAATCTATTTGACTTGTAGTTGGATTAGGTATATGAACAAATACTTGTAAAGTATCAATCAACTCCTCAGCATTTGAAACTGAGATGAGAATTCATCGTGCTGAGTGTGAAATAAACCTTTTTTCCATAGCTTGATCAAGAAAAGACAAAAAAACATCAAAGAAATTGTTAATATTTAAAAAACCTATTGGTTTACGATGGATATTCAGTTGTACTCAGGAGACTACTTGAAAAATCTATTCTAAAGTACTAAACCCCCTGGTAAGCCAATTAAGGCACCAGAATTGCTTATCATTCTAGCCATGCGCTCATGCATGGAAGCTACCCTAAATTCATCCTCAACTATTTTTCTTATGATGTTTGATACAACTAGAGTAGTAGGAATAATACTTAAAACTTGACATCCTCTTACATGTGCAGCTATAGACATTGACTCCATTAACCCACGGTTACCTCTACTATAGACTAAATGAATTTTTCTCCTGGCCGGCACCATACTTAGATTTTGTGCTGTTTTCACATACTTTCCATCTTTTCTAGGACTAGAACCTCAAAAGACACAAATATTTCAAAATTGACGGAATGTGGTTTCCTCCATAACTACATTCACCCTAACTTTGATTATGAAGGTAAAGATACTAATGTGTTTATTTATAGAACTCAGAGATGAGAATACTTATAATAGCTATGCGAATAGGCCGGGTATAATTACAACAGCTATATGAGTGGCTGGTGGATATAAGCTAAATTGAAGGTGAATTTCAAAAATGACGGCACACATGCATATGTATAGTAGTTGTGATTGTGGATTATATTAAGCACATAAAGAGAATAAGATTAAAATATCAGTAGAAATTTTCTTTTTCCTTATAGTAATTGATAAAGCATTAATGTCTTGATTCTTATAGGAAAGTTATAAGTGATAGGTGTCATTGTAAAAAAGAGTGAAATTGCAAACTAATTAGTTGTTGAAGAAGGACAATCAAATGATTTATCTTATTTTTTCCAATGTTCTTACCAGTCGACTATTGATATTATTAGTCGACTAGTTATTTTATAAATTTTTAATTTGTATTGGTTTATTTTACAGTTGATCGATTACATCTGTTTTTAAGCAACTAACTACATCCTACCAGTTAACTATATGCTCTTTGTTTTTCACAAACTTTTATAAGCTCAGAAATAATTTTTTTTCATGTGATATTCTTTCACCAAATAACAGTAGCTTTGAATTAGATTTTGGCACATATATTCAAAACTTGCGGCCACCAAATTTTGCCAAAATAACAGCTAAGTTATGTTTACAGCTTTTCAACAATTACAGCCACCAATTTAAATTTTCTTTCAATACTTTATCCAAGCTTTTGAATATCTATTTTAGTACCATTCTCTATTATGCTTTTCATTTGTTCTACTGCATCCTCCCTCATTAATGTTTGGCATTAAATGCAAGGTTCTTTTCCCTTATTACAAGGAAAGTTAATTTCTTTTCTTTAAAACTCCATTATTATAGTGTCCAAGTGGTTAGTAAGTTAAAGTAATGGAGAATATTTTGAGAACCACGTCCAAAAATAATGGAAAGCAATCAAGGTATTTGTGTTAAGGGTTTATACCATGCTAAGTTGAGTCTAGTATCTAGGATGTGAATTATGTTGAGATTGGAAATTCACATGTGAATAATTGTTGAGAAAGGAGATTTCAAAAGAAGCTATAGGTTGTAAATATTGATAACCCTAAGACAATAATGATATACTAAGATTTGAAAGAATTATACTAGTATAATGGTAAAAAGAAGATACAAGTTAAATATTTTTTGTTGTTTGGTATGTCAATGTAACACCCCTACGATTTAGTAATTTTAATTTATGTATAGATTACTAAAAGAGATAAATGAGTAGGGATGAAATTAAAATATTTAAAGAAGAAAATAAAAAAGTATTAATATTTTTGGGGGTCAAATTGTAATTTTATAAAAGTTTAGGGGTTAAAATGTAAATAATAAAATTTGTGAAGACTTTCTCTTACAATTAGCAAATTTTCAAATGGTCCTTCAATCATTTATAAAAAAAAAAAAGACAAAATGTTTTTCCTGTAAAACGGTGATGAATAATGTTTCTCTTTCCTCTATTTTCTCTCTCTAGATCTAGAGTACTTGTGAGCATTCGATCTTAAAACTAAGGGTACCACTGGATTCAGGATGAAGAGTACTATGATATTGGCAGAATAATTTTTCAAATCGACTGCAGAAATGCCGTAGATTAGAAGTAGAAAATATTAAAAAAAGATAAACTCTGAAACTCCTATTTAGAAGCATCAAATTGAAAATTTGACACTGTAGATGGATTCAAGAGATAAATAAACTATTGGATATGAAGTTTTATAATAATCTGACAACTTTTGGTGCCATGAATAGTAACTCCGACCAGTGTGAATATTATTTCGGTAGGTGTGAACAGTAATTTTGATGGGCATGAATAGTGATTTTGGCCGATGTGAATAGTATTTCGGTCATGAATAGTCCCCATTAATTGACGAGCGTTGACCAAGCTCCCAGAGTCAATTTTTTGGTTTTTGGATCCTTCAGACTCGATTTTGAGGTCTGTTTGGTCAAATTTGGATTGAAAAAGTGCATTTTAGGGCTGTCCAACCTAGAGCCTTACCCTGCGAGTAGATCATTTTTTCTATGACTTACACTATGTTCTTCTTGAACTTTAAATGTGTAGTTGGTTCTGTTTACAAGGTATTTACACTTTTATGTCTCTAAAATGGATTAAATTACCATATTTGTTTACTATATGGTATATAGTTCAAGAAGAGTATGGTTCTGAAAATTTACTTTTGAACTCATTGAACATGTGATTCTGAATGTATTTCTCATCATATGGTAAAGGAATCATATTGTGCATGTGACATTTATATGTAATGTTGTAAGATTGCCTTGAAAATGGGAATGTAAATGTGATTACCCTGATTAGGAAGTTTCAGACAAAGGAATTGTACTGAGACTGAAAATTCTGAATTTATATTGAAACCTCTATTTTGAACGATATAGCATATGTGTAAATAATGATTTCTAGGGAGGAATCCTATTGGAAACACTGTTTGCTAACAACAGGTGATGTTAACCCTGGTGCACCTTGACACCTCAGCTAGTAAGAGTGGTGCTAGCCTCTTGTAACAGCCAACACACCAGATATGATATGTGAAGGATAGTGGCATGCCTTCTATTTAAGCGGGATGCCGACTATATGATATGTGATTTGCCCTCCCTTACTATATACTTAGGAAATGCCCAAATTAGAATCCTTTCGTGTGTCCTCTTGAATGATGGTAAGGCAATCCTTAGGTGAGATGCTGAGTTAAGGAAAATCCTACACCACCAAAGTACAGAAGGGCTTGAACTTTGTTATGGTGGTTCTGATATAGGATCCTCCTAATGTTTTCATGAGAAATATTTTTATGCATAACAATATTTGATTAATGTTCATACCATATTGCAGATGGTTTTTGATATTTGAATGTGATTTGAACTAAGAATATTTGAAATGTGGATCCCATATGAATGTACTTCCAAACTATATTTTCTATGTGATAAATTTTAAAATATGAGTACATCCATATGCTGACTTAAGAGGTCATAGAAGGTATTATCTATTCACTGAGTTTTCAAACTCACTACATGATATTTTCATATTTTTAAGATAAAAATACAGAGTTTGGTCTCTCTTCAGATAGGTGATAAGTTAGGTGACATATTCTCTAGTGAGCCTATTTTGTTTGTAAGGCTCATAGATTTTGATTTATATTGTACTTGTACTCTAGAATATGCTCTGAGTGCCACAAGCAAGATCTTTACTTCTGTTGTTACTTTTATATTTATAAACTTGGTCTATATATTGTGTTTACAATAGGGAACCTATTGTATCTATTTCTATAATGAATGTTTGTATTATACCTATTATAGTAAAGATCTATTCGTAAAGTATGTGTTTCACGTGCCCTTAAAAGTAGGGGTGTGATGTAACAACTCCATTTAAGTATCAAAATTTTTTTTTAAAAAAATTCTATGAAATTATTACCTCGTTACAACTTAACTCAAAATAACATTTATTTAATTTATACAATACAGAGTTTACATACATGTCATTAATCAAAACATACGTATAACATATCAAGCACATAAAAATCTACATCTTATTTATTATAGTTGACCAATTCCAGAGATACAGGTGCGGGTGGTTACACCTTCACCGGGATCTAAGCCAACTCGACCACAAACATTTTATTTGCTTCTGGGATCTGCCCAACATAAAGTACTCGATCCAACGTGCACTAAAATCCAGAGCCATAAAATAATCTGCATAACTAATTGTTTGAACATGATATGGAAATATAGTGAGAATTAAATCCCAGTAAGTTCAACAATAAATCATCATCAGTATAACTCATCACGTCATGTTCAGTTGTATAAAATACAGCAAATAACTTTGGTCACATGAATGCACTATATCTATGCACATGAGTATCGTACAATAATAACATGTATGACAGGGTTAACTATTTTCAAAATAACATATGATGACCATCAATTTTTCTCATATCAAGCTACCCCGGTCAAGGTGAGTATTTTCTACCCTCCGGTACGGGATTTTCTTGCTCCATCCGACATGACCCACTTTTTCTTTCTTTTCCCATTAACATGATCATAACCATTGGTAGGCCGTCCCCTACTGGTGCACCACACAGATTGCCATGTGATCGTACTCATTTCTTTTCTTTTCGCAATGATAGCCAAAAATATGCTTTCAATAACAATTATATTCATCAAAATATAACTATTACCAAAAATCATTGGTAATCATGCCATGAACATAACCATTTCAAATATCACTTTATAAAATATTTTCATGTCAAAATTGCACACTTAAGATGGTAAGAAGTTCATACAATGGCAATGGCTATGTCATATACTAGTCATTTATTATTTTCATATATAAGATTCTTCTTCTTTTTAAATATTAATTTTATTTCTTTATTTTCTTGATGCAGGTTTTCATCCTATCTAACCTTCTCTTACTAATCAGAGCCTAACACCCTCAATTTACCTCCGATGTAGGTGATCTTGGTGTCAATTTCAAGATAAAACAATTATCTAAAACTATTATGTTGAATAGTTTAGCGAAATATTAAGAAATCAAGGTGATATTACTCCCTCAAAGTACAGATTATTTCCTCTCGGATAGGTTCTCACCTTTACATACTAATCTGTCCATATCTCCCTCATACGAGTTACAAATTAAGTTATTCCAATAGCTAAAAATGTGAGACACATATAGTAATAATTTTTATGTTAACCATTTATTTTAATTCACTACAAAATGTTCACAGAAATTAAAACACAGAAGTTATCCTAACATATTCATCCCTGATTAACCATTTTCTGACCATTGCTTAATAATCGGACCATATCTACCTCATATGGACTCCAAATTGAGTGATTCCTGTGGTTAAAAATCCGTGACACATATAGCTATAATTCTTATGTTAACCATTTATTTTAATTCCCTACATAATGTTCCCAGAAATTAAAACACATAAATTATCCTAACATATTCTTCCCTGATTAACCATTTTCTGACCTTTACTTACAAATCGGAATGTATCTACCTCATATGGACTCCAAATTGAGTGATTCCAGTGGTTCAAAATCCGTGAGACATACATCTACATTTTTTATGTTAACCATTTTGTTTAATTCCTTATCAATTCTTTCCATAATGTTAAAAATAGAAGCATAAAAGTTTTCCACCCATAGCCATACCTATGCAGAACTATCTGCACCAACCTAAGTATTCAAACATACATAATATGTAACATGATATAGCAACATCCATGACCAATCATTAAAGTTCCAAAATCAAAATCTAATATAAATATTACAAGTTTCAAAACTTTTCTTCAAAATGAAATATTGTTAAACTTACCTGGAGCACTTAGTCCTCTAGACTTCTCCTTCCTCTTTCTTCCTTTCTTCCTCTCCTTTCCTCACTCTACCTTGCTTCTATTTTTCCTCTCCCTCACTTGGACGAAAATTCTAATGTTGTAAGGGTTGGTTTTGCTTAAATAGATCATCAAATAATTCACCTTTCATGATCATGGGTCTACCTTATCACAATTAGGATACACTTGGTTGAATTTTTGGAAAACAAACAACTTATGTTCTTGTCTTCCTCTTCCTTAGTCAAGATATGCATAGCAAAAGGAGATTTGTATTTTGAAAATTATGATAATATGTTTCTAAGATAAGGGACAAGGCCCCTTTGATTTAGGGATTCATTTCCTTTTTATTTTATCTTAATCAAGTATGATAGGTTTGCCTTTTTAGGTAGAAAATTTTTAGCCCATGAATCTCCATTTTTTGGTTGAAATTGTTTGTGTGGGAATAGGAAATGTTTTGTCCTAATGCTATGTATTATCATACCACTTGCTAAAATTATGAGTGTAGGATATAGATGTTTTGTCCTAAAGCTTTGTTTTATCATACCACTTGCTAATATTATGAATGTAGGATATCACACCACTTGCTAAATTTTTGTCTTAATGCCATGTCACCTAATCTTGATTACACCATTATTTCATCACTTTACTTTTTATTTTATTTTTTTTCCTCTTGGGTTTAAGTTCATTCTTGCCCATTTTCTTTACTTTGATTAAAATTCTACCATTCATAATGGGCTTGGTCACATTTTCATGATTTTTTGGGCTACCGGTCCAATTTCTATATCCTAGTCCAAGTCTATGTTTTATTTCTTCATTGGGCTATCCTATTGGTTTGCTAAAAATTTATGTGAAGTAGAAAAAATCTATAAGAAGTTTCCATAGGTGAAAGCCCAATTTATGGGTGGAGATACTAAATTTAGTAACTTTTGCTCTTAAATTAAGAAAAATTACCCTAATCCGATTTTCTTGAAATTTTAAGACCTTTACTTACTTCACAAAATTTTTTCTTCCTTACCTAAGAATTTCACCTTTCTTTACCATGTTTATTTTTAATATTTCCTCTGAGGTTTTCTTTCTTTACCTATTCCATTAATATTAGAACATTTCTGTACATACACGTAAGTTGAAGAATTTCTAAGGATTATATTTCCTTATATATCTAAAAATTGTCTAATAAATTTTATTTCCTTAATTAAATATTTATGTGCCTTTATCAATAAAAGAAATGAAATTATGGATGTTACTTTGAATACTTTTGTACTTTCATTAATACATGAAACGAAATTAGGGATGTTACATTTCTCTCCCCCTATAAGAAATTTTATTCTCAAAATTTCATAAATTACCTAATAAGAACAATTTCGGATATTTCTTCCTTATGACTTCTTCTAGCTCCCAAGTTGTTTCTTCTGGAGTCAAACCTTCCCATAACACCTTAAGTAGGGGAATAGTTTTGTTCCGCAATTGCTTCACGTTAGTGTCCAATATAGATTCTGGTACTAGCTGGTATGTCATGTTGTCCTTTATTTGGATTGGTTCATCTCGTATCACATGTGAGGAGTTTGGAAGAAACTTCCAGAGCTGTGATACATGGAAAACATTATGCAAGTTGGACAAATTAGGTGGGAGATCAACTTGATATGCTGATGTCCCTACTTTCTTCAGAATTTGGTAGGATCCCAAAAATCGCAGACTTAACTTTCTTGTTTTGAGAGACCTACCAACTCCAGTAGTTAGGGAAAGTTTCAAAAATACATGGTCTTCTTCCACAAACGCCAGAGGTCTATGTCTCTTCTCGTAGTAACTCTTTTGCCGACTCTGAGCTATAAGTATTTTGTCTTGTATCATCTTGATTTGTTCAGTGGTTTGTTAAACTAGATCAGGATCCAACAAGTTCTTTTCTCCTACCTCAAACCAATATAGTGAAGATCGGCACTTTCTACCGTATAAAGCTTCATAGAGGGCCATCTTAATACTAGAGTGATAGCTATTATTATAAGCAAACTCTACTAAAGGTAGGTACTTATCCCATCCTTTACCTTGCTCTATCACACAGGCCCTTAACATATCTTCTAGGGTTTGAATGGTTTGTTCTATCTGCCCGTCAGTCTGAGGATGGTAAGCAGTACTGAACCACAACTGAGTACCAAAAGCTTCCTGCAATGCCTTCCAAAACCTTGATGTGAACCTCAGATCTTTATCAGAAACGATATTTAAGGGAATTCCATGCAGTTTAACTATTTCCTGGATGTACAATTGGGCTAATTTATCCAGTGAATAGTTAATTTTTATGGGAAAAAAGTGAGCAAATTTGGTTAATCTGTCAACTATTACGCAGATAGAGTCTTGTCCCACTGAAGTCTTAGGTAATCCCACAACAAAGTCCATTGAGATACTGTCCCATTTTCATTTAGGGATCTCAATAGGTTGTAGAAATCCTGCTGGCTTTTGATGCTCCACCTTCACCTTTTGACAAATGAGACATTTCGCCACAAACTCGGCAATGTCCTTTTTCATCCCTGGCCACCAATACATCCTCTTTAAATCCTGGTACATTTTAGTGCATCCAGGATGGACTATGTATTTACTCTGATGCGCTTTCTGCAGGATCTTAGTCCTCAACTCTCATTCTTGAAGGACACAAATCTTTTCTTGATACATGATTGCTCCATCTTCCATGATAGAAAAATTACCTTGATCTTTATGATCCTGTAAGTATTGGTCTTGAGCTTGAGCCACTTTGATTTGGGCTCTAAGGTCACACCCTATACTTAAACCATTAATGACTAGCTTCTTTGGAGTAAGAGTAGTGGCTAGCTTTAAATTTTGAAACTCCTTTAGTATCGGCATCTCATACACCATCATCTGACCCATGTGTAGAGATTTTTTACTCAAGGCATCTGCTACAACATTCGCCTTTCCGGGATGATACTTTATCTCAAACTTGTAGTCATTGAGGAATTCTACCCATCTTCGTTGCCTCATATTTAACTCCTTTTTATCAAAGAGGTATTTAAGACTCTTATGATCACAATATACTTCAAAGATTGCCCCGTACAAATAGTGCTGCCAAATCTTTAAGGCAAACACCATTGCCGCCAATTCAAGATCATAGGTTGGATAGTTTCCTTTGTGGGGTCTCAGTTGCCTAGAGGCGTAAGCAACTACTCTCTTATCTTGCATCAGCACACATCCTAGCCCTTTCTTTGAAGCGTCACTATACACTTCAAAATGTCCTGTAGGGTTTGGAATAATTAAAACAGGAGGAGTGGTCAGTCTTGTCTTAAACTCTTGGAAACTAGCTTCACATTGATTAGTCCATGTGAAAGGACTTCCCTTCCTGGTCAATTTAGTCAATGGCAAGGCTACACGAGAGAAGTTTTGTATAAACCTCCCGTAGTATCCTGCCAAACCCAGGAAACTTCTGACTTTCGTAACCATCTTTGGTCTCTCTCACTAAATCACTGCTTCCGTCTTGCTAGAATCTACGGCTACCCCACTATTAGAGATGACATGTCCGAGAAACTTCACCTCTGACAGCCAAAATTCACACTTATCCAATTTGGCATATAACTTTTTCTCTTTCAGCACTTGCAGCACGATTCGGAGATGTTGTTCATGTTCTTTCTCACTCTTAGAATATATCAATATGTCATTAATGAACACTACAACAAATTGATCTAAGTAGGGTCGAAAAATGCGATTCATGTAATCCATAAAAATTACAGGTGCATTTGTCAACCCGAAGGGAATTACGAGAAACTCATAGTGCCCATACCTAGTCCTGAAGGCAGTTTTTGGTACGTCCTCTTCTTTAATCCTAATCTGATGATATCCTGAGCTCAAGTCAATTTTAGAAAAGATGGAGGCTCCCTTCAGTTGATCCAATAAGTCATCTATCTTAGGGAGAGGGTACTTGTTTTTTATAGTCACCTTATTCAGATGTCTGTAATCTATGCATAGTCTCAAACTCCCGTCTTTCTTCTTAACAAACAATATAGGATCTCCCCAAGGTGATACACTCGGTCTAATGAATTGCTTGTCTAATAGTTCCTCCAACTGCTTCTTGAGTTCCTATAGTTCCTTCGAGGCCATTCGATATGGTGCAATAGAGATAGGCCCTGTCCTAGGTAGGAGATTAATAGAGAACTCTATCTTTCTCTTGGGAGGTAAGCCTGGAATATCTGATGGAAATACTTCAGGAAACTCGTTGGCTATTGGGATTTCATCAAGCTTCGATTCGACTTCTAGGTTTGATAAATACAAGAGAATGTATCCAAGTACTCCATTCTTCAACTCCCTATTAACTTGATTGGAATTAAGCATCAATAACTTGACCTCTTCTTTCGGAGTAAGAGGTAGAAATTCAATGGTCTTGTTACAACAATTCAGCAATAATCGATTTCTAGACATCTAGTCTAACCCTAGAATGACCTCAATACCTCTTAAAGGTAAACAGACGAGGTCTACAGAAAACGTTTTCTCTTGGATGGTGACTTGACAATCTTTACATACAGAGGAAGTTAATACCCTTTCCCCTGTAGGGGTTACTACGGATAGCTCATAGGGAGTTTCAGAAATAGGAAACTGAAACTTCTTAATACATTCTTCCGATATAAATGAATGACTAGCACTAGAGCCAAATAACACCATAAGAGTAAATCCATAGATATAGCATGTACCTTGAATAATTTCAGAAGATTGAGCTGCCTCTTAGCCGCTCAGGGTGAAAACCCTTCCTTTCACTTGAGGCCTCTGTTCTGGCTGCTTCCCCACATTCTGTGGGCAGTTTCTCGCAAAATGACTCTTCTGTCTGCAGTTGAAGCAGACATCTTGTCCTATGTAGCATAGCCGATTACCATGCATGCGTTCGCAGTTAGCGTACTTTACTAGGGCGAGATCTTGTTGGAAAGGTCTGGGACCCGCAGTCAATGGCCTCTTACTAGCTCCATATCCACTTCTTCTCACGTTCTTGCTAGGGTTGGGAAATTTTTTTTCCTTTTCCATAGGTTTCGCCTTTGCTTTTCGTCCTCCACTTCCCTTAAACATTTCTCCAAGAGTCTGCATTTATTGATCAGAGGCACAAACTCCCTAATCTCTATAGCTACAATAGCATTCTTTATGTCTGGGTTCAGTCCCACTTTGAACTTAACAGCCTTCCATGCTTCATCAGGGTTGAATCGCAGATAAGAGGAGAACTTAGACAATTCCTTGAACCTCGCAATGTATTGGTCTATAGTCATGCTACCCTGCCGGAGTTGGAGAAATTCAATCTCTTTCTCCGCCTGCACAGTACTTGGAAAGTACTTTTCCAAAAAGGTGTCTTTGAACACCTGCCAAGTGATCTGCCTTCCCTGGTGAGCTAAAAGTTCTCTAGCTCCACGCCATCAGTATTCTGCTTCACCTTTTAGCATATATGCAGCAAAGATTACTTGCTGCTCCTCAGTACAGCCCATCACTTCAAAGATTTTCTCTAACTCCCTTATCCATCTTTCAGCTACAATTGGGTCAAAGTCGCCTTGGAAACAATGTGGCCTAGTCCTCAGGAACTCGGATATTCCGTTATCATTTCCAGCCATCCGATTGTTAGCACCATTCACACCATTCGAGTTATTACATTCTGGAGGTATTGTAGAATTTGATTAGTGGACATGACTTGGTCTCGAATTGCCGTGGCCAGGTTGTGCAGGGTTTCCTCCGCATTGTTTGCCAGATTCCTCCTTGGTGGTGCCATTTCCTACTATGGCAAAAACAAAGTTATGCTACTATTGAGGTGATCAAGCCCAATAGTTAGTTCAAAAATATTTAACAGTAGTCATAACACCACCTCGGCATGTAGGTAGGAAACACTAGTAATTTCTTACCTATATGAATTCACTAATCCCTACACAGCACAACCACAAACATTCTCAAGACACCATAAGATCGATTCAAATAACCATCCATCCACTGGCCATCTAGGATCGACCTGCTCTTATACTAATTATGTAACAACTCCATTTAAGTATCAATTTTTTTTTAAAAATTCCATGAAGTTATTACCTCGTTACAACTTAACTCAAAATAACATTTATTTAATTTATACAATACAGAGTTTACATACATGTCATTAATCAAAACATACGTACAACAGATCAAACACATAAAAAAATCTACATCTTATTTATTATAGTTGACCAATTCTAGAGATACAAGTGCGGGTGGTTGCACCTTCACCGGGATCTAAGCCAACTCGACCACAAACATTTTATTTGCTTCTGGGATCTGCCCAACATAAAGTACTCGATCCAACGTGCACTACAATCCAGAGCCATAGAAAAATCTGCATAACTAATTTTTTGAACATGATATGAAAATATAGTGAAAATTAAATCCCAGTAAGTTCAACAATAAATCATCATCAGTATAGCTCATCACGTTGTGTTCAGCTGTATAAATTACAACAAATAACTTTGGTCACATGAATGCACTATATCTAAGCACATGAGAATCGTACAATAATAACACGTATGACAGGGTTAACTATTTTTAGAATATCATATGGTGACCATCAATTTATTCTCATATCAAGCTACCCCGATCAGGGTGACTATTTTCTACTCTTCGGCATATACTAGTCATTTATTATTTTCATATATAAGATTCTTCTTCTTTTTAAATATTAATTTTATTTCTTTATTTTCTTGATGCAGGTTTTCATCCTATCTAACCTTCTCTTACTAATTAGAGCCTAACTCCCTCAATTTACCTCCGATGTAGGGGATCTTGGTGTCAATTTCAAGATAAAACAATTATCTAAAACTATTATGTTGAACAGTTTAGCGAAATATTAAGAAATCAATGTGATATTACTCCCTCAAAGTACAGATTATTTCTTCTCAGATAGGTTCTGACCTTTACCTACTAATCTATCCATATCTCCCTCATACGAGTTACAAATTAAGTTATTCCAGTGGCTAAAAATCTGTGACACATATAGCAATAATTTTTATGTGAACCATTTATTTTAATTCCCTACAGAATGTTCCCAAAAATTAAAACACAGAAGCTATCCTAACATATTCTTCCCTGATTAACCATTTTCTAACCATTGCTTACTAATCAGACCATATCTACCTCATATGGACTCCAAATTGAGTGATTCTAGTGGTTAAAAATCCGTGACACATATAGCTATAATTCTTGTGTTAACCAATTATTTTAATTCCTTACATAATGTTCCCAGAAATTAAAACACAAAAGTTATCCTAACATATTCTTCCCTGATTAACCATTTTCTGACCTTTGCTTACAAATTGGACCATATCTACCTCATATGGACTCCAAATTGAGTGATTCTAGTGGCTAAAAATCCGTGAGACATACATCTACATTTTTCATGTTAACCATTTGTTTTAATTCCTTACCAATGCTTCCCAAAATTTTAAAAATAGAAGCATAAAAGTTTGCCACCCATAGCCATACCTATGCAGAACTATCTGCACCAACCTAAGTATTCAAACATACATAATATGTAACATGATATAGCAACATCCATGACTAATCATTAAAGTTCTAAAATCAAAATCTAATATAAATATTACAAGTTTCAAAACTTTTCTTCAAAAAGAAATATTGTTAAACTTACCTGGAGCACTTAGTCCTCTAGACTTCTCCTTCCTCTTTCTTCCTTTCTTCCTCTCCTTTCCTCACTCTACCTTGCTTCTATTTTTCCTCTTCCTCACTTGGACAAAAATTCTAATGTTGTAAGGGTGGGTTTTGCTTCAATAGACCATCAAATAATTCACCTTTCATGATCATGGGTCTAACTTATCACAATTAGGATACACTTTGTTGAATTTTTGGAAAACAAACAACTTATGTTCTTGTCTTCCTCTTCCTTAGTCAAGATATGCCTAGCAACAGGAGATTTTTATTCTGAAAATTATGATATGTTTCTAAGATAAGGGACAAGGCCCCTTTGATTTAGGGATTCATTTCCTTTTTATTTTGTCTTAATCAAGTATGATAGGTTTGCCTTTTTAGTTGGAAAATTTCTATCCCTTGAATCTTCATTAGTTGGTTGAAATTATTTGTGTGGGAATAGGAAATGTTTTGTCCTAATGCTATGTATTATCATACCACTTGCTAAAATTATGAGTGTAGGATATAGATGTTTTGTCCTAAAGCCTTGTATTATCATACCACTTGCTAAAATTATGAATGTAAGATATCACACCACTTGCTAAATTTTTTTCTTAATGCCATGTCACCTAATCTTGATTACACCATTATTTCATCACTTTATGTTTATTTTTATTTTTATTTTTCCTCTTGGGTTTGGGCTCATTCTTGCCCATTTTCTTTACTTTGATTAAAATTCTACCTTTCATAATGGGCTTGGTCACATTTTCATTATTTTTTGGGCTACTGGTCCAATTTCTATATCCTAGTCCAAGTCTATGTTTTATTTCTTCATTGGGCTATCCTATTGGTTTGCTAAAAATTTATGTGAAGTAGAAAAAATCTATATGAAGTGTCCATAGGTGAAACCCCAATTTATGGGTGGAGATACTAAATTTAGTAACTTTTGCTCTTAAATTAAGAAAAATTACCCTAATCCGATCTTCTTGAAATTTTAAGACCTTTACTTACTTCACAAAAATTTATCTTCTTTACCTAAGAATTTCACCTTTCTTTACCATGTTTATTTCTAATATTTCCTCTTAGGTTTTCTTTCTTTACCTATTCCATTAATATTAGAACATTTCTATACATACACGTAAGTTGAAGAATTTCTAAGGATTATATTTCCTTATATATCTAAAAATTGTCTAATAAATTTTATTTCCTTAATTAAATATTTATGTGCCTTTATCAATAAAAGAAATGAAATTATGGATGTTACTTTGAATACTTTTGTACTTTCATTAATACATGAAACGAAATTAGGGATGTTACATGTGACAAGTTGGTATCAGAGCAATAGATTTCTCTGTGGCTATCGGAGCAAGAATTCTGTAGTAGGACTTTGAGTAAGGGTATGTACCCGCAGACATATTTATCTTCACGGTGCTACTGTGGAATTCTATAGGGTTATCCTTTTCTTCCTTCTGACTCTTATCCTTAGGTATACAATGTTTAAACATCGATGCATATGTCTTAGATGCTGCCTCTTGAGTGTGGACTACCAGTTCAACTTTTAAACTTGTTTTGATGAATAGTAAAAAAAAGAACCCTTTTGGGAACAAAGAAAAAGAATTAGTTAAAAATAAGAAGATTTCATTTGAACACAAAGGTAATGGCTTGTTTGGATGTCAAGAAGGTTTGAATTGGTTGTTTGATTTGTTTATGTGGAACAATAATTGATAGTGGGTTATGATGTGATCGAGGTTGTTAACTCCACGATAATGGTTTGTAATAAAGTGTATGTGTTTTGGAAATGGTTGTAAATCTCTTTTTGATGTATGAGTTGAATCTTGCACATATAATTGGAATTTACAAGCTGTGAGATAGATTGAATTTGAGAGTATGAAATCTATGAAGATAAGGCTTTTCAATGATAGATTTTATTGATATAAAGGATTCGAAGACAGTTTGGTTTTCAATAACATTATGTACAAGCATTATGAGAAAGGAAGGTTTGCCCATATAAATTTAAAATTTAAAGGATGCAAAATGGGTAATTCATGCGAAGGACTCTTGGATAGACATAAGCTTTTCATGATTGATTGTTAAGAAATTGCATAAGCATGTTAAAGAATAAAGTCAAAATGGGTTGACCTTGTTTAAGTGTTTTAAAGTGCGTTCTAGCTGATACAGTATGAAGATGTTATAAATAACACAAAAGGTTAGTAAAGGAGTTGCAAGTAGTGAATAATTAGTGGAAGCATGTACCCAATAATTTAATTTCTGCTTTAGTAGCCCATATGTTATTATAAAAAGGGTGCCAAGGATATTTGATAGTGGTGAGAGATGTTGATATAAAGTCTACTAATGTAGATCAGGTTCGAGTGGTTAGGAAATTTCCTTTTGTGTTCCCGGAAGCATTGCTTGGATTACGCCCAAAACGAGAAATAGAATTTAATATTGATTTACTTCTTGGAACCCAACTTGTATCTATATTCCTATATAGAATGATATTGACTGAACTTAAGGAACTAAAAAAATTGATTTGAGATATAGATATCATCAATTAAGGATAAGGGAAGAGGATATTTCGAAAATAGTTTTCAGGACTCGGTATGAGCACTATGAGTTCTTAGTGATGTCATTTGGTTTAACAAATGCCCTAGTTGTATTTATGGACTTTATGAATAGAATACTTAAGCCATTCTTAGATCAACTTATTATTATATTTATTGATGATATACTAGTATATTCTAAGTTCAAAGGATCATAAGCAACATTTGTGGATAGTTTTACAAACTCAAAAGGAACATCAGCTAATATGCTAAACATTCAAAATGTGAATTATGGCTTACTTTCTTAGGGCATATGGTTAACAAGAATAGTATTCAAGTAGATCCTAAGAAAGTAGAAGCGATACAGTAATGGCCATGTCTTACAACAGTTATGGATGAAGATCCAAGTCCAATTTGCGCTTCCTATGGTTGTCTGCCGTCCAATCTATTTGAGCTATAGTTGGATCAAATACAAGAACAAATGCTTGTAAAGCATTAATTAACTCATCAGCATTAGAATTCGAGATGAGAATTCGTCATGCTGAGTGTGAAATAAACCTTTGTTCCACAGCTTGATCAAGAAAAGACAACAAACCATTAAAGAAGTGATTAACAATTAATAAATGTTGTGTGTGTTTTATAAAATAACCTCAAGCGCACGGCGTAGTTGTTGCTAGTCTGGCAAGTACGGGTCGTGTCCCACAGAGAACAATGTCAACTATTAGAATTTCACGAAACGAGCTATCTAAATCGATGTAATTCGTTCAGAGAGTGTCACAATTAAATAGATGTAAATAACCAATTAAACAAATCCTAGGGTTATAGTTCACCATGATATTCAACATCCAAATTATACCTCTAATTGCAATTATCTAGGTTATTGGGGATAGTTTAGCCTTAATTAACTAGCAACCTCTTTCAAGCGTTACTAATCGTACCTAGGTTAATCTAATTCCCTATTTTCGTGGTGCTTAGTTTAACCTAGGTTCATTAAGCTTTATGCCAACTGTCGAATACAAATAATAGGTGTTCTCGTGCCTACCAATTGATTCAATCCTAGAAAATCTTAAACTACTTTCGTGATTAAGATAACTCTAATTAACCATTAGGTTCATGTTTTAATCTTCACTTTTCAATTCATCAATTAAAAACCCTAGAAGTGATAGATTGGTGATCAGGCATTCTACCAATTAATTCATGCATATAATAGTTAATCCTAATCCATCTAGAGCAATTACAATTAGGGTTCTAACATTCCATCAAGGTATCATCATATCACAAGTGGGTTTACCAAAACCCTAGATAAAAACTACTCACACATCATATAATCAGGAGTCAAACTCATAATCATTAAATAAAACATAATAGTTCGATACAAACTCCAGAGAATGAATGGAGGTAGGAGTAGAGATAAAGAATTAAAGTATAAAGATATAACCTGGTGAGCAGAAAAGTAAAAACTGAAATACAATCTTCAAATGCTTATAAATCCTATCCTAGAACATCCAATCCACAATGATTCCTGTTAAAATCTAACCTAAGAGTGTTTTCTAAGCCTAAAAACCGAGTCTAAAGTGTCTCCTCTGGAATGAATGTATGCCTCTGTGTTTTCCCCCACTTATGTATATCCTTGGCAGCCAAAAACCCTAATTTTAATGTGCAGTACGGACCCGAAGCACGGTCGTGTTCCAGGACACGGCCTGATCGTGCTCCGGGCTAATTTTTGGGGAAATCCTGCATCTCTTGCTCAGAGCACGGCCAGGCCGTGCTGCAGGCTGCCATGCTCCTTTCTTCATGATTTTTGATGTGTAGCCTCCTTGCTTCCTCCTTAGCATATCCTAAGTCTTTTAGGCTCTTTCCATGATTGCTTTTTCCTACTTGGCTTCTTTTTGCTCTCCTGCAATCACAAAACAAACCACAGTAGTACCCAGAACAAAGTATAACCAAAAGCATAGAAATAATCACAAGTTACTATGAAATAGGGGACAAAATATAACTGATAAGCACTCAAAATTCCCCTTTATCAACTCCCCCATGCTTAAACTTTTGCTTGTCCCCAAGCAAATAACATGTTATATCAGAAGGAAGGGGGTAAGATGCAATCAAAATTCCAAAAGATAGATGGATGAAATACAGGTGACGTTTCACTCAATTAGTGTGAACACAATAGATATATGAATAAACAGTTATCAAACAGTCTCTATTTTTCTAAAACCAAACCAAAAATTCTTCTATTCTATATCTACTTCTACTGTTACCATTGGTTGTATGCACCAGACTGATTTTCAGACACTCAAGTAGGCCAACTCATCCTTTAGATCTCCCTATGTTGCCTTACCCTTATTTCTATTTTTTTTCTTTACCCATTTCTTTTATTTCTCATCTTCTCTTTTCTTCTTCTCTTGTCTCTGTTCTCTTTTTTTTTTAGAAATATGATGTGAGTGCATTTTATGCTCCATCTCACTAGGGTAAAAACATCTAGGTACTCATACTAAGGCCTTTTTTGGTGCCTTGAAGGAGGTACTCAGAGTGAAAATTTTTTGGGTTTCACATACCCTCATTTTTCACCTCTCTCTACCTTCACACTCTCATAGTGTTAAAATCAGCCATAGCATACAGTTCACAGCACAATAGAGAGATATTTTTCAAAAAAATTAAAGGTTTAATGCTAGAAGAGAGAGACTAGAATTATAACTACCTGTTTCATATCCTATTGTGCATCACATGTTCATGAGCTAAAATTAGCCTATACTATACCAGCCTATCTTGGAATTAGCAACTATGTGATGATGCAGCAAGTCAAAAGGAATGCAATATGTACAATATAGACATGCAAAGAGAAGCTAAATCAAGAAATAAAGATAAAGATGGCCGGTAACTGATGCATTAAAAAAAACAAATACGAAAGTACACTCCCCCATGCTTAAATTAGACAGTGTCCTCAATGTCAAAAATATCAAAAAAGACTGGAAAAAGGGAGGAGAGAACTTACGTATTCACTGGTCATCCGGTGGTGGTGGAGGGGGATGTTGACCCACGTGCCAAGTATACCAGGCTTGCATCATACCCTGCATGCTTTGGATGGAGTCTTGCATTGTATGCAGGGTTGATCTTTGTGAATGTTGCTCTGCCTGCATGGCATGCAGGACGGATCTCTGTGAAAGTTGCTCGGCTTCAATGCGTGTGAGCCTGAAAGAAAGGGAGTCCTGATCCTCCGGTAGAGCAGATGATGGTCCTGCATGGTCAGTAAAATGGGATGGGGGTGGGGGTGGAAGAGCCAAAAGTGGCTCAAGGGGAAAGTCATCCCCTTTAAGGGGAATCTCCTCATCATCCCTATCCTCCTCTAAAAGGTAGATCCAATTTTCCCTATTTTTGACTACTGTCCTAGAAGTGTTAGGGAGGCTGAATAATTTTTGGCCTCGGAGATACAACCAGTATTCAATATTTTGCTTAACAACAAGTTTCATATGCAAACAAGATTCTAAGTCAATCCTGTTGCTACCCTCTACTGGTTGCATGCCCTGGAGATTGGCCTCAAATCCTAACCCTCTAGCAATGGTAGTAATCAGGCCTCCTATGACTACCTTCCCATTCATTGCCTCACCTACCTTGGCCATCTAATGAGCCATGAAGGCTCCGGTATCCACTTTGGTACCGTTAACCATAGCATATAAAAAATAAAGCTCTCTAAGATTTACAGCCCCATCACTCTCAGCCCTACCGAAAATAGTATGGGCCATAAAACGCTGTGAATATCTGAAAGTAGGGTTGCAAATAAAAGATGCTTTGGAAGTTGATGCACTCTATTGCCCCTCAATTGCAATGGAGTTATAAAAAATGTTAGCAAGGAAATCTGAGGGTACTGATCTAGGTCCCTCTAGAGTTAGGCCAAACAGTGCATTAAATTCTACTAAATTTAAGTTAAAGCTATGGTTAAACAGTCTAAAGTTGACCTGTCCCTCATGGACATTCGGACCCCTAAATACTACTATATGAATAGAACTGAGAAACTCTAATGTGGGTATAGGGTAGGCTGGGTATCGGTGGGTGAGAAAGGTGTTCCACCCAATCTGGTCAACTAGGTATTGGACGTCAGGTAAAAGGCCTAAGCGTTCCAGACATTCCTCATCTAGATACTAGGTACTCAACATTTCCCGTCTAACTAGGGTATCATATCGAGTCCGTTGACTATTGTCAACGAACACAATACCATACTCGTTAATCTGATGAGGAAGTTGGGGCAGTGGTTGATTACGTCCTCTACGTGTTTGGGAGGATTGAGTGGATGGTTGGCCGGTTCGGGCTCTTTTGGGACCCATGTATTAAAAATTGGAATGAAAAACAGAGGGGTACCGAATGCACTTCAAAGTATCAAATGTAGCAGGAAATAGAAAGCATGTGATATTAATGCCAAAAGTGCAAATCTCAGTCAATGTAAGTTAGTTAAATGATGTGCAAATCAATGGATGCAAATATGAATTATGTAGAGACAACTGTTAAATTCAGACCATCCCAAGTAGGACATAGAAAACTAATGCATCAGAACAGTAAAGGCCAGAAGTTCAAGGTAAAAGAGAGCAATGGATGGCTCAATAGATACACAGCAGAACAGAGAAAATTCAATGCAAATTACCAGTCCAAATCAGAATCAAACTAATGAAACACTAGCAAGTGGTACGGATAATCATCAAGCATCTAGTATGTTCAAGCTGCTGGATAACTAATAACATAAAACTAGAACTACTCTGAATCAGAGCCAAAAACGAGTCCAAATAGGAACCAGGATTTTATTTATGCAGAAAAGTAAAACAGAGTGAGAGATAGAGGATTACCTGATTCACACACTGCAATGGGAAGGTAAGAACGCAGCTATGGGTATGGGGAAAAATGCAACCATAGGGCGAATGGGAGAGGTTAAATGGTGGTGGGTCTTGATTATTTCAGAATTATGGGAGATGGGGAACCGAGTGGGTAGGCAAGAGAACTAATGTTGGTGGAAGAATGGTGAAGCAAAAGGGGATGGGTGTTATGGGTAAGGGGAAGACGAAGGGAGTGAAAGAAAACCGAAGCAGGGAAGGGGGGAATCGAAACAAAGGGGAGTGGGAAGATGAAACGAAAAGGGAGAGGGAAGAGACCGAAGCAATGAGGGGTGGGGAAATGAAAGGTTAGGGCACGGTTATGGGTAGTGGGTGGACACGAGAGGGAGAAAAAAAAGGGGGGTGAATGCCCGAAGCACAGCCAGCCCGTGCTTCAGGCAGGTGAGTGCAGGGTTTTTTTTTCGCACGGTCTGGATGTTGGGCCGTGCTTATAAGAACGGCCCACCCGTGCTGTGGGCTGGACAGACATGCAGGAATGGGTTGCGTGGGGCATGGCCATGTCCTAGGACACAGCCTGCCCGTGCTTCTCGCGGGTGGCTCCCTTTCTTGCAGCTTTCTGGCCGTGCTTGCAGCACGGCCGTGGTGGGTGACACTGGCTGGCTATGTTGCTGGCTAGAATTTGTCAATACTTCAATTTACCTCAGCTTTTTACTCTATTTAAATTCCTTTGCATCTAACCCCATTATACTGCCTTGGAAACATGGGAATGGACCTAAAAATTGAAGGAAAAACACTCATTAAACTTCATCCTAAGAAATTAACTAAATTAAAGATGAAAACCAAAACTTAAAGCTAAAAATCTATTAAAAAGGAACTTTAAAAATCAAAATGTGGGTTGCCTCCCACAAAGCGCTTGTTTAAAGTCATTAGCTCGACTCCCTTTCACTTCATTGGATTGAGGGGGGCTCTAAAAGAGCTTGGGTGTCTCTATTTTCAACTGGTTGTCCGGTCACAAAGTGCTTAAGGCATTGCCCATTGACCTTGAAGGATCCGATAGTTTCACTCCAAACGTCCACTGCTCCGTATGGAAAAACTTGGGTAACTTGGAATGGATCGGACCAACGAGAACGAAGCTTCCCTGGAAAGAGTCTCAACCTTGAATTAAATAGCAAGACCCACTCTCCTACTTGAAATTGGCACCTAACGATGTGCTTATCATGCCATCTTTTTGTTCTTTCTTTATATAACTTGGCATTGTCATAAGCATCTAGCCTCAGCTCATCTAACTCATTTAATTGTAGGCATCTCCTTTTTCCAGCAGCTGACAGGTCAAAGTTATTTTTTTTGACTGCCCAATACGCCTTATGTTCAAGCTCTATCGGCAAGTGACAGGGTTTTCCATATATCAACCGAAAAGGTGTAGTCCCTATCGGTATTTTGTATGCAGTCCTGTAAGCCCATAATGCATTATCAAGCTTGAGAAACCAATCTTTTCTTGCCTTCAAAATAGTCTTCTCCAATATTGCTTTGATCTCCCTATTTGATACTTTCACTTGTCCACTTATTTGAGGATGGTAGGCTAGAGCCATTTTATGGGTGACTCCATATTTCTTCAAGAGATTTTGGAACTGTTGCTCGGTGAAGTGGGAACCTCCATCACTTATCACAGCTCGGGGCACTCCAAATCTTGGAAAAATTATCCTCTTGAAAAGCTTAGCAACCACTCTAGCATCATTTGTGGGGGATGCTATTGCTTCAACCCACTTAGAAACATAGTCTACCGCAACTAGAATGTACTTGTTCCTGCATGAAGAAGGAAAGGGACCCATAAAGTCAATGCCCCAAACGTCAAATATCTCCACTTCTAAAATATTGTTTAGGGGCATCTCATTCCTTCTGGATATGTTGCCAACTCTTTGACACTGGTCACATGCTTTTACAAAAGTGTGCACATCTTTGAAAAGCGTAGGCCAATAGAAACCAGCTTGGAGAATTTTAGCTGCAGTCTTAGAAGTACTGGTATGGCCTCCACAAGGTGAATTGTGGCAATAGAACATAACACTATATACTTCTTCCTTTGGAATACACCTTCGGAAGATGCCATCTACACACCACTTGTATAAACATGGATCATCCCAATAGTAAAACTTGATATCAGAGAAAAACTTCTTTCTCTGATGGAAGTTCAACCCTTTAGGCAACATTTTGCATGCTAGTTCACAAAGTCTGCATACCAAGGGGCGTTGGTATAAGTAACCATCAGGAGTTGTTCATCGGGAAAGGAATTTTCTATAGGCAATTCATCTTTGTCATCTCTCATCAGATCTTGCCTAAGTCTTGAAAGGTGATCTGCAACCACATTCTCTGTTCCTTTCTTATCCCGGATCACAAGGTCAAACTCTTGTTGCAAGAGGATCCATCTAATCAGTCTTAGCTTGGCATCCTTCTTACTTAGCAGGTACTTGATGGCAGCATGATCCGTGAATACTATGACTTCGGATCCCAACAAGTATTACCGAAATTTGTCAATCGCAAACACTACTGCCAAGAGCTCCTTTTCGGTGGTGGAATAGTTGACTTGAGCTTCATCCAGGGTCTTACTAGCATAGTAGATGACATAAGGCTTTTTATCCCTCCTTTGCCCAAGTACAGCTCCCACGGCATAGTCACTTGCATCGCACATGATTTTGAAGGGAAGGCTCCAATCGGGAGGTTGGATGATTGGTGCAGATATTAGTGCCTCCTTCAACCTACAAAAAGCACACAAGTAGTCATTATCAAATAAAAATGGGACATCTTTAACAAGTAAATTGGTTAAGGGTTTAGAGATTTTTGAGAAGTCTTGGATGAATCTTCTGTAGAAGCCCGCATGCCCAAGAAAACTCCTCACTTTCTTAACATTTGATGGTGGTGGCATCATCTGAATTGCCTCAATTTTGGCTTTATCCACCTCTATCCCTCTTTCAAACACTAAGTGTCCGAGTACAATTCCTTCCTTTACCATGAAGTGGCATTTTTCCCAGTTTAGTATTAGGTTGACTTCCTCACATCTCTTAAGAACTTGTGTCAAGTTACTCAAACAATTGTCAAATGAGGTACCATAGACAGAGAAATCATCCATAAATACTTCCATTATATCCTCAATAAAGTCAGAGAAAATAGCCATCATACATCTTTGGAAAGTGGCTAGAGCGTTACACAATCCGAATGGCATCCTTCTATATGCAAAGGTGCCATAGGGACATGTGAACGTGGTCTTCTCTTGGTCGTCTGGATGGATAGGGATATGAAAGAATCCTGAGTATCCATCCAGATAACAGAAGTGTGAATGTTTAGCTAATCTTTCCAATAACTGATCAATAAAAGGCAAAGGGAAGTGATCCTTACGGGTGGCCTTATTCAATTTTCTATAGTCAATACACATACGCCAACCCGTAACAGCTCTAGTAGGGATTAATTCATCATTATCATTTCTAACAACAGTCATACCCCCCTTCTTAGGAACCACATGGACTGGACTTACCCATTCACTATCTAAGATAGGATAGATAATACCTGCATCAAGCAATTTAAGTATTTCCTTTTTAACTACCTCTTTCATGTTGGGGTTGAGTCTCCTCTGGTGTTCCCTGGAAGGTTTATGATCATTGTCAACTATAATACGATGCATACAAATAGATGGACTAATCCCTTTTATATCATCAATACTGTATCCAATCACTTTCTTAAATTTCCTAAGTATATCCAACAACTTACCAGTTTCCTCAACATTCAAATCAGCATTTACTATGACTGGATATGAAGAGTTAGAGTCCAGAAATTCATACCTCAGATTGGATGGGAGAGGTTTCAGTTCTACCTTAGGTGCCTTGGTTTCCTCAATGGTTGTTGATCTTTCATTATCAGATTCCAGCTTTTCAGCTTTTACTTTTGAGGATAACATGGGACGTTCATCAAGCATCTGGGCATATACATCAGCTTCTACCTGTTCAGCACAAGAAACAGAACTTTCCACAAGGAAAAGTTCAAGTGGGTCAGTAAAACAAAAGCTTATTGCATTTTCAACAATATTTTGCTCAATAATATCGACCATGCAACAAGTATCACCTAAAGATGGGCACTTCATTGCCTCATTAAGATTGAACTCAATCTTTTCATCCTCTACATTCAAGGAAAGTTTTCCATCTTTAACGTTTATAATAGCACCTGTAGTGGCTAGGAAAGGCCTTTCCAGAATGATGTGGATTTGGCTATCTTCCTCCATCTCTAATACAACAAAATCCATGGATATGAAAAACTTACCTATCTTTAAAGGAACATCCTCTAATATACCTACCGGGTGAGTGACGGATCGGTCTACTAACTGGAGAGAAATAGTGGTAGGCTTCAGGTCACCCATCTGGAGCTTCTTGCAAATGGACAATGTCATAAGACTTACACTTGCTCTGAGATCACATAAAGCTTTAGTGATCTGTACATCTCCAATAGAACAAGGTATATAGAAGCTCCAAGGGTCCTTGAGCTTAGGAGGCAGTTTGTTCTAAATCAAGGCACTGCATTCTTCAGTCAATGCCACAGTGGCATACTCCTCAATTTTTCTCTTATTAGAGACGATCTCCTTCAAAAATTTGGCATATGAAGGCATCTGAGAGACAACCTCCAAGAATGGAATATTGATGTGTAGCTTTTTCAGCACATCCAGAAACTTTCCATACTGCTTCTCTAACTTGGTCTTAGCTAGTCTCTGAGGGAATGGAACTGGTGGCTTGTATGGTTTAGGAGCCACATAATTAGGCTCATTTACTTCCTTCCTTCCACTAATTGGCTCTTCTTCTTCATTTACTGGCTCAGGCACATCCCTTTTCTCATCTTCCTTTTCTTCCTCCTTTCTCACTGGTTCATCCAATTACTTACCACTTCTCAAAGTGATAGCTTTATAGTGTTCTCTAGGATTCTCAGGCTGACCAGGGAACTTACCAAAATTTTTGGTTGACGAGCTTGCTTGCTGTGCTATTTAGGTCTCTAGCATCTTGTTATGCGTAGCAAGTGAATAAACTTTCGAAGCCAAGTCCTTAATGGCTTCATTCATATTGTGATTCTGAGCTCTAAATTCCTCATTCTTCTTACTCTGTGTGGAGATGAAATTTTCCATTAGAGCCTCCAGATTCGATTTTGGTTGAGGAGGAGGAGGATTGAATGGCCTTAGATTCTGAAAGCCTGGAGGTTGCCTGAAGTTATTTTGGGGCTGCTGACCAACATTCGGCTTATATGAAAGGTTCGGATGGTTTCTCCAGCCTGGATTGTAAGTATTGCTATATGGGTTATTCCTTTGATTGTTCACAAAATTAACCTACTCACAATCCTGAAGTGTAGAACTTCCAAGCTGACACTTGTTGGCTGCATGGCCAACACCTCCACAAAGCTCATAGGATGCAGAAGAAGAAGGTGAACTAACAGCATTGATGCTTAGCTTATCCAACTTCTGAAATAAAGCATCAACTTTAGAAGTTAGATGATTGAAAGCATCTACTTCATACATACCTGCCGGCTTTCTGGGTTGTCTCTCACTAGACCAGGAGTAGTGATTTTGGGCCATGTCTTCAATCAATTCATAGGCTTCATCAACTGTCTTGTTCATCAATACTCCTCCAGCTGCAGCATCCACAGACATCTAGGTGCTGTAAATTAGTCCATTGTAGAATGTATGGACTATCAACCATTTTTCCAGCCCATGATGTGGGCATACCCTGAGGAGCTCCTTGAATCTCTCCCAAGCCTCATATAGAGATTCTCCATCCTTCTGAGCAAAAGTGGTGATCTGGTTCCTCAGATGGGCCGTCTTGCTTGGTGGGAAATACTTGGCTAGGAAAGCTTGAGAAAGTTGTTGCCAAGTAGTAATGGACCCTGATGGAAGAGAGTGCAACAATGCAGGAGCCTTGTCCCTCAATGAGAAAGGGAATAATCTCAACCTGATAGCATCTGAGGAGACCCTATTCAACTTCAGGGTATCGCAGTACTCCAAAAACACAGAGAGGTGGAGATTAGGGTCTTCAGTAGGCGACCCTCCAAATTGGTTCTGATGAACCATCTGCAAGAGAGATGGCTTCAGCTCAAAATTATTTGCTTCAACCACTGGCCTGACTATGTTGGGGTTCAGGCCATGAGTGTCCGGGGCAGTAAAGTCCTTCAATGATCGGTTATCTCTTTCCCCCATACTAGCTGCAGAATTCTCTTGCTACTGTCTTTTTCTTATCCTTTGTAGGGTGCGTTCAATTTTCGGGTCAAACTCAGCAATTAACCCACAGTTTCTTCGCATAAAAAAGAAACACACCTATAAAGGAAGAAAAGAAGCAAACATCAGCAAAGGAAAATTATGCAGAAAAATAAAAAGAAAATGATTTAGTCTAGCTATTTCAGAATCTATCTAATATTGACAATTGTTCCCTGGCAACGGTGCCAAAAACTTGTTGTGTGTGTTTTATAAAATAACCACAAGCGCATGGTGTAGCTATTGCTAGTCCGGCAAGTACGGGTCGTGTCCCACAGAGAACAATGTCAACTACTAGAATTTCACGAAACGAGCTATCTAAATCGATGTAATTCGTTAAGAGAGTGTCACAATTAAATAGATGCAATTAACCAATTAAACAAAGCCTAGGGTTATAGTTCACTACGCTTATGATATTCAACATCCAAATTATACCTCTAATTGCAATTATCTAAGTTATTGGGGATGGTTTAGCCTTAATTAACTAGCAACCTCTTTCAAGCGTTACTAATCGTACCTAGGTTAATCCAATTCCCTACTTTCGTGGTGCTTAGTTTAACCTAGGTTCATTAAGCTTTATGCCAACCGTCGAATACAAATAATAGGTGTTCTCGTGCCTACCAATTGATTCAATCCTAGAAAATCTTAAACTACTTTCGTGATTAAGATAACTCTAATTAACCATTAGGTTCAGGTTTTAATCTTCACTTTTCAGTTAACATTCCATCAAGGTATCATCATATCACAAGTGGGTTTACCAAAACCCTAGATAAAAACTACTCACACATCATATAATCATAAGTCAAACTCATAATCATTAAATAAAACAAAATAGTTCGATACAAACTACAGAGAATGAATGGAGGTAGGAGTAGAGATAAAGAATTAAAGCAGAAAGATATAACCTGGTGAGCAGAAAAGTAAAAATAGAAATATAATTTTCAAATGCTGATAAATCCTATCCTAGAACATCCAATCCACAATGATTCCAGTTAAAATCTAACCTAGGAGTGTTTTCTAAGCCTAAAAACTGAGTCTAAAGTGTCTCCTCCGAAATGAATGTCTGCCTCTGCGTTTTCCCCCACTTATGTAAATCCTTGGCAGCCAAAAACCCTAATTTTAACGTGCAGTACAGACCCGAAGCACGGCCGTGTTCCAAGACACGGCCTGGCCGTGCTTCGGGCTGGTTTCTTGGGAAATCCTGCATCTCTTGCTCAGAGCACAGCCAGGCCGTGCTGCATGCTACCATGTTTCTTTCTTCATGATTTTTGATGTGTAGCCTCCTTGCTTCCTCCTTAGCATATCCTAAGTCTTTTAGGCTCTTTCCATGATTGTTTTTTCTTGCTTCTTGGCTTCTTTTTGCTCTCCTGCAATCACAAAACAAACCACAGCAGTACCCAGAACAAAGTATAACCAAAAGCATAGAAATAATCACAAGTTACTATGAAATAATGGACAAAATATGACTGATAAGTACTCAAAATTTCCCTTTATCAATAAACCTATCGGTTTGTGATGCATATTCAGTTGTGCCCAAGATACAATTTTAAAATTCTTCTCTAAAGTACTAAAACCACCTAGTAAGGAAATGAAGGCATAAGAATTGCTCATCATTCTAGCCATGCGCTCATGCATAGAATCTACCCTAAATTCTTCTCCAATTGTCTTCCCTATGATGTTGGATGCAGCTAGAGCTATAGGAATAATACCTAGAACTTGACATTCTCCTACATGTGCAGTTGTATACACGCACCACATTAACCCACGGTTACCTCCACCATAGACTAAATGAATTGTTCTCCTGGCCAGCACCATACCTAGATTTTGTGCTGCTTTCACATACTCTTCATCTTTTTCAGGGCTGGAACTACAACAGACACAAATATTTTGAAATTGAAGGAATGCGGTTCCTTCCATAACTGCACTCACCCTAACTTTGAGTATAAAGGTAAAGATACTAATGTGTGCAATTATAGAACTCAAAGAAGGACATACTTATAATAGCTATGCAAATAGGCTGGGTATAATTACAATAGCTATGCGAATGGCCGGTGGATATCAACTAAATTGAAGGTGAATTTCAAAAATGACGACACGCATGCATATATATAGTAGTTATGATTGTGGCTCATATTAAGTACATAAAGAGAATAAGATTAAGATATCATCAGAAATTTTTTTTTCCTTATAGTAATTGATGAAGCATTGATATCTTAGTTCTTGTAGAGAAGTTGTAAGTGCTAGGCGTCATTGTAAAAAAAAGAGTGAAAATGAAAACCAGTTAATTATTAAAGAGGGATAATAAAATGATTTATCTTTTTTTTTCCAATGTTATTACCAGTCGACTATTGATATTATTAAGTCAACTAGTTACTTTGAAATTTTTTTAATTTGGACTGATATATTTTACAGTTGATCGATTACATCTATTTTGAAGCAATCAATTGCATCCTACCAGTTAACTACATGCTTTTTATTTTTCACAAACTTTTATAAGTTTAGAAATATTTCTTTTCCATGTGATATTTGTCCACCAAATAATAGTAGCTTTGAATTAGATTTTGGCACATCTATTCAAAACTTGCGGCCACCAATTTTTTCCGAAATAGCAGCTAAGTTGTGTTAACAACTTTTCAAGAATTACTGTAACACCCCTAATTTACGTTACGTAGAATAAACATTTTTTTTTATTTTTTTTTATTTTCGCAAACAGATATTCTCCATAAAGATGCATAATTTAATTCTTTATCATGGGAACAGATACATATAGGATCTCTCATGTATACACAATATACAGGCCAAGTCTATAAACATCATAGTACAGCAGACATGAGGATCCTGCCTGTAGCATTCAGAGCACACTCTAGAATACAATAACGGTATTGGAAACAACGTAGACTCACCCAGAGAATATGTCACCTATCTGTCGAAACAGACTTTGATATTCTTATCTGAAAAAAATGTAAAAATATCGTGTAGTGAGTTTGACAACTTAGTGAGCAAATAATTCCTCTTATGACCTCTTAGGTCAGCATATGGATGTACTTATATTTTAAAATGTGTCACATAGAAAATACAGTTCAGAAGTATATTAATATGGGATTCGTATTTCAAATATTCTCAAATCAAATGATATTCAGATATCCAAAACCATATACACCATGGTATGATTATGAAACAAATATTGTTATGCTCAACTGTATAAGCTATAGTAAAATATTATGATTTGGAGATAAAATCATCACTTTTAATGCACCTGCCTCACTCAGCGTTCTGGCACACTTAATTTAAAAATGACCTGCCTCACTCGATGATCTGGTCAACCCACACACTCAATGTAAAATGACCTGCGTCATTCGACGTCTGGTCAATGCAATTTGCTATACGCATAGTGACTGATCGACTACAGTCACAATAAGTGATAAGGGAATGTGAGTTCATCACCCTCCTGCCTCCCCACATATACCACTGTCACCCGGTTGGAGTGGCCCTCCCCTACCTCACTTAGGCTAATAGGGCATCCCCTATTCGGTACCGTCACAAGCCATAGAACCTGTCGATATTCATCCATACATATAAATACATATATATTAATGCATATTCATCAAATACAATATAAAATTATCAAGCAACTCGCTATGAGCTTTACACTTGCCATAATTATCAAGCAACTCGCCATGAGCTTTACGCTTGCCATTCAGTCTCATTTATAATATGACATGCATCATTTTCACAAGTATATAGTTTTACAAATCAATGCATCGTGCACATAATAGTCACTTTATCAAATAATGATAAATACATTTAGAACCACATATTTAATGAGTTCCAAAATATATTTCTAAAACCATACTCTTCTTGAACTATATGCTAGTTTGTAAGTATAATATATATTTTAACACATTTAATAAACTTATAATAGCATAAATAATTTATAAATAGAAATAATAATACATTTATAGTTCAAGAAGAGCATGAGACAAGTCATAGAGAGAATTATCTACTCACAAGGTAAGGGATCCAGATTGGACAGCCCCAAAGTGTACTTTTCCAATCCATATTTAACTAAACAGACTTCAAAAACATGTCCAGAGGGTCCGAAAATCAAGAAAATGACTTTGGGAACTTGGTAACTATTCATGGCTGGAAAACACTATCCACCGCTGGAAAATACTATTCACCAAAAACAAAAAGTTGTCAGATAATTGAAAATTTTCATATCCTAAGGTTTATTTAGCTCCTGAATCTATCTACGGTGTCAGATTTCCAATTTGAGGTCTCTAAGTAAGAGTTTCAGAATTTATCTTTTTTTGAGATTTTCTACTTCAGATCTACGGCGATTCAACGGTTGATTTGAAAAATTAATCGGTTAAAACCGTAGTATTCTCCATCCTGAATCCAGTGGTATCCTCAGTTAGGAGATTGGAAGCCAATAGGCACTCCAAATTTAAAGAAAAATTGAAAGTTACTATTCATCACTATTCACTACACTATTCATCGTTTCAGAAATTCTACAATCCTTCGTTTTGTTTCCAATTCCCCCTTCCCCTTTTTCTTTTATTTTTTTATAATAATAATTATTATTATTTAATAATTGTATAATAGAATTTTATTTTATATATATTCATATAAATACCGTTTTTCATCTTAAAACATCTCAAAAATTTCTAAAAATTTACATTCTCATAAAACTTTAGTTGAACTCTTAAATCATGATTTTTCTTGATAAAAATTTTAATAAAACAAATCATAAAATAAATATATTTATACATAATAAAAGAAAGAATATTTCTAAATATACAACAAAAAGTTATTAAAGACCAATATAATTATTTCAAGCAAAACAATAATTACTTTAATTAAAAATATACTTACTTTTAGCAGAACATAATCATTTTTAAACAAATAAAAATATATTTTTTTATAGCAAAATATTATTATTTAAAAATAAAAATTATGGAATGTTACAATTATGACCACTGATTTTAATTTTCTTCAATGCTTTGTCCAAACTTTTGACTTTCTATTTTGCCACTGTTCTCTATTATGCTTTTCGTATATTCTACTGCATCCTCCCTTATTAATGTTTGGTATAAAATGCAAGGTTCTTTTCCCTCATTACAAGGAAAATTTAATTTCTTTTCTTTGAAACTCAACTATTATGGTGTCCAAGTGGTTAGTAGGTTAAAGTAATATAGAATATTTTGAGAACCATGTCCAAAAATAATGTAAAGCAACCAAGGTAATTGTGTTAAGGGTTTATACCAAGCCATGTTAAGTCTAGTATCTAGGATGTGAATTATGTTGAGATTGAAAATTTGTAACATTCCTAATTTTGTTTTTATTTATTTATAAAGGTACATAAATATTTAATTAAGGAAATAAAATTTATTAGACAATTTTTATATATCTAAGAAAATATAATCCTTAGAAATTCTTCTCCTTATGTGTATGCATTGAAAATGTTTCTAACATTAAGGGAATAAGTAAAAAGAGAAAACCTAATAGGAAAAATTAGAAATAAAATACTAAAGAAAGGAAAAATTCTTGGGTAAGGAAGATAAATTTTTGTGAAGTAAGTAAAGGTTTTAAAATTTTAAGAAGATTGGATTCGGGTAATTTTTCCTAATTCAAGAGTTAGAGTTACTAAGTTTAACATCTTCATCTATGAATTGGGCTTTCACCTATGGACACTTCATATAGAGATTTTCCACATCACATGAATTCCTAGCAAGCCAATAGGATAGCCCAAGCAAGAAATAAAACATGGATCTGGACTATAATATAGAAGTTGGATCGATAGCCCAAAAAACATGAAAATGTGACCGAGCCCTTCATGAAATGTAGAATTTAAGCCAAAGTAAAGGAAATGGGTAAGAATGAGGCCAAATCCAAGAAGGAAAAATAAGAATCATGTGAGGAAATAGTAGTGTAATAATAATCAAGATTAGGTCACATGGCATTAAGACAAAACATCTATATCCTACATTCATAATTTCAACAAGTAGGTAATAATACATGGTATTAGGACAAAACATCTATAACCTATATTTATAATTTCAACAAGTCGATAATTATACATAGCATTATGACAAAACATCCTTATCCTACATAAATAATTTCGGTCAAGCAAGGGAGACTCAAGAGTTGAAAATTTGCCAACTAGAAAAGCAAACCTATTATACTTGAGTGAGATGAAAGAAAAAGAAAAAGAATCCCTAAATTAAAGGCACCTTTTCCCTTGTCTTAAGAACATTTTACCATGATTTTCAAAATACAAATCTCCTTTTACTATGCATATATTGACTAAGGGAGAGGAAGACAAGAACATGAGTTGTCTTTCCCCAAAAAATAACCAAGTGCATCCTAATTGTGATAAGGTAGAACTATGATCATGAAAGGTGAATTGTAACAGCCGTAAATTTAATAAAGTCTAAAGTAAAGAAAATTTTAAATAATAGAGAGAATTTTGGAAATGGAGATTGTCGAGTGAGGCAAGTGCATTAAAAGTAATGATTTTACCTTCAAATCATAACATTTTACTATAGTTTATACAGCTGAGCATAACAACATTTGTTTAATGATCATACCATGTTGCATATGGTTTTGGATATTTGAATATCCTTTGATTTGATAATATTTGAAATACGGGTCCCATACGAATGTACTTCTGAACTGTATTTTCTATGTGACACATTTTAAAATATAAGTACATCCATATGTTGACCTAAGAGGTCATAGGAGGAATTATTTGCTCATTGAGTTGTCAAACTCACTACATGATATTTCCACATTTTTCAGATAAGAATATCAGAGTCTGATTCGGCAGATAGGTGATATATTCTCTGGGTGAGTCTACGTTGCTTCCAAGACTCACGGTCTTTGAATTATACTGTATTTGTATTCTAGAGTGCTCTAAATGCTATAGGCAGAATCCCTGTTTCTGCTGTACTCTGATGTTTATATACTTGGTCTGTATATTGTGTATATATGAGAGATCCTATATGTATTTGTTCCCATGATAAAGAATTGAATTATGTATATTTATGGAGATTATCTTACATTTTAAAAAAAAATTTGTTTATTTTACGTAACGTAAATTAGGGGCGTTACAAGTATTAATTATTAAATAATAATAATTATTAAATCAAAAAAAGAAAATAAAAGGGAAGGGGGAGGCGTCGGTGAAGGAGAAACGAAAATATTTCGATGAATAGTGAGTGAATAGTAACTTTCAACTTTTTTCTAAATCCGGAGTGCCTATTGGCTTCTGATATCAAAACTGAGGGTGTTACTCGATTCAAGACGAAGAATACTACGGTTTTAACCGATCAATTTTTTAAATCAGCCGTTGAATCACCGTAGATTTGAAGTAGAAAATCTCAGAAAAAGGTAAATCCAACTCGCCATGAGATTTACGTTTGCCATTCAATCTCATTTATAATATGACATGCATCATTTTCACAAGTATATAGCTTTACAAATCAATTCAACGTGCACATAATATACACTTTATCAAATAATGATAAATACAAGTAAAATCAGATATATCATGAGTTCAGAAATCCATTTTCAAATACTATACTCTTCTTGAATCATATTTCAAATTATAAGCAGTTTAGATCATTTTAATATATTTCATAAACATATCAAAGTGTAAATATCTCATAAACATAATCATATAGATGCTCAAATATCAAGAAGAGTATAGGGCAAGCCATAGGAAGAATCATCTACTCACAAGTAAGGGCTCCTGATTGGACAACCCTAAAATCCTCGTTTCTGGTCCAAATTCGGTAAAATAAACCCCAAAATTGAGTTTGGAAGGTCCAAAAACCTTGAAAATGACTACATATTTGCTAAATTTGACCTCTAGGAACTCGGTCAATGCAGGTCAACGCTATGGGTACTATTCACCACCAGAAAATACTATTCACCACCACTATTCATCGTCGAAAATCACTATATACCGCCACATAAAAAGTTACCAAATGACCAAAACGAATTCATATCCTAATGTTTATTTAGTTTCTGAATCCATCTACAGAGTCAAATTTCTAATTTGAGATCTCTAAGTAAGAGTTTCAGAATTTACCTTTTACCGAGATTTTCTACTTCAGATCTACGGCGATACAACGACTAATTTGAAAAATTGATCGGTCAAAACTGTAGTACTCTTCGTCCTGAATCAAGTAGCACCTTCAGTTTTGAGATCAGAAGCCAATCGGTACTCCAGATTGAGAGAAAATGTTGGAGGTTACTATTTACGCACTATTCACTCACTATGTATCTTTCTCGATTTTTCTTTCAAAACTGATTGCTCGTTTCCCCTCCCCGGTTTCGTTTTATCATTTTTTTAATATAATAATAATTATTAAATAATTAATAATTAGATTTTCTTTTATATAAATTCATATAAATTCCGTATTTCACCATAAAATATCTCAAAAATTTCTAAAAATTTCCATTCTCATAAATCTTTAGTTAAACTCTTCAATCATAATTTTTTTTTGATAAAAATCGTTATAAAATAAATCTCAAAATGAATATCTTTATTCATATTAAAAGAAAGAATATTTCTAAAAATACAACAAAAATTCATTAGAAGCCAATCTAATTATTGTAACCAAAACATAAATCATTTTAATTAAAAATATACTTGCTTTGAGCAAAACATAATTATTTTTAAACAAATAAAAATATATTTGTTCATAGCAAAACATTATCATTTAAAAATAAAATTACGGAATATTACATTCTTCCCCCCTTAAGAAATTCGGTCCCCGAATTTCAATTCATTCTATCACAAATAGTGAATGAAGTCAAGGCATAAATTACAATTATTAACCTCATTACTCAAGCTATTGAGAGTGTCTCCTTTGTATATTATCTTTACTCTCTAAGAAGTCTCTTCACTTTAGTGATTTTACCATATAACCTTAACCATAGGGATTTTCTTCAACCATAAATTCTTCAAGAATATTTGGTCACCAACTGATAATGTCTAGTGCTATAATATTTATGGTCCTTATAGACTTTTGGCTTGTATTGAGTTGCTTATATTCTTTTTCTAATCAATTTCATCGCCATATTTACAAATAGATACTAAGCTTATCACTAAAAAATATGTGGGTATCTAGTGCGCATATTATTCTCTCTTTCCTAAGTAGCCTCCCCTGAAAAGTATTTTTACTACATCACTTTCACCGTGACATTTCTTTTGAATTTAATTTCTTCACTTGACTATCTACTATAGTCACTGATTTTTCCTCATATAACAACTCTTTGTCTAACTAAATTTCCCAACACTGAATAACATGTGTTGGGTCTGGTAGATACTTTCGTAGCATAGATACGTGAAAGACTGGATGAACATCATCCAATTCAGATGGCAAAGCCCAACGGTAAGCTATTGGACCGATTTTTGTGGACCTAACTTTACTCAACTCACTCACCCATTAGGAGACCTATAATGTTTTTTATAAAATCTCAAATGGTGCCATTTGTATATTGGCTTGATAACTATTGATATGAGCTAATTCACTTAAGGACAAATAATTTCTCCTTTCTCAACAATTATTCACACGTACATTTTCAATCTCAACATAATTCAAATCCTAGATACTAAACTCAACTTAGCATGGCATAATCCTTTAATTCAAATACCTTGATTTCCTTTCATTATTTTCAGACATGGTTCAGTCTCTTGATTACATTCATCAAAACATCATAAGGTCATCATCCTTTTGTTCCTCTCAAAATTTTCATTACTTTTACCTATATCCACTATGACACCATAATAACTGAATTTCAAAGAAAATAAAATAAACCTCCTTGTAATAAGGAAAAAGAGAACCTTACATTTAATGCCAAACATTAATGAAGGACGATGCAGCAGAAAATGCAGAATACATAATAGAGCATGGTGCCAAAATATGAAGTCAGAAATTTGAACAAAGCATTGAAACATTAAAATCAGTGGCCATAATTGTTGACAATCTGTAAACAAAATCTAACTACGATTTCGACAAAAATCGGTGGCTGCAAATTTTGAATATATGTGCCAAAATCTAATTCAAAGATATTGGTATTCGGTAGAAGAATATCACATGGAAGAAAACATTTCTGAGCTTATAAAAGTCTGTGAAAATCAAAGAATACGTAGTTAACTAGTATGATGCAGTTGATTGCTTCTAAATAGATGTCGTTAATCAACTGTAAAATAACCAGTCCAAATTAAAATTTCTCAGAATAGCTAGTCGATTTAATAATACCGATAGTCTACTGGCAAAAACATTGAGAAAACAAGAAAAATGTCCCTCTTCACTAATTATTTGGTTTGCATCTTCATTTTTTTTCTTCATTTTTTTTACAATGACGCCTATCATCTACAACTTCCCTACATGACTCAAGACATCAATCCTTCATCAAGGACAACAAGAAAATAAAATTTTCTGGTGATATCTTAACCTTATTCTCTTTATATGCCTAATATGAGCGACTATCACAACTACTGTACATATACATGCTTGCCATCATTTTTGAAAATTTCATCTTCAATTTTTCTGATATCCATCAATCACTCACATAGTTATTCTAATTATGCTCGGCATATTCACATAGCTATCATATGTATGTCTTTCTCCGAATTCTATAAATACACACACATTAGTATCTTTACTTTCATACTCAAAATTAAAGTGTGTACAGCTATGGAGGGAATCGCATTCCGTCAGTTTCAAAATATTTGTATCTTTTGTGGTTCCAGTCCTGGGAAAGATGAAGAGTATGTGAAAGCTGCACAAAACCTAGGTATGGTGTTGGCCAGAAGAAAACTTCATTTAGTCTATGGTGGAGGTAACTGAGGGTTAATGGGGTGTGTGGCTACATCTGCACATGTAGGAGGATGTCAAGTTTTAGGTATTATTCCTACAGCTCTAGCTGGATCAAATATCATATGAAAAACATTTGGGAAAGAATTTAGGGTTGCCTCTATGCATGAGAGCATGGCTAGAATGATGAGCAATGTTGATGCTTTCATTGCCTTACCAGGGGGTTTTGGTACTTTAGAGGAGATTTTTCAAATAGTATCTTGGGCACAATTGAATATGCATCACAGACCAATAGGTTTGTTAAATGTTAAACATTTCTTTGATGGTCTGTTGTCTTTTCTTGATCATGCTGTGGAACAAAAGTTTATCCCACACTCAGCACGACGAATTCTCATCTCAGCTTCAAATGCTGAAGAGTTGATTGATGCTTTACAAGCATATGTTCATGTACCTGATTCAACTATGGCTCGAATAGAATGGACGACAGACAACCGCAGGAAGCGCAAGTTAGATTTGGATCTTCATCTGTAACTGTAGTAGGACATGCCATTGTTGTACTACTTCTACTTTCTTAGGGTCAACTTGGATATCATCCTTACCAACCCTACTCCCTTAGAGTTGGTATAACTATCTTTAAATATTGCTTATGTTACTCTAAACTTTCAGAATATTCTAGATGCAAAAATAATTTGATCCAGGAGTGGCTTAATTACTATTAATCAAGTCTATAAATACAATCAGGGAATGTTTCAAACCAAAATTACATCACTAAGAACTTATAGTGCTCATATCGAGTCCTGAAAGCTGTTTTCAGATTATTCTCTTTCCTTTTCCTCAATTGATAATATTCATATCTCAAATTAATTTTAAAAAAAACATTGAGCACCTTGTAACTGATAACACAGATCATCTATACGAGGTAATGGGTATTTATTCTACACTGTCACTTTATTCAATTGTCTATAATCTATGCATAGTCATAGTGATCCATCATTCTTTTTCACAGATAAAACTGGAGCACTCCAAGTAAAAGTACTGGGGCTTTTAAATCCGTTGTCTAACATGTCTTCTAACTATTCCTTTTTCAGTTCTTTAAGTTCAGTGGGTTCCATTCTATATGGAAATATAGACACTGGTTAGGTTCCAGGAAATAAATCAATACCAAATTCTATTTATTGTTTCGGGGTAATCCTAGCAATTTCTCAAGAATTATATTAGAAAATTCTCTAACCACTGAAACTTGATTTACACTGGTATACTTTATATCAACATCTTTTACCACTTGCCAAATATTCTTGGCACCTTTTTGTAATTACTTATGGGATAGTAAAATAGAGATTAAGTTACTAGATATTTCACTACGATTTCCTTGTATCAAGAAAGAAAATTCTCCACGAATATTGAATTTAATCACCTTAAAGTAACATTTCAAAAAGACATGACATAATGCCAACTAATCCATTCTCAATATCACATCACAGTCTACCATATCTAGACAACTGGGTACAATGGATGTCACATTCAGAAGCCATCATATTTGGTATCTATCTCAATTCCTTAAATTCTTTAAGACGTATATCTCTTCCACTTTCAAGCTATAATTGATCCATAGATAATTTTTAATATGTTACAATATTCAATCTATCTTATACTATAAACTTTAGCAACTTGGAATAGAAAGGAATTTGAAACCCTATAGAATCCCTTAGCAGCACCTGAAATATAAATATGTCCGGCTCATATCGATACTAAAGGTCCTACTAAAGAATCCTTTGCTCTGATAGCCACATGGAAACCTAATGCTCTAATACCAACTTGTAACGCCCCTAATTTACATTACGTAAAATAAACAATTTTTTTTTAAAAAAATGTAAGATAATCTCCATAAATATACATAATTCAATTCTTTATCATGGGAACAAATACATATAGGATCTCTCATGTATACACAATATACAGACCAAGTATATAAACATCAGAGTACAACAGAAACAGGGATTCTGCCTATAGCGTTCGGAGCACTCTAGAATACAAATACAGTATAATTCAAAGACCGTGAGTCTTGGAAGCAACGTAGACTCACCCAGAGAATATATCACCTATCTACCGAATCAGACTCTGATATTCTTATATGAAAAATGTAGAAATATCGTGTAGTGAGTTTGACAACTCAGTGAGCAAATAATTCCTCCTATGACCTCTTAGGTCAACATATGGATGTACTTATATTTTAAAATGTGTCACATAGAAAATACAGTTCAAAAGTACATTCATATGGGACCCGTATTTCAAATATTATCAAATCAAAGGATATTCAGATATCCAAAACCATATGCACCATGGTATGATTATTAAATAAATGTTGTTATGCTAAGCTGTATAAACTATAGTAAAATATTATGATTTGAAGGTAAAATTATTACTTTTAATGCACCTGCCTCATTCGGCAATCTGGTCAATGCAATGAAAATATAACACATTTGCTATACGCATAGTGACCTCGACCCCAGTCACAATAAGTGATAAGGGAATGTGAGTACATCGCCCTACTGCCTCCTCACATTACCACTGTCACTCAACAATTTAGTCAATGCAATGAAAATATTTGCTATACGCATAGTGACCTCGACCCTAGTCACAGTAAGTGATCAGGGAATGTGAGTACATCACCCTACTGCCTCCTCACATTACCACTGTCATCCGGTTGGAGCGGCCCTCCCCCGGCTCACTCAAGCTAATAGGGCGTCCCCTATTCGGTACCGTCACAAGCCATACAACCAACCGATATCCATCAATACATATAAATACATGTAAAATTATCAAGCAACTCGCCATGAGATTTACGCTTGCCATTCAATCTCATTTATAATATGACATGCATCATTTTCACAAGTATATAGCTTTACAAATCAATGCAACGTGCACATAATATACACTTTATCAAATAATGATAAATACAAGTGAAATTAGATACATCATGAGTTCAGAAATCCATTTTCAAATACTATACTCTTCTTGAATCATATTTCAAATTATAAGCAGTTCAGATCATTTTATTGTATTTCAAAAACATATCAAAGTGTAAATATCTCATAAACATAATCATATACATGCTCAAATATCAAGAAGAGTATAGGGCAAGCCATAGGAAGAATCATCTACTCACAAGTAAGGACTCCAGATTGGACAGCCCTAAAATCCTCATTTTTGGTCCAAATTCGGTAAAATAAACCCCAAAATCGAGTTTGGAAGGTCTAAAAACCTTGAAATTGACTTCGGATTTGCTAAATTTGGCCTCTAGGAGCTTGGTCAACGATTGGGTACTATTCACCATCAGAAAATACTATTCACCACCACTATTAATCGCCGGAAATCACTATTCACCGCCACATAAAAAGTTACCAAATGACCGAAATGAATTCATATCCTAATGTTTATCTAGTTTCTGAATCCATCTATGAAGTCAGATTTCTAATTTGAGATCTCTAAGTAAGAGTTTCAGAATTTACCTTTTACCGAGATTTTCTACTTCAGATCTATGGCGATACAACGGCTGATTTGAAAAATTGATCGCTCAAAACTGTAGTACTCTTTGTCTTGAATCCAATAGAACTTTCAGTTTTGTGATCAGAAGCCAATCGGTACTCCAGATCGAGAGAAAATTTTGGAGGTTACTATTCACGCACTATGTATCTTTCTCGATTTTTCTTTCAAAACTGATTACTCGTTTCCCCTCCCCGGTTTCGTTTTATCATTTTTTTAATATAATAATAATTATTAAATAATTAATAATTATATTTTCTTTTATATAAATTCATATAAATTCCGTATCTCACCATAAAATATCCTAAAAATTTCTATTCTCATAAATCTTTAGTTAAACTTTTAAATCATAATTTTTCTTGATAAAAATCGTTATAAAATAAATCTCGAAATGAATATCTTTATTCATATTAAAAAAAAGAATATTTCTAAAAATACAACAAAAATTCATTTGAAGCCAATCTAATTATTGTAACCAAAACATAAATCATTTTAATTAAAAATATACTTGCTTTTAGCAAAACATAATCATTTTTAAACAAATAAAAATATATTTGTTCATAGCAAAAAATTATCATTTAAAAATAAAAATATGGGATATGTACTTCTGAACTGTATTTTCTATGTGACATATTTTAAAATATAAGTACATCCATATGCTGACCTAAGAGGTCATAGGAGGAATTATTTACTCACTGAGTTGTCAAACTCACTACACGATATTTTCACATTTTTCAGATAAAAATATCAGAGTATGATTCGGCAGATAGGTGATATATTCACTGGGTGAGTCTACGTTGCTTCCAAGACTCACGGTCTTTGAATATGTTACGAAAATATTTATCGGATCCTACACATGTTATACAGTGTCCACAGATTCAGTTACAGGAAGATTTATTTCATATATATTCATATAAATTCTGTTTTTCATCCTAAAATATTCCAAAAATTTCTAAAAATTTACATTTTCATAAATTCAATATCACTTCCATTCTTGACCTCTTAAATTTTCTGACATAAATGATTTTACCTTCAAATCATAATATTTTACTATAGCTTATACAACTGAGCATAACAACATTTGTTTAATGATCATACCATGGTGCATATGGTTTTGGATATCTGAATATCCTTTGATTTGAGAATATTTGAAATACGGGTCTCATATGAATGTACTTCTGAACTGTATTTTCTATGTGACATATTTTAAAACATAAGTACATCCATATGCTGACCTAAGAGGTCATAGGAGGTATTATTTATTCACTGAGTTGTCAAACTCACTACACGATATTTCTACATTTTTCAGATGAGAATACAAAGTCTGATACTGCTGATAGGTGATCAGTTAGGTGACATATTTTATGGGTGAGTCTACGTTGCTTTCAAGGCTCACGGTCTTTGAATTATACTATATTTGTATTCTAGAGTACTCTGAACGCTATAGGTAGGATCCTCATTTCTGCTGTACTTTGATGTTTATAGACTTGGTCTGTATATTATGTATACATGAGAGAAATGACAAAGAATTGAATTGTGCATATTTATAAAGATTATCTTATTGCAAAAAAAATGTTTATTTTACGTAACGTAAATTAGGGGCGTTACATAAACCACTTGATAGTTTATTTAAGCAAAATCTACCCTTACAACATTATAATTTTGTCCACGTGAGGGAGAGAAAAAATAGAAGTAAGGTAGAATGATGAAAGGAGAGAAAGATAGGAGAAGAAAGGAAGAAAGAAGAAGGAGAAGTCTAGAGCACTAAGTACTCAAGGTAAGTTAACTTAATCTCCACTTGAATCCATCTTTTTTCTTCATCCTTAGGGTTTAAAAACTCACCCTCCTTCTCTTATTTAAACTGCTAGAAAAGCTAAAGGAAGGGAGGAATCTTACTACTTCCTTCAAGAGGAAACAAGAAAAAAAATTCACTAAGTGAACTAGGGAGATCTTTACGTAGATTTAATAATATCTCTTTTTGAAGAAAAGTTTTGAAATTTGTAACATTTATATGGGATTTTGATTTTAGAACTTTGATGAAATTTACAATATTTGCTACTTTGATGATTGGTCATGGATGTTGTTATATCATGTTACATATTATTTTGCATATGATGGATGTTTTTAACATTTTGGTTAGTGTGGAAAGTTTTACATAGGTATGGCTATGGGTGGTAAAATTTTATGATTTTTATGCTGCTATTTTATATATTTGAATATGGTGAAAAATTGATGGAATATGATTAGATGTAAACCAAATGGAAGAGGATGTAATATAATGATGGACTAAAACCTTCGGAAAGGTTTGGTTAGGAAACTGGATTTCGGAGTAACCAGGGAAGCTTCTGTTTTTGAAATGCTGGGAAGAATTGGTTAAGAATTAAAAGAAATGGTTAACATGAAAAATGTTGATCTATGTATCACGGATTTTTAGCCACTAGAATCACTTAATTTAGAGATAAGGGAGATATTTCTCAATATGTAAGCAGTGGTCAGAAAATAGTTAACCAGGGAAGAATCTGTTAGGTATGCTTTTGTGTTTGAAGTTTTGGGATAAATCTATAGGGAAGTAAAAGAAATGTTTAACATGATAAATTTAGATATATGTCTCACGAAATTTTATCCTTTGGAATAATTCAAATTGGAATCAATATTTGGGAGATATGGTCAGATTAGTAAGCAGAGGTCAGAAACTAGCTAACTAGAGAAGAATCTATTAAGTATGCTTCTGTGTTTGAATTTCTGGGTAAAATCTATAGGTAATTAAAGGAAATTTTTAGCATATGTATCACAGATCTATAGGCTTTGGAATCACTTAATTTGGAGTCCATATGAGAAAGATATAACTTATTAATGAGTAAAGGTCAGAATCAATCTAGAATCTAGGGTGGTAAATGTAAGCATTTTTTTGTTTCATTTTCTGGGAGTAATTAATAAGGAATTTGAAGAAATAATAAACATAAAAGTTGTATATAAGTGTCTTAGTGTTTTATAGGCTTTGGAATCACCTCAATTGGAGTTCATATGAGGGAGATATGGTCTGATTAGTAAGTAGATGTATGAACCTATCTAAGAAGAAATAACATTGAATTTGAGGGAGTAACAACACTATATTGGCTTAATATTTCACTGAAATGTTTAACATAAGGGTTTTATAGGATTGTCTTATCTTTCAATTGACACCAAGATCACCTCAATCGGATTTAAAATGAGGATGATATACTCTGTTTAGTGAGAGAGGATAATAATATTTTTAAAAAAGAAAAATCTTATTAATGAAAATAATAAATGACTAGTGTATACCATAGCCATTGCCATTGCATGAATTCCTTACCATTTTAAGTGTGTAATTTTGTTATGAAAATATTTTATAAAGTGATATTTGAAACGATTATGTTTAAGGCATGATTACCAATGATTTTTGGTAATGATTACATTTTGATGAAAAATTATGACATGTGAGAATAATGAACATACTTATTGTTGGAATCATATTTTTGGCTATTAATGTGAAAAGAAAAGAAAAGAAAAGAAAAGAAAAGAGAACGGTCACATGGTGGTTTATGTGGTGTACCAGTAGGGGATGCCCTACGAACGGCTATGATTATGTTAATGAGAAAAGAAAGTCTGCCATGTTGGACGAAGCGAGAAAAGCTCGTACTGGAAAGCAGAAAATACTCACTTTGACCAGAGTTGCTTGATATGAAAATAAGTTGATAGCCATCATATGATATTCTGAAAATAGTTATTCATGCCATACATGTCATAACTGTACGATTTTCATGTACATAGATAAAGTGCATTTATGTGACCTAAAGATATTTACTGTAGTTTATACATATGAATATGAAATGATGAGCTATATTTCCATATCATGTTCAGAAAACTAAGTTATGCAGATATTTTCTTTGATCGGCTTTTTGCGTACATTGGGTTGAGTTAGCTAAGATCCCAATGAAGGTGTAATCACCCGCACCTATATCTCCGAAACTGGTCAATATGGATGAATAAAATGTAGACTCACGTGTGAATAATGGTTGAGAAAGGAGATTTTAGAAGAAGCCATAGATTGTGAATATGGATAACCTCAAGGAAATATGGATATACTAAGATTTGAAAGAATTGTTCTGGCATCATGGTAAAAAGAAGATACAAGTGAAATATTTTCGTTGTTTGGTATGTCAGCAAGTAAAAAAGATTGAATATGTTGTTTCAAGAGAGCTATTTAGGAACCTTTAGGATCTTAGTTAGATTATATTATAGTTGATAGTAAATCTAAATGATGTGTTTACACATTAGAAGTTATGCTTCAGGTATCTTCATATAATTTTGGTGAAAGTTGAGAGAAATTATTTGTCTTTAGTTGAACTTGCCTATATCAGTAATAATTAAGCCAATATACAAATGGCACCATTTGAGATTTTACATGAACATTTTAGGTCTCCTAATAAGTGAGTGAGTTGAGTAAAGTTAAGCTTTTGGAATCTAATTTGGAATAACATACAATATATAGAATATGACTAACCTAAATTGATGATGCTAGTTTGGAGAGCATGCTTCAAGCATATATGTCTTTGAGTTTGGTGAGAGATCTCTTAGAAAAATTTTCCTATAATAAAGTGATATTGGATGACTTAAAGCCTTTTGTAAGAGATGTTACTAACTTTCTATTAAATGATTCAGTAGGGCCAGACTTATTGTAAGATGTCATTGATAAAGTGAAATTGATTAGGAAAAGCATACAAGCAATTCAATATAGGTCAAAAATCTATAAAGACCATGAATGTTGAGCACTATAAATTATTAGTTAGTGACCAAATATTCTTGAAGGACTCACCTACAAAAAAGGTAATGAGGTTTGGAAAGAAGGAAAATGTTAAGCTCTGGTATATAGGCTCTTTTGAAATCTTGAACAAAGTAGGCATAGTAGTATATCACCTACCCTTGCCATCAGAATTAATTGATGTTGATACAGTCTTTCCGAAGGAAGTATCTATCAGATTCTTCTCATGTTATCTAATTCCAAAAAATTTAATTGGACAATAATTTGGCTTAATTATGAGGAAAAACTGATGTCTATTGTTGATCAATAAGTGAAAAACTTATGGTTGAAGGAAATCCTTATGGTTAAGGTTATATGGTAAAATCACTTAAGTGAAGAGACTTCTTAGCAAGTAAAGATGATATACAAAAGAGATATCACCAATAGCTTGAGTAGTGTGGTTAATAACTGTAATATATGCATAGGCTTCATTCTTTACTTGTAATAGGATGGTTTGAAATTTGAGGACTGAATTTCTTGAGGGGGGAAGAATATAACACCCCTAAGATTTAGTAATTTTTATTTATGTATGGATTATTAAAAGAAATAAAAGAGTAGGGATGAAATTGAAAGGTTTTAAGGAAGAAAATGAAAACTTATTAATATTTTTTGGGGTCAAATTGTAATTTTCTAATAGTTTAGGGGTTAAAATGTAAATAATAAAATTTGCAAGGACTTTCTCTAACAATTAGAAAATTGTCAAATGGTCCCTCCATCATTTATTAAAAAAAAGAGATAGAATTTTTTTTTGTAAAATGGTGATGAATAGTGTTACTCTCTCCTCTATTTTCTCTCTCTAGATCTGAAGTACTTGCAAGTATCCGATCTCAAAACTAAGGGTACCACTAGATTTAAGACGAAGAGTCCCACGATATTGTCCAAATAATTTTTCTAATCGGCCACAGAATCGCCAGAGATAGAAAGTAGAAAATCTAAAAAAAAAGTAAACTCTGAAACTCCTATGTAGAGACCTCAAAATGAAAATATGAAATCGTAGATAGATTCAGGAGTTAGATAAACTATAGGATATGAAGTTTTAGAGTTATCTGACAACTTTTGATGTTATGAACATTAACTTCGACCAGCATGAATAGTGATTTTGCTATGGTTGAACAGTAATTTCGACTGGCATGAGTAGTGATTTTGGCCGATGTGAACAATATTTTTGGCTGTGAATAGTACCCATTAGTTAACAAGCATTGACCAAGCTCTCGGAGTCATTTTTTAGGTTTTTGGACCCTTCAAACTCGATTTTGAGGTCTATTTGGTCAAATTTGAATTAGAAAAGTGCATTTTAGGGCTGTCCAACATGGAGCCTTACCCTATGAGTAGATAATTCTTTCTATGACTTATCCTATGCTCTTCTTGAACTTTAAATGTATAATTAGTTCTATTTACAAGTTATTTATACTTTTATGTCTCTGAAATGGATTAAATTACCTAATTTGTTTACTATCTAGTATGTAGTTTAAGAAGAGTATGGTTTTGAAAATAGATTTTTGAACTCATTGAACATGTGATTCTAAATGTATTTCTCATTATATGGTAAATGAAATATATTGTGCACGTGATATTGATATGTAAAGCTATAAGATGGCCTTGGAAACGGGCATGTATATGTGATTACCCTAATTGGTAAGTTTCAGACAAAAGAATGTACTGAGACTGAAATTTCTAAATTTATACTGAAACCTATTTTTGAATGATATGGCATATATGTAAATAATGATTTATGTGGAGGAATCCTATTGAAAATATTGTTTACTAACAGCAAGTGATGTTAGCTCTAATGCACCTTGACATCTTAGCTAGCAGGGGTGGTGCTAACCTCCTTTGACGGCCAACACACGAGATATGATATGTGAATGAAAGTGGGATCCTCATATCTAGGTGAGATGTTGACTATATGATATGTGATTTTTCCTATCTTTCTGTGTGCTTGGGAAATACCCATATTAGAGTATCTTCATGTGTCATATTAAATGGTGGTAGGGCAAACCTTAGTTGAGATGCTGAGTTTAGGCAAATCTTACACCACCAAAGTACGAAAGAGCTTGAACTCTGATATGAGATCTTTCTAATATTTTCATGAAAAATATTTTAATGCATAACAATATTTGATTAATGATCATATCGTATTGCATATGGTTTTGGATATTTGAATGTGATCTGAACTAAGAGTATTTAAAATGCAAGTCCCATATGAATGTACTTTCGAATTATATTTTTTATGTGATAAATTTTAAAATATGAGTACTTCAATATGCTGACCTAAGAGGTCATAGGAGGTATTATCTAATCACTGAGTTGCTAAACTCTATACAAGATATTTCTACATTTTTCATATAAGAATACAAAGTTTAGTCATTTCCCTTTAGATAAGTGATAAGTTAGGTGACATATTCTCTAGTGAGTCTATTTTGTTTGCAAGACTCATAGATTTTGATTTTTATTGTACTTGTACTCTAGAGTATGCTTTGAGCGCCACAAGCAGGATCCTTACTTCTGTTGTTACTTTGATATTTATAAACTTGGTCTGTATATTTTGTTTATATGAGAGAACCTATTTGTATCTGTTTCTATAATAAACGCTTGTATTATACCTATTATAGTAAAGATCTGTCAATAAAGTATGTATTTCACATTCCCTTAAAAGTAGGGGTATGATAGTTAACAAGTAAAAAATTGAATATATTCTTTCAGGAGAGCTATTTAAGAAGCTTTAGGATCTTAGTTAGATTATATTATAGCTGATAGTAAATCTAAATGATGTGTTTATGTATTAGAAGTTATGCTTCAGGTATCTTTATATAATTTTGGTGAAAGTGGAGAATAATTATTTGTCCTTAGCTGAACTTGCCCATATCAATAATAATCAAGCCAATATACAAATGGCACCATTTGAGGTTTTATATGAAACATTATAGGTCTCCTAATAGGTGGATGAGTTGAGTAAAGTTAAGCTTTTGGAATCTAATTTAGAATAATATGCAATAGATAGAATATGACTAACTTAAATTGATGATGCTAGTTTGGAGAGCATGTTTCAAGCATATGTCTTCGAGTTTGGTGCGAGATATCTTAGCAGAATTTGCCTATAATAAAGTGAATAGAGATATCTAATTTCGTTTCTTTTATTAATAAAGGTACATAAATATTTAATTAAGGAAAAAAAATTTATTAGACAATTTTTAGATATCTAAGGAAATATAATCCTTAGAAATTCTTCTCCTTATGTGTATGCATAGAAAATGTTTCTAACATTAAGGGAATAAGTAAAGAGAGAAAAATTAATAGGAAAAATTAGAAATAACATACTAAAAAGAGGCAAAATTCTTGGGTAAGAAAGATAAATTTTTGAGAAGTAAGTAAAGGTCTTAAAATTTCAAGAAGATTGAATTAGGGTAATTTTTCCTAATTCAGGAGCTAGAGTTCCTAAGTTTAACATCTCCACCCATACAGCAGGCTTTCACCTATGGAAACTTCATATAGAGTTCTTTTTCCACTTCACATGAGTTTCTAGCAAGCTAATAGGATAGTCCAAGCAAGAAATAAAACATAGACTTGGACTAGGATATAGAAGTTGGACCGATAGTCTATAAACCATGAAAATGTGATCAAACCCTCCATGAAAGGTAGAATTTCAGCCAAAGCAAAGGAAATGGGTAAGAATGAGCCCAAATCCAAGAGGGAAAAATAAAAATCATGTGAGGAAATAGTTGTGTAATAATAATGAAGATTAGGTCACATGGCATTAGGACAAAACATCTATATCATACATTCAAAATTTCAACAAGTAGGTAATAATACATGGTATTAGGAAAAAAATCTATATCCTACATTCATAATGTCAACAAGTGGGTGATAATACATAGCATTATGACAAAACATCCTTATCCTACAGAAATAATTTCAGCCAAGCAAGGGAGACTCAAGGGCTAAAAATTTTCCACCTAGAAAGGCAACCCTATCATACTTGAGTGAGACAAAAGAAAAAGGAAATGAATCTCTAAATCAAAAGGACCTTGTCCCTTGTCTTAAGAAAAATTTATCTTAATTTTGAAAATACAAATCTCCTTTTGCTATGCATATCTTGACTAAGGGAGAGGAAGACAAGAACATGAGTTGTCTTTCCCCAAAAAATAACCAAGTGTGTCCTAATTGTGATAAGGTAGACCTATGATTATGAAAGGTGAACCACTTGATAATTTATTTAAGCAAAATCAACCCTTATAACATTATAATTTCATCTAAGTGAGGGAAAGGAAAAACATAAGCAAGGTAGAGTGAGGAAAGGAGAGAAAGAGAGGAGAAAAGAGGAAGGAAGAGGAAAGAGAAGTCTAGAGGACTAAGTACTCAAGGTAAGTTAACTTAATCTCCACTTGAATCCATCTTTTCTCTTTATTCTTGGGGTTAAAAAACTCACCCTCCTTATCTTATTTAGCTATTAGAAAAGTTAGGGGAAAGGAGAAATCTTGCTACATCCTTCAAGAGGAAATAAGAAAAAGAATTCACTGAGTGAGCTTGGGAGATCTTTACGTAGGTTTAACAATATCACTTTTTGAAGAAAAGATTTAAAATGTAACATTTATATGAGATTTTGATCTTAGAACTTTGATGAAATTTACAATATTTGCTACTTTGATGATTGGCCATGGATGTGCTATATCATGTTACATGTTGATCTTACAAGTGATGAATGTTTTGAATACTTCGGTTGGTATGGAAAGTTCTGCATATATATGGCTATGGGTGGCAAAAATTTAGGGATTCTATGTTGCTATTGTGTATATTTGAATATTGTAAAAATGGATGGAAGATGGTTAGGTTGGTAAATTAAGTATGGCCTTAAACACCTAGGGAAAAACCATGAGAAATTTATATTTAAAAACACCCTTAGTGATGCATAATTTGATTATGTTTTTCTTTTGAAGTGGATGATAGAATTTGTTAAATTAAGTAAGAAATATAATTAAATGTTGAGATGAGTAATTCTATGGTTAGGTGGAAATTTGGAAGAAAAATGGAACATGAATTAAAAAAAGGATGAACTAGAACTTTTGGAAAGGCTAGGCTAATAAAACTAGATTTCGGAGTAACTAGGGAAGCTTCTATTTTTTAAATTCTGGGAAGCATCGTTTAGGAATTAAAAGAAATGGTTAACATGAAAAATGTAGATATATGGCTTACAGATGTTTAGCCACTGGAATCACCCAAATTTATGTTCAAATGGGGGAGATATGATCCGATTAGTAAAAAGTGGACAGAAAATGGTTAACCAGGGAAGAATATGTTAGGTAAACTTCTGTGTTTGAATTTCTGGAAAATATCTATAGGGAACTAAAATAAATAGTTAACATGAATATATATATATATATATATATATATATATATATATATATATATATATATATATCTGTGTGTGTGTGTATGTGTTTATGTTTCAAGAACTTTTAGACATTAGAATAATTTAATTTAGAAATCATATTAGAAATATATGGTCATATTAGTAAGAAGTGCTTATAAACAAACTAGCTAACCAGGGGAGAATATGTTAAGTATGCTTCTGTGTTTGAATTTCTTGAAAAATTTTGTAAGGAATTAAAGGAAATTTTTAACATAATAAATATAGATATATGTCTCATGAATCTATAGGCTCTGAAATCACTTAATTTGAAATCCATATGGGAAATATGGCTCATTAATGAGTGGAGGTAAGTATCAGTCTAAAATCCAGGGTGGTTGGTAAATGTAAGCGCTTTTGTTTTTGATTTTATGGGAATAATTCGTAAGGAATCTGAAGAGATGATAAACATGAAAGTTGTAGATAAGTGTCTTAGATTTTTATAGGCTTTGGAATCACCTCAATTGGAGTTCTTATAAGGGAGATATAGTTGAATAAGAGAGAAATAGTCATAGAATGCAACCAAGCCGTGTTTTTGGGTTGCTTCAGTATGGGTAGGCCGTGTTCATGGCTGTTTTTGAGTATGTTTGAAGTATTTTTCAAGTATGGCCTTGTCTTGGAACATGGTCAGGCCATGTTGGGAATTGGTGAAGCTTATTTTTAACATTTTTCTACCCTAAATAAAACCTCATTAACTATAGGATAATAATAGAAATCAAATTAAAGAAGAATGCCTTATAAAATTTGTGAGAACATGTGTTGAAAATGATATAAGTAGGAGAAAAGTAACTAGAGGCCAAGCATAAAGAAAATGAAAAGATAAAAATAATATTTAAAAAAAAAAGAATCTTATAAATGGAAATAATAAATACTAGTGTATACCCTAGCCATTTCCATTACATAAACTCCTTACCATCTTAAGTGTGTAATTTTGACATGGAGATATTTTGTAAAGTGATATTCAAAAATGGTTATGATCATGACATGATTTCATTTTACCTATAATTTTTGGTAATGATTATGCTTTGATGATAAATTATGGCATGTGAGTATAATGAACATACTTATTATTGAAATCATATTTTTTGCTATTAATGAGAAAAGAAAAGAAAAGAAAAGAGACGAGCACGGTCACATGGTGGTCCGTGTGGTGTACCAGTAGGGGATGCCCTACTAACGGCTATGATTATGTTAATGAGAAATGAAAGAGAAAGTGTGCCATGTCAAATGGAGCAATAAAAGCCCGTACCAGAGAGTAGAAAATACTCACCCTGATCGGAGTAGCTTGATATGAAAATAAGTTGATAGTCATCATATAATATTCTGAAAATAGTTATTTATGCCCTACATGTCATTTCTGTGCAATTTTCATGTACATGGATAAAGTGCATTCATGTGACCTAAGATATTTGCTGTAGCTTATATAGATGAACATGACCTGACAAGCATTATTGATGATGATTATCATTTATTGTTGAACCTACTCAGATTTAATTCTCACTATATTCCCATATCATATTCAGAACACTAGTTATGCAGATTTTTCTATGGCTTTGACTTTTAGTGTATGTTGGATCGAGTTACTCTATGTTGGGTACATCTCGAAAATTAATAAGGTGTTTGTGGTCGAGTTGACTAAGATCCTGGTGAAGGTGCAACCACCCACACTTGTATCTCCAGAATTGGTCAACATGGATGAATAAGATGTAGATATTTATGTGTTTGATTTTTGTACGGATGTTTTGATTAATAATGTGTATGTGAACTCATAATTGCATCAGTGCTAATGGTAGACCTTAAACCTTGAGTTATGCTTGGTTAAATTAATCGAATGTTATTATGAGTTAAGTAATTAGATGTAAAGAGGTAATGACTTCGTGAAATTTTAAAAATATATATGTAAAAAAATGGAGTTGTTACATATAATAGTATAAATAACTTGTAAACAGAACTAATTATACATTTAAAGTTTAAGAAGAGTATATATAGGGTAAGTCATAGAAAGAATTATCTACTCACAAAACTAGTATTCCAAGTTGGAGAGACAAAAATATATTTTTCCAAGCCAAATCCGATCAAATAGACCTTAAAACAAGCCTGGAGGGCCCAAAAACCTAGGAAATAACTTTAGAATCATGAAATTTAGCATCCATGAGCTTGGTCAATGCTGGTCAACTGTGGGGGGGGTACTGTTCACAGTCAAAATTACTATTCATCACTGGAATCATTATTTACAACAATCAGATATACTGTTCATAACATACAAAAGTTGTTATATGGCAGTAAAATTTCATATCTTAAGGTTTTTCCATCTCCTAAATTCATCTGTGGTGTTAGATTTTCTATTTGAGGACTTTAAGTAGGAATTTTAGAACTTACCTTCTTCGGGTTTCTCCTCCCTTTTTAGACAAATTTTTGGCCAAATTTTTAGAAATCAATCAGATAGAATTATAGTCCCCGTTATTCTTAATCTGTTAGTGGTAATGGTATCAAAATCCAAAGTCTAGAAGTGCTAGAAATCTAGAGAGAAGTTTTAGGGTTTTTAGAGAGAGAAAATATGGAGAGTGAGAGAGTGCAAAAATTTCACAATAGTTCTACATCTAGTTTCCCTTAAAATCATCTGAGGAACCTATTTGCGAAATTCCAATCGTTGAGGGGTGCCCTTGTAATTTTTGTTATTTACATTTTAACCCCTAAAATTTTAAGAAATTACAATTTGGCTCCAAAACTTAAATCCTGAACCTTCATAATTCCTCAAACAATATAATAAATAAACACATTTCCAATGATTCTTATATCCATTTTTTATAACCTTCACTTGCATTCCAAATTTTCTTTAATTTATGATTTTTTTTAAGTGCTATTACAAAGTTTCTTCTCAAGAATATGAAGACCAAGAAGAAGACAATAATTCAATAGATGAAAAATATATTCAACAAATTCTAAAATCAGAATTTGATTCAGAATTATCAGAACAAGAACACATAACATGTCCAAAAGGAATATTTGGACCATGTGATTGTCAAAAATGGCAAAAGAAACTCAACATGATTTTCTCAGAAAAAGCAATTTTTTGGAAGAAATAATTGATAAAATACAAGATGAAGAGTTAAAGAAACAATATTTAATAAAATTAAAATATTTATTAGATGAAAACTCTCAAGGAGCAAAAGAATTTAGACCAATAAGTCTAAATCATATTATAGAAAGATATAAACAAAAAGAAGTTAGGCCAACTTCATTTCAAGATCTTTAACAAGAAATAAAAATTCTAAAAGAAGAAATTCAAAATCTTAAGTCAAACAATTTAGCTCAAGATTTAAGAATATTTCAACTTGAATTAAAGGATAATCAAAATCCAACTTCTTCTAATTCAAATGAATTAGTAGAATTACCTAAAGAACCAGATAGAGAAATTTTTTCTCAATACAGTACAAAAAACATTATTTTAAAAATGGTATTGTCAAATGAAGTTAGTTGTTAACGAAGAATTTCATAAAGATTTAGCTATATTAATTGATTCTAGAGCAAACATGAATTGTATCCAAGAAGGATTAATACATACTAAATATTATGAAAAAACTACTGAAAGCTTTTATAGTGCCAGTAGTCATAAACTCAATGTTAATTACAAATTAACAAATTTGTACATTTGAAATCAAGGAATATATTTTTACAATGTATTCATCCTTGTCAAAAATCTAGGAGAACCAGCAATCCTAGGTACCCCCTTTTTACAACAAATTATGCCCTTTGAAGTAGATCACAATGGGATAAATTTCCACGCTCTAGGAAGAACCATAGTATTTGAATGGTTGTTACCACCTAAGCAAAAAGAAATTAATCTATTACAACAAAATTCATTAACAATAAATAGGATAAAAAGAAAAAGAAATCAAATTAATGTTTTACAAAAAGATATTCATTATCAAATAATTGAAGAACATCAAAATTTTAATATACAAAATAGAATTAAAAATCTTAAAACAAAATTAGAAAAAGGGGTTTGTTCGAATCATCCGAATGCTTTTTGGAATAGGAAAAAGTATGTAGTTACTCTACCTTATGAACCAGAATTTAAGGAATCACAAATTCCAACCAAGGCAAGACCAATTCAAATGAATGTTGAAATTTTAGAATATTGGAAAAAAGAAATTCAAGATTTATTGGATAAAAAATTAATTAGACAAAGTAAATCCCTCTGGAGTTGCTTAGGTTTTTACGTACAAAATCATGCAAAGACTAAAAGAGGAGCCTTAAGGCTAGTAATTAATTATAAACCTCTTAACAAAGCCTTTAGATGGATTAGATACCCTATACCAAATAAAAGAGATTTGATTGGTAGGTTATCTAGCGCCTCAATATTCTCAAAATTTGATATGAAATCAGGATATTATCAAATTGAAGTAGCAAAAGAAGATATATACAAAACAGCCTTCATCGTACCCTTTGAACATTATGAATGAAACGTAATGCCCTTTTTATTAAAAAAATGCTCCTTTAGAATTTTAACATATAATGAATGATATTTTAAATTCCTATACAAAATTTACAATAGTTTATATTGTTGATGTGTTAGTTTTTTCAAACTCCATAGAACAATACTTTCATCATTTAGATGAATTCTTTACCACAATAAAGAACAATGGATTAGTAGTTTCAGTCCCAAAGATGAAATTATTTCAAACAAAAGTCAGATTTTTAGGATTTGACATTTACAAATGATCGATAGTTCTAATTAGTCAAGCAATAGAGTTTTCCAATAAATTTCCAAATGAAATTAAGGACAAAACTCAGTTACAAAGATTTTTAGGTTGTTTAAATTATGTCATATTTTATCCCAAACCTAAGAATAACTTGTGGAGCATTATTTGAAAGACTTAAAAAGAATCCACCCACTTGGACCCAAGAAATGACCCAAGCAGTAAGAGATCTTAAGTTACAAGTCCAAAGCCTACCTTGCTTAAGCATACCAGACTTCCAAGCCTTTAAGATAGTAGAAATAGATGCTTCAGAATTGGGCTATGAAAGAATATTAAAACAAAAAACCGCAGGATCCAATAATGAACAAATAATGCGTTTTCATTCAAGAGCTTGGAACACTACCCAACAAAAATACAGCACCATTAAAAAAGAATTTACATCAAATTTTTTTTGCATTAACACATTTCAAGATGATTTGATTAACCAAAAATTTCTTTTAAGGATTGATTGTCAATCTACAAAAAGAATTTTAGAAAAGGATGTCAAAAATATGGTTTCAAAATAGATTTTGGCACGCTACCAAGCAATTTTATCATGTTTTGATTTTGATATTACTTTTATTAAAGGAGAAAATAACTCTTTTCTAGATTTCTTGACAAGAGAATTTCTATAGGAAAAATGAGACCCTCGGCGAAAACTTCCCAAAGAACACAAAGTCAAAAGATGCAATCAGCATCATCCAGCAATCCACAAAAGCTACTAGCATTACCACAAAAGTCCAAATTACTTACTATTCAAGACTATATACAACAGTTGTTGACACCAGCAACATTTCCAAAATTATCCACTCAAAAGGATTTAGATCCATCAAAATCCTATGCAAAAACAACAGCCCAAAATATTCAAAGTGATTTGGAAATTTGTTCACCAAATTACGTCACTAAAGAAAAATATCAACTGGTTATCTCTCTAGTGTAACATCCCTAAAATTTAGTAGTTCTCATCTATGTATGGATTAATGATATAAATAAAGGAGTAGGGATGTAATTGAAATGTTTTACGGATGAAAATGAAAAATTAATAATATTTTTGGGGTCAAAATTTAATTTCCTAAAAGTTTAGAGGTCAAAGTGTAAATAATGAAATTTGCAAGGACTTCCTCCAACAATTAACAAATTACTATTTGGTCCCTCCATCATTTTTAAAAAAATCTTCCATAGGTTTATCGGGAGATTACTATTCACTCACTCTCCTCCAGTTTTTCACTCTAGATCTAGAGTACTTTCGAGCATCTGATCTCAAAACTAAAGGTACCACTGGATTCAGGACGGAGAGTACTACGATATTAGCTGAATAATTTTTTAAATCGGCTGCAGAATTGTTGCAGATCGGAAGTAGAAAATCTTAGAAAAAGGTAAGTTTTGAAACTCCTATTTAGAGTCCTTAAATTGAAAATCTAACACCATAGATGGATTTAGGAGATAGATAAACCTCAGGACATAAATTTTTTTAGCCATTTGACAACTTTTTGTGCATCGTAAACAATAAATCTAACCAATATGAATAATGATTCTAGCGGTGAATAATAATTCTGACTGTGAATAGTATTCACATCTGTGTGACCAGTGTTGACTAAGCTCTCGGAGGCCAAATTTCACGATCCTGAAGTCATTTCTTAGGTTTTTGGACCTACCAGACTCTATTTTGAAGTTTATTTGGTTAAATTTGGATTGGAAAAGTACATTTTGGGGCTATCCAACCTGGAACCTTACCCTGTGAGTAGATAATTCTTTCTATGACTTACTCCATACTTTTTTTGAACTTAAAATGTATAATTGACTCTATTTATAAATTATTTATGCTATCATAAGTTTCTGAAATGTGTTAAAATATTTGTTTTGCTTACGAACTGGCACATAGTTCAAGAAGAGTATGGTTTTGTAAAATGATTTTGAAACTCATTGAATATGTGGAACCACCATAAACTAAATGAATTTTTCTCCTCGCCAGCACCATACCCAGATTTTGTGTAACTTTCACATACTCTCCATCTTTTCCAAGACTGGAACCACAAAAGACACAAATATTTTGAAAATAACATAATATGGTTCCCTCCATAACTGCACTCACCCTAACTTTGAGTATGAAGGTAAAGATACTAATGTGTGCTTTTATAAAACTCAGAAAATGATATACTTACAATAGCTAAGTGAATAGGCCGACAACATAATTAGAACAGCTATGTGAAAGGTCGGTGGATATAAGCTAAATTGAAGGTGAATTTCAAAAATGACAGCACACATGCATATGTACAGTAGTTGTGATCGTGGCTCATATTAAGCACATAAAGAGAATAAGGTTAAGATATTACCAAAAAAATTTCCTTTTCCTTGTTGCTCTTGATGAAGCATTGATATCTTGATTCATGTAGGGAAGTTGTAAGTGATAAGCATCATTGTAAAAAAAATAGTGAAAATGCAAATCAATTAGTTGTTGAAGAGGGACAATCAAATTATTTATCTTGTATTCCCATTGTTCTTGCCAGTCGACTATAAGTATTATTAAGTCGATTAGCTATTTTAAAAATTTTTAATTTGGACTGGTTTATTTTACAGTTGATTGATTATATTTGTTTTGAAGCAACCAACTGTATCCTATTAGTTAACTATGTGCTTTTTTGTTTTTCACAAACTTTTATAAGCTCATAAATGCTTTTTTTCCATGTGATATTCTTCCATCGAATAACAGTAGCTTTGAATTAAATTTTGGCACATATATTCAAAATTTGCGGCCATCGATTCTTGCAGAATATAGCAGTTAGATTTTGTTTATAACTTTTCAAGAATTATTGCCACTGATTTTAATTTTCTTTCAATGCTTTGTCCAAACTTTTGACTTCCTATTTTGGCACCATGCTCTATTATGAATTCTATTTTTTCTATTGTATTGTCCCTCATTAATGTAAGGTTCTTTTTCTTTATTATAAGGATGGTTGATTTTTTTTTTGAAACTCAGTTATTATGGTGTCCAATTGGTTAGTAGGTTAAAGTAATGAGAATTTTGAAAGGATTTATATAACAAAGAACATATTTGGAAAAAAATCTTTATATTAAGTATATATAACTGTGTAAGTTGGAAAATTATGTGCAAATTAGAAAGAATAATAAGTTTACAGTATATACTGATTAAGTATTAAGGTATGAAGAATACCTAATTTTACCTAATGTAGTTGAATAGGGAAAGGAGAATATTTTGAGAACCATGTCTGAAAATAATGTAAAGAAATCAAGGTATTTGTGTTAAGGGTTTATACCATGCTAATTTGAGTCTAGTATCTATGATGTGAATTATGTTGAGATTGAAAATTCACGTGTAAATAATTGTTGAGAAAGGAGATTTCAGAAGAAGCCATAGATTATAAATATGATAACCCCAAGGCAATAAGGATATATTAAGATATGAAAGAATTGTACTAATATAATGGTAAAAGAAGATACAAGTAATATTTTTTTTGTTTGGTGTGTCAACGAGTAATAATTGAATATATCGTTTTATGAGAGTTATTTAGGAAGCCTAAGAATCTTTATTAGATTATAGTATAGCTGATAGTAAACCTAATCGATATGTTTACGCATTAGAAGTTATGCTTCAGGTATTTTTATATAATTTTGGTGAAAGTTGGGAGAAATTATTTGTTTTTAGTTGAACTTACCCATATTAGTAGTTATCAAGCCAATATACAAATAACACCATTTGAGGTTTTACATGAAATATCGTAGGTCTCCTAATAGGTGAGTGAGTTGAGTAAAGTTACGCTTTTGGAATCTAATTTGGAATAACATACAATAGATGGAATATGACTATCCTAAGTTGATAATATTAGTTTGGAGAGCATGCTTCAAGCATATCTCTTCAAGTTTGGTGGGAGATTTATTAGCATAATTCGTCTATAATAAAGTGATATTGCATGACTTAAAGCCTTATGTAAGAGATGTTACTAACTTTTTGTTAAATGATTTAGTGGGGTCAAACTTATTGTAAGATACCATTGATAAAGTGAAATTGATTAGGAAAACAATACAAGCAACTTAATACAAGCCAAAATGTCTATAAGGACTAGGAATGTTGAGCATTAAAAATTATCAGTTGGTGACCAAATATTCTTAAAGGACTCACCCATAAAAGAGGTAATGAGCTTTAGAAAGAAGGAAAATGTTAAGCTCTAGTATATAGGCTCTTTTGAAATCTTGAATAAAGTAGACATAGTGTATATCATCTAGCCTTGCCATCAGGATTAAGCGATGTTGATACAGTGTTTCATGTATCAATGCTAAGGAAGTACCTATCAGATTCTTCTCATGTTATCAGATTTTAAGAAAATCAATTCGACAAAAATTTGGTTTAATTATGAGGAAAAACCAATGTCTATTGTTAATCGACAAGTGAAGAACTTATGGTTGAAGGAAATCCCTATGGTTAAGGTTATATGGCAAAATTATTCAAGTAAAAAGACTTCTTAGGAAGTAAAAATGATATACAAAAGAGATATCCCCAATAGCTTAAGTAGTGAGGATAATCACTGTAATTTATGCCTTGGTTTCATTTCCTACTTGTGATAGGATGATTTGAAATTTGGGGACCAAATTTCCTAAGGGGGGAAGAATGTAACATCCCTAAAATTTAGTAATTCTCATTTATGTATGGATTAATAAAAGAAATAAAGGAGTTGGGATGTAATTGAAATATTTTAAGGATTAAAATGAAAATTTATTAATATTTTTGGGGTCAATATGTAATTTCCTAAAATTTAGGGGTCAAAGTGTAAATAATGAAATTTGCAAGGATTTCTTTCAACAATTAGCAAATTGCTATTTGGTCCCTCCATCATATTTTTAAAAATCTTCTGTAGGTTTATTGGGAGATTACTATTCAATCTTTCTCCTCTATTTTTTCTCTCTAGATCTGGAGTACTTTCGAGCATCCAATCTCAAAACTAAGGGTACAATTGGATTCAAGACGAAGAGTACTACGACATTAGTCGAATAATTTTTTAAATCATTCGCAGAATCGTCGCAGATTAGAAGTAAAAAATCATAGAGAAAGGTAAGTTCTGAAACTCCTATTTAGAGACCTCAAATTGAAAATCTGACACCATAGATGGATTCAAGAGATAGATAAACCTCAGGATATGAAATTTTTTAACCATCTGATAACTTTTTGTGCATTGTAAACAGTAAATCCAGCCGGTATAAATACTGATTCTGGTGGTGAATGATAATTCCGATCGTGAATAGTACCCCTATTAGTTGACCAGTGTTGACCAAACTCTCGGAGGCCAAATTTCGCGATCCTAGAGTCATTTCCTAGGTTTTTGGACCCTCTGGACTCAATTTTAAAGTCTATTTGGTCAAATTTGAATTAGAAAACTACATTTTGGGGCTGTCCTAGAACCTTATCCTGTGAGTAGATAATTCTTTCTATGACTTATCCCATGTTCTTCTTGAACTTAAAATGTATAACTAGTTTTGTTTACAAATTATTTATGGCATCATAAGTTTCTAAAATGTGTTAAAATATCTGTTTTGCTTACGAACTGGCACATAGTTCAAGAAGAGAATGGTTTTGTAAATAGATTTTGAAACTCATTGAATATGTGGTTCTAAATGTATTTATCATTATTTGGTAAATTAAATATTATATACACAAGGCATTGATCTGTAATGTTATAAAGTTACTGATTATGATTGAATGGCAAGCGTAAAGCTTATGGCGAGTTGCTTGATAATTATACATTGCATTTGATGAATATGCATTTATATATATATATATATATATATATATATATATATATATATATATATATATATATGTATGGATGAATATCGACGAGTTGTATGGCTTGAGATGGTATCGAGTAGGGGACGCCCTATTAGCTTGAGTAAGTCAAGGGAGGGCTACTCTAATCGGGTGAAAGAGGTAATGTGAGGAGGCAGATGGGCGATGAACTCACATTATCTGATCACTTATTGTGACTGTAGTTGATTGGTCACTATGCGTATAGAAAATGAGTGAATTGAGTATATTGAGAGTTGTGACATGTTTTAGCATTATGTAAAAAGAGTGATTTTTTAGTGCATATATAGTATATTAATTATGCATAAACAAAAGTTATGATTTTATCTCAAAAACTAGATATTTTTTCTATAGTTTATATTGCTGAACATAACACCATCCCTTGCTGTGTGCTTGGAATTATTTGATGGATCTGATTTGAGATCTTCCTAATTTTTTCATGAGAAATATTTTGATGCATAATAATATTTGATTAATGATCATACTGTGATACATATTGTTTTGGATATCTGAATCTGATTTGAACTGTGAATATTTGTAATGCGAGTCCCATATGAATGTACTTTCGAACTATATTTTCTATGTGATAAATTTTAAAATATGAGTTGATGGAGATCAAGGTGCTGTCAAACCTATTCCAAACCGTTCCCAAGATCTTTTGTAAGGGATAGGCTGTTCAATGACTAGGAACAAAGTAAAGCGGGTTAAAGAAGTTTTATTAGGCTTGCTCTTGGATGTGCAGACTAAAGAGGAAGTTATTGGGCCGAGTCAAGACATCAAGTAGATCACACTTTGCAGCCTTATGGATGGCATTAAATAGAGCTTATTGGATTTTGAAGACAACTAGCCCAAATTTGCATGGACTAAAGATGTATTATTGGCTTTATGTTAGATGCTTTCTTTTAGATATTATTAGTATTTGGGTCCATTCTTTATGCTGGCCAATTATTATTTTAATTATGGGTTTATTTTTGTTAGTTTAGTTGGGCCAAATAACTAGTATTATTTTGGCCATATTCTATTCAAAGTCCAATTAGGGATTTAAGGGTTTTCTACTAGCTTTAAGATTGATAGACTATATAAGGGATTCTTGATGCTTATGTAGACGGATTTTTTGATGATTAATAAAGATTGAGTTTTCTCCTAAAGTGAGAGCTTCCCTTAGTTCTTGGGTAAAGAACTTAATCCGATCTTATTGAGACAACTTGTGGCGATCAAACATCCATTCAATTTTCAAGATGATCCTTACTTTTGCCAAACACTCCATTTCTTGGCTTAAGGAAATGCATCATTTGGTATAAGAGCTTTGGTGTAACAACTCCATTTATGTAAATGTAACAAATTTTTTTTTATATTTGTAAAATACCATGAAGTTATTACCTCGTTACAACTTAACTCAATATAACATTTATTTAATTTATACAATACAGAGTTCACATACATGTCATTAATCAAAACATATGTACAACATATCAAACACATAAAAATCTACATCTTATTTATTCTGGTTGACCAATTCCGGAGATACAGGTGCGGGTGGTTGCACCTTCACCGGGATCTAAGCCAACTCGACCACAAACATTTTATTTGCTTCTGGGATCTGCCCAACATAAAGTACTCGATCCAACGTAAACTAAAACCCAGAGCTATAGAAAAATCTGCATAACTAATTTTCTGAACATGATATGGAAATATAGTGAGAATTAAATTCCAGTAAGTTCAACAATAAATCATCATCAATATAGCTCATCACGTCATGTTCAGCTGTATAAACTACAGAAAATATATTTGGTCACATGAATGCATTATATCTATGCACATAAGAATCATACAGTAATTATATGTATGACATGATTAACTATTTTCAGAATAACAAATGATGGCCATCAACTTATTCTCATTTCAAGCTACCCCGGTCAGGGTGAGTACCCTCTACTCTCCGGTACGGGCTTTCCTTGCTCCGTCCGACATGGCACACTTTCTCTTTCTTTTCTCATAATCAGAATCATAACCGTTGGTAGGGCGTCCCCTACTGGTGCACCACACGGATTGCCATGTGACCGTGCTCATTTCTTTTCTTTTCACAATGATAGCCAAAAATATGCTTTCAATAACAAGTATGTTCATCAAAATATAACTATTACCATAAATCATTGATACTCATGTCATGAACATAACCATTTCAAATATCACTTTATAAAATATTTCTGTGTCATAATTTTACACTTAAGATGGTAAGAAGTTCATACAATGGCAATGGCTATGGCATATACTAGTCATTTATAAGATTCGTCTTCTTTTTTAAATATTAATTTTATTTCTTTATTTTCTTGATGTAGGTTTTCATCATATCTAACCTTCTCTTTATGCTTGACCTTATTCATTTTCTTCTTATTTATATCATTTCCAACACATGTTCTTACAAATTTATAGAGCGTTGTTCCCCAATTTGATTTCTACTATTACCCTATAGTTAAAGAGGTTCATCTAGGGTAGAAAAATGTTGAAAATAGGCTTCACCAGCTTCCAACACGGTCTGGCCATGTTCCAGGACACGGCCATGCTTTAAAAATACTTCAAATGTACTCAAAAATAGCTCCGAACACTGCTAGCCCGTGCTTGAAGCACCCAGAACACAGCCTGGCCGTGCTTTGTGACCTTTACTCACTAATCAGAGCATAACTCCCTCCTTTTAACTCCGATTGAGGTGATCTTGGTGTCTATGGAAAGCTAAGAAAATTATTTAAAACTATTATGTTAATCATATCAGCAAAATAGTAATAAATCTTCGTGTTATTACACCCTTAAATTCAATATTAGTTCTTCTCGGGTAGGTTCTAACATTTACTTACTAATCTGACTATATCTCCCACATAAGAATTCCAAATTAAGTGATTCCAGTGGCTAAACATCCATCACACATAAATATATAATTCATATGTTAACCATTTATTTTAATTCCTTATAGAATTTTCCCAGAAATTAAAACATCGAAGCTATCCTAACATATTCTTCCCTGATAAACCATTTTTTGACCTTTGTTTACTAATCGGAACATTTCTACCTCATATGAACTCTAACTTGAATGATTCCAGTGGATAAAAATCCATGACACATATATCTATAATTCTTATGTTAACCATTTATTTTAATTCCATACAGATAATTCCTAGAAATTAAAATACAGAAGCTATCCTAACATATTCTTCCCTGATGAACCATTTTCTGACCTTTGTTTACTAATCAGAACATTTCTACATCATATGAACTCTAAATTGAATGATTCCAGTGGCTAAAAATTCGTGACACATATATATATAATTCTTATGTTAACCATTTATTTTAATTCCTTATAGATTGTTCCCAGAAATTAAAACACCGAAGCTTAAAATTCTGCCACCCATAGCCATACCCATGCGGAACTATCTACACCAACCTAAGTATTCAAACATACGTCACATGCAAGATCAATATGTAACATGATATAGCAACATCCATGACCAATCATCAAAGTTCTAAGATCAAAATCTCCTATAAATATTATAAGTTTCAAAACTTTTCTTCAAAAAGAAATATTGTTAAACTTACCTAAGAATCTCCCTAGCTTACTTAATGAATTGGTTTTCTTGTTTCGTCTTGAAAGAAGTAGCAAGATTCCTCCCTTCCCTTAGCTTTTCTAGTAGCTTAGGTAAGAGAAGGAGGGTGAATTTTTGAACCTCAAGGATGAAGAAGAAAAATGGACTCAAGTGGAGATTAAGGTAACTTACCTTGAGTACTTAGCCTTCGAAACTTCTCCTTCTTCTTCCTTCCTTTCTTCTCCTCTCTTTCTCTCCTTTCTTCACTCTACCTTGCTTCTATTTCTCTCTCTTCCTCACTTGGACGAAATTAAAATGTTGTAGGGGTGGGTTTTGCTTATATAGACCAGCAAATAATACACCTTTCATGATCATGGGTCTATCTTATCACAATTAGGATACACTTTGTTGAATTTTTGGAAAACAAACAAATTATATTCTTGTCTTCCTCTTCCTTAGTCAAGATATGCATAGGAAAAGGAGATTTGTATTTTGAAAATTATGATGATATGTTCTTAAGATAAGGGACAAGGTCCCTTTGATTTAGGAATTCATTTCCATTTTCTTTTGTCTTAAACAAGTATGAGAGGTTTGCCTTTTTAGGTGGAAAATTTCTAGCCCTTGAATCTCTATTATTTGGTTGATATTATTTGTGTGGGATAGGAATGTTTTGTCCTAATGCCATGTATTATCATACCACTTGCTAAAATTATGAGTGTAGGATATAGATGTTTTTGTCCTAAAGCCTTGTATTATCATGCCACTTGCCAAAATTATGAATGTAGAATCACACTACTTGCTAAATTTTTTATCTTAATGCCATGTAACATAATCTTTATTATTATTACATTATTATATCATCACCTAATTTATTTTATTTTATTTTTCCTCTTGGATTTGGGCTTATTCCTACCCATTATGGGCTTATTCCTACCCATTTTCTTTGCTTTGGATAAAGATCTACCTTTCTTGGAGGGCTTGGTCACATTTTCATAATTTTTGGGCTATTGGTCCAATTACTATATTCTAGTCCAAGTCTGTGTTTTATTTCTTGGTTAAGTTATCCAATGGGCTTGCTAGAAACTTATGTGAAGTGGAAAAACTCTATATGAAGTGTCCATAGGTAAAAGCCCAATGTATGGGTAAAGATTTTAAACTTAGTAACTCTAGTTCTTGAATTAGGAAAAATTACCCTAATCCAATGTTCTTGAAATTTTATGACCTTTACTTGTTTCTAAAAATTTATCTTCCTTATCCAAGAATTTTGCATCTCTTTAGTATGTTCTTTCTAATTTTTTCCTATTAGGTTTTCCCTCTTTATTTGTTCTCTTAATGTTAGAAACATTTTCTATGCATATACATAAGGTGAAGAATTTCTAAGGATTATATTTCCTTAGATATCTAAAATATTGTCTAATAAACTTTATTTCCTTAATTATCAATAAAAGAAACAAAATTAGGGATGTTACATTTCTCTCCCCCTAAAATTTGGTTGGTGTCCTATCTTTTCTTCTTTAATTTGTATTCTAGAGTTATTATTATTCTTCTACCTTTCTTTAGGTCAAATTAAAGTCCTAGTTCTAGTTAATGTTCTTCTAATTCCTTAAAAAAGTCCTTAGTGCATACTGTCGCAGGTACACCCAAATTGATACCTTACCTCAAAACTAACCTGTAGTAGTGGGAGTAAGGGTCAATCTCACAGAGACTGAAATTACCTTATGTGATTGAGAAAGGGGGGGATTCATAATTGTAAATAAAACTAAGTAAACAATAATGAAAGTAATTAAGATAGAGTGATTAATGATAAAGACGTTGGTTTCAGTTGATATCCACTGTCAAGGGGTTGCATTGATCATTGACAACATAATCAGTTTGTAATTGAATCTCTATCATTGGGTTTCTAACCCTATTCCTCCTTAAGTCTAGTAAATTAATGACAATCGGACCAATTAAACCATAATTAACAAGTAATCCTTTAGCACATCGTTAAAGCATAACTTATTAACCGCATGAAGAACTAGAGAAACTGACAGAGCTAAACAAATATAAACATATCGATTATATCTAATTTTGTTAATTATTCATCATAGGTTCAATGATTTATAATCCAAAATCCTCAAACCTATTTGCCTCATGAATCACATAATTGAAGACTTTGTTTAAAACATAATTCAATGGTAGATTAAGATAGATAATATACTAGTAGGCCTCCTAGCAATCATATGAATAATCATTGAGAAGAAGAACAGATAAATAATCAATACATAATTCAAATTGAAATAATAAAATCAAATCTAAATCTCACAATGCATGAAGATCCCTTGAGGTTTCAATCTACCTCAACCAACTAAAAAGAACTAGCCACGCAAGGCCATAAGAAAATCAAAAGAAGAATTTAAGAATGTAACTAAGAACTTGGATGAATGATTGAATGAATTCTCTACTTGCTTTCCTCCCTTTTTTTAGATTAACTCCTCCTAATCGAAATAGGAGTGTATCTAGGTCAAATCCCGACCCATCGGGCTTCAATTGGAGTTAAAAAGACCTAAAATTTGCGAATTTGGCAAACTGATGTGGCGGCGAGCGCCGCGGCGTTACGGAATCCTTCTGACGGGGTGTTGTGGGGCCTTATCCAACATTGGAGTACTCTAGTTCTGATGCTCGAGCGCTGCGGCGCCCAATGCTTCTGGGCAGCCAACACCGCAGTGCGTTAGGGAGCGCCACAGCCCTCCGAATCTGCAATGACGTAGCGCCATGACGCTCTATTGTGAGCACCGCGGTGCCCAGAAAATTCCAGAATTTGTCAAAGTGCCAAACACAAAATTTGTAGTTCTATTCTATTCTTTCCAAAGCCACTGGAATCACCTTAATCTGATATAAATTGAAGGAAATATGCCAAAATTAGTGACCAAAGGTCAGAATTCATACTGCTGCACTGTGATTCTGATTTTTGAGCTCTGTAACGCTATTAAATCTCCAGAATTTGACCAAGTGTTCAACATAAAAGTTGTAAATAGTTGTGTTATCTTTTCATATCAACTTGAATCACTTTGATTGGAGTTTATAAGAGAGAGATATGCTTAAAACAGTGCTGAAAGGTCTAGAATCGCTGCAATGTAGCATTTTTCCCTGAATTTCTCCTCTTTTTCTTCTCTTTTCTTCTTTTTTTGTTCCTACAACACAAAACTAAAAACTAAGCTAATACCTAATCATATTTTACTTAAATCAGATAAAAAGTAAGTTTAAAGGTATTAATATCATGCTTAATTAAGATCACATTAGTCCTAGTTCTAGTTAATTTCCTTTTCCTACTTATAGTCTAATTCTTCAAAAAAAAAATGAGTCTTAGTCCTAGTCAAATTTTGTTTCTTCTTCCAAAAACCAAAAACAAAATTCGTAAAAAAAAAAAAGAAACAAAGTCTTAGTCCTAGTCCAATTTGGTCTCTTCTTCCAAAAAAAATTCATAAAAAAATAGAAATTTACTAAAAAAGAGGTGAGCAGATGTTCATTCAAAAAAAGAGAGAAGAAAATAATAGAATTTCGTTTAAAAAAAGAAGGAAGCCGAAAAAAAACAGCATACTTGATTTTTTGTATCCCTCATTTTTTCAAATTCAGTTCCTTGGGTTGTCATTGTCTGAAATTTTGTTCTTATCATTCTTAATTCACTTGTTTCCTTTGATCAGGTTCTTGTTTAAGAGCTTTAAGGGAAAGAGAGTAAAATTAAGTGCAAACACATGAGGATTGTGAGACAAACATGAGTAGTAAAATAAATCAACCTAAAATTGATCTTAAATTTTACATGAAGGCGGTTCAGGAGCAATTTAAGTTAATACATATGAAGCTGGATAATCTTGAGTCGCTATCTAAACCTAAGCCTTCCAAATAGTTTGCCTTTGGTGAGGAAGAAAGGGGACGTATGGAGAGTGATCATTCTAGTGGGGATGAGATGCCACTAATGGAGGATTCTAATAATATGGAGATTAGTAAGCTAGTGAATAGAGAAGTATTGGTTATTAGATGTACTCTTAATATGCAGCCTAATGATTATATTGATGATGAACAGTGTGAGCACATCTTCCAGACCAGGTGCCACGTGAATAATAAGGTATGTAGCTTGATGATTGATAGTGAGAGTTGCACTAATGTAACTAGTACCTTAATGGTTGATAAATTGGGTTTACCCACAATGAAACATCCTAAGCCATATAGGCAAAGATGGTTGAATGATAGGGGAGATATATGGGTGAAAAATAAGGTTTGGGTATCTTTCTCTATTTGTAACTACAAAGATGAGGCACTTTGTGATGTAGTACCAATGCATGCTGGACACTTGTTGTTGGGACATCCATGGAAATTTGATAGAAGGGTTAATTATGATGGTTACAAGAATCAATATACATTGACCAAGCATAAACGAATCTTTATTCTAATATTGTGTATATTTTACTAATTACTACAACCGCACGGCGTAGCTGTAGCTAATCCGGATAGTATGGGTCGTATCCCACAGAGAACAATGTCAATTACTAAAATGATGTGAAATATGCTATCTAAATCGATGTAATTCAAGGGAGAGTTCGGCACAATCAAATAAATTAAGAATTCAATTAACTAAAGTCTAGGGTTAGGGTCCACCACACTTGTGATATTCAACATCCAATTTGTACCTCTAATTGCAATTATCTAGACTAGTTGGGGATGGTTCAGCCTTAATTAACTAGCAATCTCTTTCAAGCATTACTAATCGTACTTAGGTTAATCAAATTGCCTACTTTCATGGTTCTTAGCTTAACCTATGTTCATCAAGTTCTATGCCAACCATAGAAGTCAATTAATCGGTTTTCTATTGCCCACTAATTGATTCATTCCTAGAGAATCTTAAACTACTTTCGTGATTAAGATATCCCTAATTAACTATTAAGTTATGGTATTAATTTTTACCTTTCAGTTCATCAATTTAAAACCTAAGACGTGATAGATTGGTGATCAAGCATTCTACCAACTCTTATTCATGCATATAATAGTTAATCCTAATCAATCTAGAAGTATCACAATCAGGGTTCCAACATTCAACAACATAGTATCATCATATCACAAGTGTGTTTACCAAAACCCTAGATCAAATTTACTCACACATCATAGAAATAAAAATCAAATCCATTCTCATTAAGTAATTCATTCGAGTTCAATACAATCTAAAGAGAAAGAGTAGAAATAGGAGTAGAGAATTAAAGTAGAATGATGTAACCTGGTTTGCAGAAAAGTAAGATAAAAATACAACTTTCAATTAGTGTGAATCCTATTCTACAATATAAATTCAACAATGATTCAAGAAAAAACCTAATCTAAGAGTGTTTTCTAAGCCTAAAAGCTGAGTCTAAAGTGTTTCTCTGAGTTTCAATGTCTTCGTTTGCATTTCCCCCAGCCTATGTATCAACTTGGCAGCCAAAAACCCTAAAAATCACGTGCTGTACAGACCCGAAGCACGGCTGTGTTCCAGGAGACGGCCTGGCCATGCTTCAGGCTAGATTCTGGGAAGTTTCTGCATCTTTCACCTAGAGCACGGCCTGGCCGTACTTCATGCACACCAAGCACGACATGGCCGTGTTGGGGGCTGCCATGCTCCTTTCTTGCCAATTTTTGGTGTGTTGCCTCCTTGCTTCCTCCTTAGCATATTCCAAGTCCTTATGGCTGCTCTCATGATTGTTTTCCCTTGCTTCTTAGCCTCTTTTTCACACCTACAAGCATAAAACAAACCAAAGCAGTATCCAGAGCAAAGCATAACCAAATCCAAGGAAATAATCACAAATTTACTACTAATTAGGGGATAAAATATAACTAATAAACACTCAATTTTCCCCTTTATCAACTCCCCCATGCTTAAACCTTTGCTTGTCCTCAAGCAAATAACATGACATATCAAAGCAAAAGGGAGATTATGCAGTCAAATTTCAGACAATAGATAAATACAATACAGGAAATTCTTCACTCAATCAGTGTGCACACAATAGATATATGAATAGACATTTGCCAGATAGTCTCTATTATTCTAAACTAACCCAAAAGTCTCCTATTATATATCTGCTTCTATTGGTACCATTCAATGTATGTATCTAATTGATTTTTAGTCACTTAAGTAGGCCACCTGCAATGAGTGCATTTTATGCTCCATCTCACTAGGGTAAAGGCAGCTAGGTACTCGTACTAGGGCCTTTTTGGTGCCTTGAAGGGGTACTTAGAGTGAAAACTTTTTGGGGGTAATATTCCCTCATTTTTCACCTCTCCCAGCCTTCATAGTCTCATAGTGTTAAAAATCAATAAAGACATACTATTCAAAGCACAATAGGAGAGATATTTTAGAAAATTAGAGGTTTAATGCTAGAATAGAGAGACTAAAATTTAAATTGCCTATTTCATACCCTATTGTGCATCACATGTTCATGAGTTAAAATCAACCTATATTACATCAGTCTATCTCTGAAATAGTAAACTATGTGATTTTGCAATGCATCATGAGATATTCAGCCAATAATAACTAATAAGAGAAAACCACAAGTCTAAATCTACTCTCCCATGGTTAAACTGGACACTGTCCTCAATGTTAGGAATAAGTGAAAGTATAGGCAAAAGGAGAGGTAGCTTACTTGCTCATTGGTCATCTGGAGGAAGTTGACGTGGGTTCTGACCCAGGTGCCAGGTATACCATGTCTGCATCATGCCCTGTATGTTTTGGATGGAATCTTGCTTGGCATGCAGGGTGGCTCGGTGTGAAAGTTGCTCTGCCTCAATGCGGTTGAGCCATGAAGAGATGGAGTCCTTATTTTCTGGGGGAGCATATGAGGTACCTACATGGTTAGTAAATTGGGAATGAGGTGGTGGTGGAAAAGCCAAAAGTGGCTCAAGAGGGAATTCATCCTCCTCTAGTGGAATCTCTTCACCCTCTCTACCCTCCTCTAATATGTAGATCCAGTTATCCCTATTGGTGACTGCAGTCCTAGTAGGGTTAGGGAGGCGGAAAATTGGATGTCCTCTGTGAAATAACCAATAGTCAGCATTTTTCTTGACAATAAGTTTCATATGCAGGCAGGATTCCAAATCAATCCTGCTGCTGCCAACTACTGGTTGTAATCCCTAGAGATTGGCCTCAAACCCCAGTCCTCTAGCTATTACAGTAACCAGGCCCTCCATGACCACTTTTCAATTCATTGCATTACCTACTCGGGCCATCTGGTGAGCCATGAAGGCTCCAGTATTCACCTTGGTATTGTGTACTATAGCATAAATAAAGTAAAGTTCTCTTTGATTTGCAACCCCGTCACTCTTAGCCCTACCAAAAATAGTATGGGCCATAAGACGCTGTAAATATCGAAAAGTAAGGTTGCAAATGAAAGAGGCTTTGGAACCTGATGCACTATACTGCCCTTCAATAGAAATTGAATTCCAAAAAGGTTGGGCAAGAAAACTGGAGGGTACTGATCTAGTTCCCCCAGGAGGCAGTCGAAATAGTGCATTAAATTCTGCCAAGGTTAAGTTAAAGGTACGGTTAAAGAGTCTAAAATTAACCCGGCCTTGATGGACGTCGGGTCCCTTAAACATGACTACATTAACAGAGCTAAAAAATTCTAAGGTGGTCCTAGGATAGGCTGGGTATTGTAGGGTGATGAATGTATTCCACCTAATCCGATCAACTAAATATTCGACATCATTTAAAAGACCTAACTGGTCTAAACATTTCTCATCCATATACCGGATACTCAGCATTCCCCGTTTAACTAGAGTATCATATCGTGTCCGTTGACTGTCATCAACAAACACAATACCATACTCATTAATTTGATAAGGAAGTTGGGGCGGTTGTTGATTTCATCCTTTACGTGGTTGGTGGGATTGGGTGGAGGATTGGCCTGTTCGAGCTCTTTTGGGACCCATGGAAAATAATATGCAATGTAAGATATAAGAGGGAGTGGGGTGAGAAGGACCTAAACCCAATGAACAGACGGAACCAATCAAAATGCAAAGCAAAATAAAAAGCAAGGTATCCAACCAATGAATATCAGAGTAGACCAACCTAGTTAAGTTCAAGTCTGAATTAAACAGAAGGTCCCATGCAAACCAATGAAGAAAAGAATAACCACCTAACCAGAAATATTTTCTAAAGCAGAATCAGTTCTTTAAGCACACATGCATCCAAAGGTGTTGGTAGAAATTCCAAGGATTAAAAAGCACAGGCAAAGCAATCTACCAATCAACCAGAAAATGCAATAATGAAGTAATCCAAGGTCTTCAAAAATCCTTAAAACCAGTCCAAGTAAAGTGTCAGAAAATTCAATGCAGTAACCCAGCAATTTGAGGCTCAAAAATTAGACAGCAAAACAAAGCAATTCATTACAACCACCAATTTCAGAAAGTGCAATACATAAACCAGCTGTGAATCCAATGACAGAAAGCAAAAACAAACCTAATTCAGAAACATAAACCAGTGCAATCACCCATTCAGAATGCCCAGTCCAGAAATTTAAACAAATGGCAAGAAATCAAAATTACTTGGACGGAAGCACAACAAGATGAAGAATGCAGTAACAAACTTGTACCCAGTAGTGTGAAGGAGGACAATGTAATGTAGAGGAATAGGGGGATTGAGAGGGAGAAGAAATGTCGAAGGGTGTGGGGGAATGGGTTGGTGTGGAAAAATCGAAAGGGAAGGGGAATATGGAGAGGGAATACGTTAGGAAATATGGTGTGGCTTTGGTGTAGAGATGGTTATGGATTGGGAGAAGGGATTTCTGGGGAATAGGCCGAAAATAGAGGGGATTGAGAGGGAGAAGGAGATTGAGTCGTTTTAGTTGTAGAGGGAACACGGGTTAGGGCACAGGTAGTAATGGGTGAAACAATGGGGAAGAAAAGAAAATAAAAGAAAAAAAGGGGGAAAAACTTACCTGGCCCGAAGCACGGCTATGCTACACAACATGGCCAACCTGTCCTTCGGGCTGGACTGCACCTTCCTCCTAAAATTGGCCCGTGTTGGCTAACACGGCGGGTGGACGCCTAGGGCACAGCGGTGTTATCTGCGGGTCTGCACTTTTCTGCTTGTTCATCATTTTTTTTCATACCTGGAACACGACTGTGTCCTGTGACACGGCCAGCCCGTGTTCCTGGAGAGTTTCATTGATTTTTCAGAATTTGTCTCGTGCTTGTAGCACGGGCGTGGTGGAGGACACGGTTGACCCGTGTTGCTGGCTGGAACCTTGAATTCTTCGAATTTGGCCTCTGTTTTTTATTCTTCTTGATTTCCTTTTATTTTAATCCTTTTGTATTGCCTTGGCTACATGGGAATGGACCTAAAAATCAAAAGAAAACACTCATTAGACTTCTAATATAAGAAATTAACTAAATTAGAAGATTAAAACTAAATCTTAAAGCAAGAAATCAAACAAAAAGAAACTTAAAAATTCAAATGTGGGTTGCCTCCCACAAAGTGCTTGTTTAAAGTCATTAGCTCGACTCCCTTGCACTTTATTAGATTGATGGGGGTCTAAAAGAGCTTGGTTGACTCTCTTTTCAACCGATTATCTTGTGACAAAGTGCTTGAGGCGTTGTCTGTTAACTTTGAAGGATTTGGTAGCTTCACTCCATACTTTCACTGCTCTATATGGAAAAACTTGACTTACTTGGAATGGACCGGACCAACAGGAACGAAGCTTTCTGAGAAAAAGCTTCAGTCTTGAATTAAATAGTAGGACCCATTCTCCTACTTAAAATTGATGCCTCAGAATGTGCTTATCGTGCCACCTTTTTGTTCTTTCTTTGCATAACTTAGCACTATCATAAGCATCAAGTCTCAGCTCATCTAGCTCATTCAATTGTAGGCATCTCCTTTTTCCAGCAGCTGTCAAGTCAAAATTAATTGTCTTGATTACCCAATACGCCTTATGTTCAAGCTCTACTGGCAAGTGACAAGGTTTTCTATATATTAATCGAAAGGGTGTGGTGCCTATCAGTGTCTTATATGCAGTTCTATAAGCCCATAGTGCATCATCAAACTTGAGAGACCAATCTTTTCTTGCTTTCAATACTGTCTTTCCCAAGATTGTTTTGATTTCCCTATTTGATATTTCCACTTGTCCACTTGTTTGAGGGTGATAAGCTAAAGCCATTTTGTGAGTGACTCCATATTTCTTCAAGAGATTCTGAAATTGTTTCTCAGTGAAGTGGGAACCTCCATCACTTATCACAGCTCAGGGTACTCCAAATCTTGGAAAAATCACCCTCTTAAAGAGCTTAGCAACCACTCTAGCATCATTAGTGGGAGATGCCACTGCTTCTACCCACTTAGACACATAATCCACAGCTACTAGGATATACTTGTTCCCACAGGAGGATGGAAAGGGGCCTATAAAGTCAATACCCCAAACATCAAATATTTTTACTTCTAAAATACTGTTTAGGGGCATCTCATTCCTCCTTGATATATTGATAATTCTTTGGCACTGATCACAAGCTTTTACAAAGGCATGTACATCTTTGAAAAGTGAAGGCCAATAAAAATTAGCTTGGAGAATTTTAGCTTCAGTTTTTGAGGTGCTAATATGGCCTCCACATGGCGAATTATGGCAGTGAAATATAACACTATATACTTCTTCCTCTGGAATACACCTTCGGAAGATGCCATCTGCACACCATTTGTATAAACATGGATCATCCCAATAGTAAGACTTGATATCAGAGAATTGTCTATAGGCAACTCATCTTTATCGTCTCTCATTAAATCTTGCCTAAGTCTTGAAAGATGGTCTGTAATCACATTCTCTGTTCCTTTCTTATCTCGGACCACAAGGTCAAACTCCTACAATAGAAGGATCCATCTGATCAATCTTGGCTTGGCATCCATCTTGCTTAGCAAATATTTGATGGCAGCATGATCTGTGTATAATATGACTTCGGATCACAGCAAATATTGGCAGAATTTGTCAATTGCAAACACTACTGTCAAGAGCTCCTTTTTAGTGGTGGAATAATTGACTTGGGCTTCAGCTAAGGTCTTGTTGGCATATTAAATGACATAGGGCTTTTTATCTTTTCTCAGCCTAAGTACAGCTCCCACAGTATAGTCACTTGCATCAACCATAATCTTGAAGGGAAGGCTCTAATCAAAAGGTTGGATGATCGGTGCAGATATTAGTGCCTCCTTTAACCTGCAAAAAGAAAGTAAGCAGTTATTATCAAATAAGAATGGGATGTCCTTAATGAGCAAATTAGTTAAGGGTTTAGAAATTTTGGAGAAGTCTGAGAGATAAATCTTCTGTAGAAGCCCGCATACCCAAGAAAACTCCTCACTTCCTTAACATTTGATGGTGGTGGCATTGTCTGGATTGCTTCAATTATTTAAAAAATTATCAAATGAGGTACCATAGATAGAAAAATCATCCATAAATACTTCCATTCTATCCTCAATAAAATCCAAGAAAATAGCCATCATACATCTTTGGAAAGTGGCTAGTGCGTTGCACAACCCGAATGGCATCCTTATCTATGAAAAGGTGCCATAGGGACATGTGAACGTTGTCTTTTCTTGGTCGTTTGGATGGATAGGGATCTGAAAGAATCCTGAGTATCCATCCAGATAACAAAAATGTGAATGTTTAGCTAGCCTTTCCAACAATTGATCAATAAAGGGTAAAGGGAAGTGATCCTTACAGGTGGCCTTATTCAATTTTCTATAATCAATGCACATACGCCAACACGTAACAACTTTAGTAAGGATTAACTCATCATTCTCATTTTTAATAACAGTCATACCTCCCTTCTTAGGAACCACATGAACAGGGCTTACCCACTCACTATCTAAAATAGGATAGATAATACCTGCATCAAGCAATTTAAGCATTTCCTTCTTAACTACCTCTTTCATGTTTGGATTTAATCTCCTTTGGTGCTCCCTAGAAGGTTTATGATCATTATCAAGTATAATGCGATGCATGCAAACAGATGGACTAATCCTTTTTATATCATCAATATTATATCCAATTACTTTCTTAAACTTTCTAAGTACATCCAACAACTTACCAGTTTCTTTAGCATTCAAATAAGCATTCACAATGACTGGATATGAAGAGTTAGGGTCCAAAAATTCATACCTTAGATTGGATGGAAGAGGTTTGAGTTCTACCTTAGGTGCCTTGATTTCCTCAATAGTTGCTGAATTTTTATTATGGTTCAATTCCAGCTTTTCAGCTTTTACTTTTGAGGTGAGCATGAGACATTCATCAAGCATTTGGGCATACGCATCAGCTTCTACCTGTTCAGCACAAGAAATAGAACTATCCATAAGACAAAGCTCAAGTGGGTCAGTAGAACAAAAGCTTAATGCATTATCACAAATATTCTGTTCAATTACATTAACCATGCAACAAGTATCACCTAAAGATGGGCATTTCATTGCATCATTTAGATTGAACTCAATCTTTTCATCCCCTACATTCAAGGAAAGCTTTCCATCTTTAACATTTATAATGGCACCTGTAGTAGCTAGGAAAGGCCTTCCAAGAATGATGGGGATTTGACTATCCTCCTCCATCTCTAAGACAACAAAATCAATGAGTAGGAAAAATTTACCTACCTTTAGAGGAACATCCTCTATTATACCTACCGGGTAAGTAACGGATTGGTCCTCCTACTGGAGGGAGATAGTAGTAGGCTTCAAATCACCCATCTGGAGCTTCTTGCATATAGATAATGGCATAAGACTCATATTAGCTCCAAGATCACATAAGGCTCTAGTGATTTGCACATCTCCAATGGAACAAGGTATAAAGAAGCTTCCAGGATCCTTGAGTTTAGAAGGCAATTTATCCTGGATCAGTGCACTACACTCTTTAGTTAATGCCACTGTGGCATACTCCTCAATCTTCCTCTTGTTAGAGAAGATTTCCTTCAGAAATTTAGCATAAGAAGGCATATGAGAGACAGCTTCCAAGAATGGAATATTAATGTGCAGCTTTTTCAGCACATCAAGAAATTTTCCATATTGCTTCTCTAATTTGACTTTAGCTAGTCTCTGAGGGAAAGGAACTGGTGGCTTGTATGGTTTAGGAGCCATATATTTAGGCTCTTCTTCCTCTTTCCTTTCAATTCTTCTTCAGTTGCTCTTTCAGGCTCATCTCTCTTCTCTTCCTCCTTATCTTCCTCCTTTTCCATTGACTCGCCCAATTGCTTACCACTTCTCAAAGTGATAGCTTTATAGTGTTCTCTTGGATTCTTAGGCTGGCCAAGGAATTTACCAAAATTTATATTTGAAGAACTCGCTTGCTGTGCTATTTGAATCTCTAGCATCTTATTATGTGTAGCAAGTGAGTCAACTTTAGAGGCTAAGTCCTTTATGGCCTCATTCATTGAATGATTATGGGCTTTAAATTCTTCAATTTGTTTACTCTGTGTGGAGATGAAGTTCTCTATTAAAGCCTCCAAATTTGACTTTGGTTAAGGAGGAGGATTGAATTACCTTTGATTCTGAAACCCAGGAGGTTGTCTAAAATTAGTTTAAGGCTACTGACTTGCATTCGGCTTGTATGAGAGATTTGGGTGGTTTCTCCAGCCTGGATTGTAGGTATTGTTGTAGGGATTGTTTATTTGGTTGTTCACAAAATTTTCCTACTCACAATCTTGAAGTGCAGGATTTCTAAGCTAACATTCATTGGCCACATGACCAATACCTCCATAAATCTCACAAGAAGAAGATGAAGAGGGGGACCCAATAGCATTGATGATCAATTTATCCAATTTCTGAAACAACGCATCAACTTTAGAAGTTAGATGATGAAATGCATCTACTTTATACATACCTGATGGTTTTCTTGGCTTCTTCTCACTAGATCAGGAGTAGTGGTTTTGAGCGATATCTTCAATCAGCTCATAGGCCTCATCTAAAGTTTTATTCATCAAAGCTCCTCCAGCTACAACATCCACAAACATAAGGGTGCTGTAAATCAGTCCATTGTAGAACGTATGGACTATTAGCCACTTCTCCAACCCATGGTGTGTGCATAGTCTGAGGAGCTCTTTAAATCTCTCCCAAGCTTCATATAGTGACTCCCCATCTTTCTGAGCAAAAGTAGTTATTTGATTCCTAAGATGAGTTGTCTTACTCGATGAGAAGTATTTGGCCAGAAAAGCTTAAGAAAGCTACCGCCATGTGGTAATGGACCCTGATGGAAGAGAATGCAACCATGCACAAGCCTTGTCCCTCAGAGGAAAAGGGAACAGTTTTAGTCTGATGGCATTAGAAGAGACTCCATTCAGCTTCAGTGTGTCACAGTACTCCAAAAACACTAAAAGATGAAGATTAGGGTCTTAAGTAGATGACCCTCCAATTTAGTTCTGCTGAACCATCTGCAAAAGAGAAGGCTTCAGCTCGAAATTTTTTGCCTCAACAACTGGTCTTACGATACTGGGATTCAGGCTATGAGTATCCGGGGCGGTAAAATCCTTAAGAGATCGGTTATCTCTTTCTGCCATGATAGGTGCAGAATTTTCTTGTTGCTATCTTTTTCTTATCCTTTGTAGTGTGCGTTCAATTTCTGGATCAAATTCGGCAACGAACTCACGGTCTCTTCGCATAAAAGAGAAATACACATATAAAGGAAGAAAATAAGCAAAGATCAGCAAGATAAAATAATGCAGAAAAATTAAAAGAAAGTGATCTTGTCTAGCTATTTCACAATATATCTAATATTGACAATTGTTCCCCGGCAACGACACCAAAAACTTGTTGTGTATGTTTTACTAATTACCGCAAGTGCACGGCATAGTTGTAGCTAATCCGGCGAGTACGGGTCATATCCCATAGAGAACAATGTCAATTACTAGAATGATGTGAAATATGCTATCTAAATCGATGTAATTCAAGGGAGAGTTCATCAGAATCAAATAAATTAAGGATTCAATTAACTAAAGCCTAGGGTTAAGGTCCACCAATCTTATGATATTCAACATCCAATTTGTACCTCTAATTGCAATTATCTAGACTAGTTGGGGATGGTTCAGCCTCAATTAACTAGCAATCTCTTTCAAGCATTACTAATCGTACTTAGGTTAATCAAATTGCCTACTTTCGTGGTTCTTAGCTTAACCTAGGTTCATTAAGTTCTATGCCAACCATAGAAGTCAATTAATCGGTTTTCTCTTGCCCACTAATTGATTCATTCCTAGAGAATCTTAAACTACTTTCGTGATTAAGATATCCCTAATTAACTATTAAGTTCTGGTATTAATTTTCACCTTTCAGTTCATCAATTAAAAACCTAAGACGTGATAGATTAGTGATCAGGAATTCTACCAACTCTTATTCATGCATATAATAGTTAATCCTAATCAATCTAGAAGTATAACAATTAGGGTTCCAACATTCAACAACATAGTATCATCATATCACAAGTGGGTTTACCAAAACCCTAGATCAAATTTACTCACACATCATAGAAATAAAAATCAAATTCATTCTCATTAAGTAATTCATTCGAGTTTAGTACAATCTAAAGAGAAAGAGTAGAAATAAGAGTAGAGAATTAAAGTAGAAAGATGTAACCTGGTTTGCAGAAAAGTAAGATGAAAAGACAACCTTCAATCAGTGTAAATCCTATTCTATGATATAAATTGAACTATGAATCAAGTAACAACCTAATTTAAGAGTGTTTTCTAAGCCTAAAAATAGAGTCTAAAGTGTCTCTCTGAGTCTCAATGTCTTGGTCTGCGTTTCCCCCAACCCATGTATCAACTTGGAAGCCAAAACCCTAAAAATCACGTGCTGTACGAACCCGAAGCACGACCGTGTTCCAAGACACAGCCTGGCCATGCTTCGGGCTGGATTCTGGTAAGTTTCTGCATCTTTTGCCCAGAACACGACCTGGCCGTGTTAAGGGCTGCCATGCTCCTTTCTTGCCAAATTTTGGTGTGTTGCCTCCTTGCTTCCTCCTTAGCATATTTTAAGTCCATATGGCTGCTCTCATGATTATTTTCCCTTACTTCTTGGCCTCTTTTGCTCACCTACAAGCATAAAAAAAACCAAAGCAGTATCCAAAGTAAAGCATAACCAAATGCAAGGAAATAATCATAAATTTACTACTAATTAGGGGATAAAATATAACCAATAAACACTCAAATTTCCCCTTTATCATCTAACGGTCGTAAAATCAGCTGAGGCTTTTGCTGATCAAGTGAGGATTACAAAAGAGTGTAAGTTGAGAGAAACAAAAGAAAAAGAGAAAAAAGAAAGTATGGCCAAAATTGAGAGTGAGAGAAAAGAGAGAGAGGTTGAGACATATGAGCAGAAAAAGAATTAGAGTAAAGCCAAAATTAAGAGTGAGAGAAGAGAGAGAGAGGTTAAGACATATGAGTAGAAAAAGAAAGAGTGTTGTGAGCCAGAGAAAGGAAAAAGTAAAATAGTGAGTGCTCGTACACTAAAAAGTAAGGTGAAGAGTGCTTTGGTGTGAAAACCCAACCTCCTTGTGCTCATGTACAAGGATATTTATTTTACTAACACTCCTAATCTTTCTTTGCCTAGTATGGTTATGTCTTTAATACAGGAATTCACTTATATTTTTCCTGACGAGATTCCACATTGACTACCACCTTTGAGAGACATTGAGCACCAGATAGACTTTGTCCTTGGATCATCCATCCCTAACCGATCTGTCTACCAAGCTAATCCTGAGGAGACAAAGGAAATTCATAGGCAAGTAGATGAACTAGTCTAGAAGGGATTCGTGAGGAAGACTCTTAGTCCCTGTTCAGTACCTATTATTCTTGTGCCTAAAGATAGAACTTGGTGCATGTGCATAGATTACAAAGCCATCAACAAAGTCACTGTAAAGTATAGGCATCCAATTCCTAGATTAGATGACATGCTTGATGAGTTGTATGGTTCTAGTGTTTTTACTAAAATTGATTTAAAGAATGGCTACTATCAAATTCGCATGAAAGAGGGAGATGAGTGGAAAATTGCTTTTAAGACTATGTATAGTTTATATGAGTGGTTAGTGATGCCCTTTGGGTTGACCAATGCACCCAGTACTTTTATGAGATTAATGAACCATGTCTTATGTGCTTTCATTGGAAAATTTCTAGTAGTTTATTTTGAAGATATTTTAGTATATAGTCAAAATCTTGATGAACATGTATTGCATTTGCGTGCTATTTTTGATGTGCTTAGGGAAAATAAATTGTATGCTAACATGAAAAAGTTCATGTTATGTTCTAATTCTGTGGTGTTCCTTGGTTTTGTTGTTAATTCTCATGGAATTAATGTGGATGAGGACAAGGTTAAGGCAATTCGAGATTGACCTACACCTAGGAATGCTAATGATGTTAGGAGTTTTCATGGTTTAGTAAGTTTTTATAGGCAGTTTGTAAAGAATTTTAGTACTATTGCTGCACCCCTAAATGAAATTGTTAAAAAGAATGTTGTCTTTAAATGGGATGATATGTATGAGAAGTCATTTAAAACTTTAAAGGATCTTTTGACTAATGCACCCTTGTTGTCATTACCTAACTTTGATAAAGCTTTTGAAATTGAATGTGATGCTTCTAGAGTTGGTATAGGTGCTGTTTTGATGCAGGATTCTAAACCGATTGCATACTTCAGTGAGAAACTAAATTGGGTAGCGCTGTACTATCCTACTTATAATAAGACGTTATATGCATTGGTGAGGACTTTGCAAATTTGGCAACATTATCTATGGCCAAAGGAGTTCATTATCCATTCAAATCATGAGAGCTTGAAATTCTTGAAGTCCCAAGGTGATGCCTTTGATTCGAGGACGAATTCTTTTGAGGAGGGAGGGAATGATGGAGATCAAGGTGCTGTCAAACCTATTCCAAACCGTTTTCAAGATCCTTTGTGTAATATCCCATAATTTTTAAATAATAATGTTTTGCTATAAACAAACATATTTTCATTTTAAATTATTATGTTGCTAAAATTAAATTCGCCTTTAATTAAAATGATTTTTGTTTTGCTTAAAATAATTATATTTGCCTCTAATAAATTTTTGTTTTATTTTTAGAAATATTCTTTCTTTTATTATGCATAAATATTTTTATTTTGTGATTTGTTTTATTAAAATTTTATTAAAAAAAGTCATGATTTAAGAGTTCAACTAAAGTTGTGCAAGAATATAAATTTTTAGAAAATTTTGAGATACTTTAGGATGAAAAATAATATTAGTATGTATATAAAAAAAAATTAACTATTCAATAATTAAATAATATTTATAAAAAAAGAAAGAAAAGGGGGGAGGGAAGAGGAAGCGTGAAGAGGAATGCGAAATTCTAATCCGTAACCGATAAATAGTATAAATAGTATGAATACTAACCTCCATTTTTCTTTCTAGATCTAGAGTGTCTATTGGCTTCTGATCTCAAAACTAAGGGTACCACTGGATTCAAAATAGAGAGTACTACGATTTTAGTCAAATAATTTTTTAAGTCAATCATAAAATTGCCACAGATCAGAAGCAGAAAATATTAGAAAAAGATAAACTCTGAAACTCCTATTTAGAGACATTAAATTAAAAATTTGACATCATAAATAGATTTAGGAGATGGATAAACTATAGGATATAAAGTTTCACAGTCCTATGATAATTTTTGGTGTCATAAATAGTAACTCCGGTCGGTATGAATAGTATTTTTCGGTGATGAATAGTGATTTATGACCAAGAATAGTCTCCATCAATTGACCAGTGTTGACCAAGCTCCCGGAGGGCAAATTTCACGATTCCAGAGTCATTCCTTAGGTTTTTGGACCCTCCGGATTCGTTTTTGAGATCCAATTGATCAGATTTGACTTAGAAAAATACATTTGGGGCTGTCCAACCTGGAGCTCTGACTTGTGAGTAGATAATTCTTTCTATGACTTGTGAGTAGATAATTCTTTCTATGACTTACCCCATGCTCTTCTTGAACTTAAAATGTATAATTGGTTATGTTTACAAATTATTTATGCTATCATAAGTTTCTAAAATGTGTTAAAATTTTTGTTTTGCTTATGAACTGACACATGGTTCAAGAAGAGTATGGTTTTACAAATAGATTTTGAAACTCATTGAATATGTGGTTCTAAATATCTTTAACATTATTTGATAAAGTGAATATTATGTGCATGAGGCATTGATTTGTAAAACTATGTAGTTGCTGATTATGATTGAATGGTAAGCGTAAAGCTCATGGCGACTTGCTTGATAATTATACATTGCATTTGATGAATATGCATTTATATATATGTATTTATATGTAAGGATGAATATCGATGGGTTGTGTGGCTTGTGACAGTACCGAGTAAGGGATGCCCTATTAGCCTGAGTGAGCCAAGGGAGGGCTGCTCCAACTGAGTGACAGTGGTAATACAGGGAGGCAGATAGGTGATGAACTCACATTCCCTGATCACTATTGTGATTGTAGTCGATCGGTCACTATGCGTATAGCAAATGAGTGAATTGAGTGCATTAAGAGCTGGAACATGCTTGAACATTATGTAAAAAGAATATATTTTCAGTGCATATATAGTATGTTAATTATGCATCAACAAAAGTTATGACTTTATCGCAAAAGTTTAATATTTTACTATAGCTTATACTGTTGAGCATAATAATATTTATTTAATTATCATACCGTTCTAAATATGGTTTTGGATATCTGAATATCCTTTTATTTGAGAATATTTAAAATACGAGTCCCATATGGATGTACTTCTAAACTGTATTTTCTATGTGACAAATTTTAAAAATGAGTATATCCATATGTTGACCTAAGAGGTCATAGGAAGTATTATCTACTCACTGAGTTGTCAAACTCACTACACAATATTTTCACATTTTTTAGATAAGAATACAGAGTTTGATTCTGCAGATAGGTGATCAATGTAACATCCCATAAGAAAATAAAATTTATTAGACAATTTTTAGATATCTAAAGAAATATAATCCTTATAAATTCTTTACCTTACGTATATGCATAGAAATATTCTAACATTAATGGAATAGGTAAAGAGAGAAAACTTAAGAGGAAATATTTAAAATAAATATACTAAAGAAAGGTGAAATTCTTGGGTAAGAAAGATAAATTTTTGTGAAGTAAGTAAAGGTATTAAAATTTCAAGAAGATTAGATTATGGTAATTTTTCCTAATTTAAGAGTTAAAGTTACTAAATTTAGTATCTCCACCCATAAATTGGGCTTTTACCTAAGGACACTTCATATAGAGTTTTTTCTACTTCACATGAATTTTTAGCAAGCCCATAGAATAGCCCAAGGAAGAAATAAAATATAGACTCGGACTAAGATATAGAAATTAGACCAATAGCCCAAAAATCATGAAAATGTGACAAACCCATTATGAAAGGTAGAATTTTATCCAAAGTAAAGAAAATGGGCAAGAATGAGCCCAAACCCAAGAGGAAAAAAAAATTAAAGTGATGAAATAATGGTGTAATCAAGATTAGGTGACATGGCATTAAGACAAAAATTTAGCAAGTGGTGTGATATCCTACATTCATAATTTTAGCAAGTGGTATGATAATACATGGCATTAGGACAAAACATCTATATCCTACACTCATAATTTTAGCAAGTGGGTAATAATACATAGCATTATGACAAAACATCATTATCCTACACAAATAATTTTAGTTAAGCAAGGAAGATTCAAGGGTTGGAAATTTGCCACCTAAAAAGACAAACCTATCATAATTGATTAAGACAAAAGAAAAAGAAATAAATCCTTAAATAAAAGGGACCTTGTCCCTTATCTTAGAAACATGTTATCATAATTTTCAAAATATAAATCTCCTTTTGCTGTGTATATCTTGACTAAGGAAGAGGAAGACAAGAACATAAGTTGTTTGTTTTCCAAAAATTCAACCAAGTGTATCCTAATTGTGATAAGGTAGACCCATGATCATGAAAGATGAATTATTTGGTGGTCTATTTAAGAAAAACCCACCCCTATAACATTCAAATTTTTGTCTAAGTGAGGGAAAGGAAAAATAGAAGCAAGGTAGAGTGAGGAAAGGAGAGGAAGGAGAAGTCTATAGGACTAAGTACTTAAGGTAAGTTTAAGAATATTTCTTTTTGAATAAAACTTTTGAAACTTATAATATTTATATGAGATTTTAATCTTAGAACTTTGATGATTGGTCATGGATGTTGCTATATCATGTTACATATTATGTATGCTTGAATACTTAGGCTGGTGTAGATAGTTCTGCATAGGTATGGCTATAAATGTCAAACTTTTAAGCTCCGGTTTTTAATATTTTGGGAAGAATCACTTAGGAATTAAAACAAATGGTTAACATAAAAAATGTATATCTATGTCTCACAGATTTTTAGCCACTGGAATCACGCAATTTAGAGTCTATATGAGGTAGATATGGTCTGATTAGTAAGCAGTGGTCATAAAACAGTTAACCAGGGAAGAATATGTTAGAATAGTTTCTGTTTTTTTAATTTCTTGGGATTTTCTATAGAGAATTAAAATAAATGCCCCTAGAAGCATTCAATTTAGAATTCATATGAGGTAGCTATGGTCTAATTTGTAAGTAAAGGTTAGAAAATGGTTAATCAGGGAGGAATATGTCATGATAGCTTATGTATTTTAATTTCTGGGAACATTCTGTAGGGAATTAAAATGAATGGTTAACATAATAATTATAGCTATATGTGTCACCGATTTTTAGCCACTGGAATCACTTAAGGTGGAATTTTTATGAGGGAGATATTGATCGATTAGTTGGTAGATGTCAGAACCTATCCGAGACGAAATAACATGTACATTGAGGGAGTAATATCACCTTGATTTCTTAATATTTCGCTAAACTGTTCAACATAATAGTTTTAGATAATTGTTTTATCTTAAAATTGACACCACTATCACCGACATAAGAGTTAAATTGAGGGAGTTATGCTCTAATTAGTAAGAGAAGGTTAGATGGGATAAAAACCTGCATCATGAAAATAAAGAAATAAAATTAATATTTAAAAAAGAAGAAGAATCTTATAAATGAAAATAATAAATGAGTAGTATATGCCATAGCCATTGCCATTGTATGAACTTCTTACCATCTTAAGTGTGAAATTTTGACATGGAATTATTTTATAAAGTGATATTTGAAATGGTTATGTTCATGGCATGATTACCAATATTTTTGGTAATAGTTATATTTTGATGAACATACTTGTTATTGAAAGCATATTTTTTGCTATCATTGTGAAAAGAAAAGAAATGAGTACGGTCATATGGCAATCCGTGTGGTGTACTAGTAGGGGACGCCCTACCAACGGTTATGAATATGTTAATGAGAAAAGAAAGAGAAAGTGTGCCATGTCGGATGGAGCAAGAAAACCCCATACCAGAGTGTAGAAAATACTCACCCTGACTGGGGTAGCTTGATATGAGAATAAATTGATAGTCATCATATCATACAGAAGCTATCCTAACATATTCTTCCCTGATGAACCATTTTCTGATCTTTGACTACGAATCAGCTCATATCTTCCTCATATGGACTCCGAATGGAATGATTCCAGTGGATAAAAATCCGTGACACACATAGCTATAATTCTTATGTTAACCATTTATTCTAATTCCATACAAATAATTCCCAGAAAGTAAAATACAGAAGCTATCCTAACATATTCTTCCCCGATGAACCATTTTCTGACCTTTGACTACTAATCAGCTCATATCTTCCTCATATGGACTCCAAATTGAATGATTCCAGTGGCTAAAAATGCATGACACACATAGCTATAATTATTATGTTAACCATTTATTCTAATTCCATACAGATAATTCTCAGAAATTAAAATACAGAAGCTATCCTAACATATTCTTCCCTGATGAACCATTTTCTGACCTTTGCTTACTAATCGAACCATATCTACCTCATATGGACTCCAAATTGAATGATTCCAGTGGCTAAAAATCCGTGACACATATATCTTTAATTATTATGTTAACCATTTATTGTAATTCCCTATAGATAATTCTCAGAAATTAAAACACAGAAGTTAAAAATTTTGCCACCCATAGCCATACCTATGCAGAACTTTCTATACCAGTCTAAGTATTCAAACATACATCACATGCAAGATCAATATGTAACATGATATAGCAACATCATGACCAATCATCAAAGTTCTAAGATCAAAATCTCATATAAATATTATAATTTTCAAAAGTTTTCTTCAAAAAGAAATATTGTTAAACTTACCTGGAGCACTTAGTCCCCTAGACTTCTCCTTCCTCTTTCTTCCTTTCTTCCTCTCCTTTCCTCACTCTACCTTGCTTCTATTTTTCCTCTCCCTCACTTAGGCAAAATTCTAATGTTGTAAGGGTGGGTTTTCTTGTATAGACCACCAAATAATTCACCTTTCATGATCATGGGTCTACCTTATCACAATTAGGATACACTTTGTTGAATTTTTGGAAAACAAACAACTTGTGTCCTTGTCTTCCTCTTCCTTAGTCAAGATATGCATAGGAAAAGGAGATTTTTATTTTGAAAATTATGATGATATGTTCTTAAGATAAGGGACAAGGTCCCTTTGATTTAGGGATTCATTTCCATTTTCTTTTGTCTTAAACAAGTATGATAGGTTTGCCTTTTTAGGTGGAAAATTTCTAGCCCTTGAATCTCCATTATTTGGTTGATATTATTTGTGTGGGATAGGAATGTTTTGTCCTAATGCCATGTATTATCATACCACTTGCTAAAATTATGAGTGTAGGATATAGATGTTTTTGTCCTAAAGCCTTGTATTATCATGCCACTTGCCAAAATGATGATTGTAGAATCACACCACTTGCTAAATTTTTGTCTTAATGCCATGTAACCTAATCTTTATTGTTATTACATTATTATATCATCACCTAATTTATTTTATTTTATTTTTCCTCTTGGATTTGGGCTTATTCCTACCCATTTTCTTTGCTTTGGATAAAATTCTACCTTTCTTGGAGGGCTTGGTCACATTTTCATAATTTTTGGGCTATTGGTCCAATTACTATATCCTAGTCCAAGTATATGTTTTATTTCTTGCTTAGGTTATCCAATGGGCTTGCTAGAAACTTATGTGAAGTGGAAAAACTCTATATGAAGTGTCCATAGGTAAAAGCCCAATGTATAGGTAAAGATTTTAAACTTAGTAACTCTAGTTCTTGAATTAGGAAAAATTACCCTAATCTAATGTTCTTGAAATTTTATGACCTTTACTTGTTTCTAAAAATTTATCTTCCTTATCCAAGAATTTTGCATCTCTTTAGTATGTTATTTCTAATTGTTTTTCCTATTAGGTTTTCCCTCTTTATTTGTTCTCTTAATGTTAGAAACATTTTCTATGCATATACATAAGGTGAAGAATTTCTAAGGATTATATTTCCTTAGATATCTAAAATATTGTCTAATAAATTTTATTTCCTTAATTAAATATTTATGTACTTTTATCAATAAAAGAAACGAAATTAGGGATGTTACAAATGGCACCACCAAGGAGGAATCCGGCAAACAATGCAGAGGAAACCCTACACAACCTTGCCACAGCATTTCGAGAATTTGATATTAATTTACTCCTTAGAACCCAACTAGTATCTATATCCCTATATAGAATGATATCGATTGAATTAAAAAAAAATATAGTTACAAGACTTGTTAGATAGGATTTAAATGCCTTAGTACTTTTATTTGGAGAGTTCCAGTTCTATCTTTGACAAATAAAGATGGATCACTATGACTATGCATTGATTATAGACAGTTGAATAAGGTGACAATGTAGAATAAAAACCCATTACCTCGTATAGATTACTTGTTTGACCAGTTACAAGGAGTTCAATAATTTTTTTTTTCCAAAAATTGATTTGGGATATGAGTAACATTAATTAAGAATAAGAGAAGAGGGTGTACAAAAATTTTCTTTTAGAACTCATTATAGGCATTATGAGTTCTTGGTGATATCATTTAATTTGACAAATGTCCTAGCTGCATTCATAGATTTAATGAATAGTAATTAGGTCATCCCTGGATCGGTTTGTTTTTATTGATGATATACTAGAATATTTCAAAAGTTCAGAGGATCATTCAAAGATAGTTTTACCAACTCTAAGGGAGTATGGTTGGTAAAGATGGTATCCACGTAGACTCTAAGAAAGTAAAAGTAGTACAACAATGGCTACATTTTACTACATCTAAAGATGAAGTTTCAAATCCAATTTGCGCTTCTTGCGGTTATCTATTGTTCATTCTATTTGAGCCATAGTTCGATTAGGTACATGAACATATGCTTGTAAAGCATCAATCAACTCCTCAGCATTTGAAGCTGAGATGAGAATTCGTCATGCTGAGTGTGAGATGAATCTTTGTTCCACAGCATGATCAAGAAAAGACAACAGACCATCAAAGAAGTGATTAACATTTAACAAACCTATCGGTTTGTGATGCATATTCAATTGTGCCCAAGATATTATTTGGAAAATCTCTTCTAAAGTACCAAAACCACCTGGTAAGGCAATGAAGGCATTAGCATTGCTTATCATTCTAGCAATGCGTTCATGCATGGAAGCTACCCTAAACTCTTCCTCAATTGTCTTTCCTACGATGTTAGATGCAGCTAGAGCTGTAGGAATAATACCTAGAACTTAGCATCCTCCTACATGGGCAACTGTAGACACACACCCCATTAACCCATGGTTACTTCCATCATAGACTAAATGAATTTTTCTTCTGGCCAGTACCATACCCAGGTTTTGTGCAGCTTTCACATACTCTCCATCTTTTCTAGGACTAGAACCATCAAAGACACAAATATTTTGAAATTAACAAAATGTGATTCCCTCCATAGTTGCACACACCTTGACTGGGAATATGAAAGTAAAGATATTAACGTGTGCATTTATAGAACTAGGAAAATAGCATACTTATGATAGCTATGCGAATAGGCCGGGAATAATTAGAACAGTTATGTGAGTGATTGGTGGATATCAACTAAATTGAAGGTGAAATTTTCTAAAATGATCGCAAGCATGTATATGTATAATAGTTGTGATAGTCGCTCATATTAGGCATATAAAGAGAATAAGGTTAAGATATCATTAGAAATTTGTCTTTGTTGTCTTTGATGAAACCTTGATATCTTGATTCTTGTAGAGAAGTTGTAAGTGATAGGTGTAATTGAAAAACAAAAGAAAGTGAAAATGTAAACAAATTAGTTTTTGAAGAAGGACAATCAAATGATTTATTTTGTTTTTCCAATATTTTTGCCAGTCGACTATTGGTATTATTAAGTCGACTAGCTATTTTGAAAATTTTTAATTTGGACTGGTTATTTTACAGTTGATTGATTACATCTATTTTGAAGCAATCAACTGCATCCTACCAGTTAACTACGTATTCTTTGATTTTCACAGACTTTTATAAGATCAAAAATGTTTCTTTTTCCTTGTGATATCTTTCCACCGAATACCAATAGATTTAAAGTAGATTATGGCACATATATTCAAACCTTGTGGCCACTGATTTTTGCCGATATAACAGTTAAATTTTTGTTTTCATATTTTTAAGAATTACGGCCACCGATTTTAACTCTCTCTAATGTTTTGTCCAAACTTTTGACTTTCTATTTTAGCACCGTTCTTTATTATGCTTTTTGTTTGTTCTACTGCATTATCCTACATTAATATTTGGCATTAAATGCTAGATTATTTTCCCATATTACAAGAAAAGTTAATTAATTAATTATTATTATTATATTTGAAACTCAACTATTATGGTGTTTTGATAAATGTAATCAAGAGAATTAGTGGTGTTGAAGTTCTTGAGGAATAAAATATGGGAAGTAGGATTTAAATTAATCTTTGAACTCTTAATTTGGAAATATGGAGAATATTCTAAGAACCATGTCCAAAAATAATGTAAGTGATCAAGATATTTGTGTTAAAGGTTTATATCATGCTAAATTGAGTCTAGTATCTAGGATGTGAATTATGTTGAAATTGAGAATTCATGTATGAGTAATTGTTAGGAAAAATCTTCTTGAAATGATTGGGTGAATTAAATGGGATTGACATAAGCTAGAATGAGGTGTTTTTGGATATGATAGAAGAAATAATTGAAATTTTTGACAATGAGTTTAATGGTGTTAATAAGCTGTTATAGAATTACTGTGATGAGGTAAGTTGAAATTATTAGACATGTGTCAATGGTACATAATCGTTATAAAAGGTTTGGTGGATTTATTGCTACGTATGTTTAACATATTGATTAAAGGATTTTAGGATAAAAATAGATGATAGATTAAGATAATGATATTCATGGGATAATGTTGATATATTAAAACCAAAAATGACTTGATAGAAGTTCGGAATAAGAAAAGATAGTTACGCAATATGAAGGTGAATATGTTCCTTTATGTGTGTGTTTTCTAATATCGACCCATAGATATATCCATGCGAGCTAGAGAATATAAAGTGAAGAACTTATGGATGAAAGAAATCCTTATGGTTAAGTTATATGGCAAAATCACTTAAGTGAATAGACATATTAAAAAGTAAAGATGATATACATAAAAGATATTCTTAATTATTTGGGTAATAAAGTTGGTAACTCTGAATTGTGCCTTAATTTCATTCCATACATGTGGTAGGATGGGTTGAAATTCGAGGACCGAATTTCTTAAGGGGGGAAGAATGTAACATCCCATAAGAAAATAAAATTTATTAGACAATTTTTAGATATCTAAAGAAATATAATCTTTATAAATTATTTACCTTACGTATATGCATAGAAATATTCTAACATTAATGGAATAGGTAAAGAGAGAAAACTTAAGAGGAAATATTAAAAATAAATATACTAAAGAAAGGTAAAATTCTTGCTTAAGAAAGATAAATTTTTGTGAAGTCAGTAAAGGTATTAAAATTTCAAGAAGATTGGATTAGGATAATTTTTCCTAATTTAAGAGTTAAAGTTACTAAGTTTAGTATCTCCACCCATAAATTGGACTTTTACCTATGGACACTTCATATAAAGTTTTTTCTACTTCACATGAATTTTTAGCAAGCCAATAGGATAGCCCAAGGAAGAAATAAAATAGAGACTTGGACTAGGATATAGAAATTGGACCGGTAGCCCAAAAATCATGAAAATGTGACAAGCCCATTATGAAAGGTAGAATTTTATCCAAAGTAAAGAAAATGGGCAAGAATGAGCCTAAACCCAAGAGGAAAAATAAAAAATAAAAATAAAATAAAGCGATGAAATAATGGTGTAATCAAGATTAGGTGACATGGCATTAAGACAAAAATTTAGCAAGTGGTGTGATATCCTATATTCATAATTTTAGCAAGTGGTATGATAATACATGGCATTAGGACAAAACATCTATATCCTACACTCATGATTTTAGCAAGTGGGTAATAATACATAACATTATGACAAAACATCATTATCCTACACAAATAATTTTAGTTAAGCAAGAAAGATTCAAGGGTTGGAAATTTGCCACCTAAAAAGATAAACCTATCATAATTGATTAAGACAAAAGAAAAAGAAATAAATCCCTAAATAAAAGGGACCTTGTCCCTTATCTTAGAAACATATTATCATAATTTTCAAAATACAAATCTCCTTTTGCTATGCATATCTTGACTAAGGAAGAGGAAGACAAGAAGATAAGTTGTTTGTTTTCCAAAAATTCAACCAAGTGTATCCTAATTGTGATAAGGTAGACCCATGATCATGAAAGATGAATTATTTGGTGGTCTATTTAAGCAAAACCCACCCCTATAACATTAGAATTTTCGTCCAAGTGAGGGAAAGGAAAAATAGAAGCAAGGTAGAGTGAGGAAAGAAGAGGAAGAAAGGAAGAAAGAGGAAGGAGAAGCCTAGAGGACTAAGTACTTAAGGTAAGTTTAATAATATTTCTTTTTGAAGAAAAATTTTGAAGCTTATAATATTTATATGAGATTTTGATCTTAGAACTTTGATGATTGGTCATGGATGTTGCTATATCATGTTACAAATTATGTATGCTTGAATACTTAGGCTGGTGTAGATAGTTCTGCATAGGTATGGCTATGAATGGAAAACTTTTAAACTTCTATTTTTAATATTTTAGGAAGAATCTGTTAGGAATTAAAACAAATAGTTAACATAAAAAATGTAGATCTATGTCTCACGGATTTTAAGCCACTGGAATCACTCAATTTGGAGTCCATATGAGGTAGATATGGTCTGATTAGTAAGCAGTGGTCAGAAAATGGTTAATCAGGGAAGAATATGTTAGAATAACTTCTATTTTTTTAATTTCTAGGAATTTGCTGTAGGGAATTAAAATAAATGGTTAACATAAGAATTATAGATATATGTGTCGCAGAATTTTAACCCCTGCAATCATTCAATTTAGAATTCATATGAGGTAGATATGGTCCGATTTGTAAGTAAAGGTCAGAAAATGGTTAATCGGGGAGGAATATGTCAAGATAGCTTCTGTATTTTAATTTATGGGAACATTTTGTAGGGAATTAAAATGAATGGTTAACATAATAATTATAGCTATATGTGTCATGGATTTTTAGCCACTGGAATCACTTAAGTTGGAATTTTTATAAGGGAGATATGGACCGATTAGTAGGCAGAGGTCAGAACCTATCCGAGAAGAAATAACCTGTACATTGGGGGAGTAATATCACCTCGATTTCTTAATATTTCGCTAAACGGTTCAACATCATAGTTTTAGATAATTGTTTTATCTTGAAATTGACACCAAGATCACAGACATCGGAGTTAAATTGAGAGAGTTATGCTCTGATTAGTAAGAGAATGTTAGATGGGATGAAAACCTGCATCATGAAAATAAAGATATAAAATTAATATTTAAAAAAGAAGAAGAATCTTATAAATGAAAATAATAAATGACTAATATATACCATAACCATTGCCATTGTATGAACTTCTTACCATCTTAATTGTGAAATTTTGACATGAAAATATTTTATAAAGTGATATTTGAAATGGTTATGTTCATGGCATGATTACCAATGATTTTTGGTAATAGTTATATTTTGATGAATATACTTGTTATTGAAAGCATATTTTTGGCTATCATTGTGAAAAGAAAAGAAATGAGCATAGTCACATGGCAATCCGTGTGGTGCATCAGTAGGGGATGCCCTACCAACGGTTATGAATATGTTAATGAGAAAAGAAAGAGAAAGTGTGCCGTGTCGGACGGAGCGAGAAAAGTCCGTACCGGAGAGTAGAAAATACTCACCCTGACCGAGGTAGCTTGATATGAGAATAAATTGATAGTCATCATATGATATTCTGAAAATAATTAATCCTGTCATACATGTCATTACTATACGATTCTCATGTACATAGATATAGTGCATTCATGTGACCAAAGATATTTACTGTAGTTTATATAGCTGAACAGGACGTGATGAGCTATATTGATGATGATTTATTGTTGAACTTACTGGGATTTAATTCTCACTATATTTCCATGTCATGTTCAGAAAGTTAGTTATGCAGATTTTTCTATGGCTCTGGCTTTTAGTGTACGTTGCATCGAGTTACTTTATGTTGGGCAGATCTCAGAATCAAATAATATGTTTGTGGTCGAGTTGGTTCAGATCCTGGTGAAGGTGCAACCACCCGCACCTATATCTCCGGAATTGGTTAACCAGAATAAATAAGATGTAGTTATTTATGTGTTTGATTTTGTTGTACGTACGTTTTGATTAATGACGTGTATATGAACTCTATATTGTATAATAAATAAATAAAAAAAGAGGTTGTTACAATCAGTTAAACGACATATTCTTTGGGTGAGTCTACGTTGCTTCTAAGGTTCACAGTGTTTAAATTATACTGTGTTTATATTCTAGAGTGTACTCTGAATGCCACAGGTAGGATCCTTGCTTATGTTGTTACTTTGACATTTATAACCTGATCTGTATAATGTGTATACATGAGAGAACCTATATGTATTTATTTCCATAACAAAGAATAGTGATATGCATGTTATGAAAAATATCTAACTGCAAGAAGAAAATTGTTTGTTTCACGTGCTCGTAAATTGGGGACGTTACACTTTGCAAGGGATAGGCTGTCCAATGACTAGAAACAAATCAAAGCAGGCCAAAGAAGTTTTATTGGGCTTGATCTTAGATGTGCAGACTAAAGAGGAAGTTATTGGGCCGAGTCAAGACATCAAGTAGGTCACACTTTGTAGCCTTGAAGATGGCATTAAATAGAGCTTATTGGATTTTGAAGACAATTAGCCCAAATTTGCATGGACTAAAGATGTATTATGAGCTTTATGTTATATGCTTTCTTTTAGATATTATTAGTATTTGGCTCCATCCTTTATGTTGGCCAATTATTAGTTTAATTATGGGTTTATTTTTGTTAGTTTAGTTGGGCCAAATAACTAGTGTTATTTGGGCCATATTCTATTGAAAAGTCCAATTAGGGTTTTAAGGGGTTTCTACTAGCTTTAGGATTGATAGACTATATAAGGTATTCTTTATGCTTATGTAGACAGATTTTTTGATGATTAATAAAGATTGAGTTTTCTCCTAAAGTGAGAGCTTGCATTAGTTCTTAGACAAAGAACTGAATTCGATCTTATCGAGGCAACTCGTGGCGATTAAATATCCACTGAATTTTCAAGACGATATTTGCTTTCGCTAAATACTTTGTTTCTTGGCTTAAGGAAATGCATCATGAGTACATCCATATGCTGATTTAAGAAGTCATAGAAGGTATTATCTGCTCACTGAGTTGTCAAACTCACTACATGATATTTCTACATTTTTCATATAAGATTACAAAGTCTAATCCTACAAATAGGTGATCAATTATATAACATATTCTTTGGGTGAGTTTATATTGCTTCCAAAGCTCACAATATTTGAATTATACTATATTTGTATTCTAGAGAATGTTTTGTACGACACAAGCAGGATCCTTGCTTCTGTTGTTACTTTGATATTTATAACCTGGTATGTATAATGTGTATAAATGAAAGAACCTATATGTATCTATTTTCATGACAAAGAATAGTGCTATGCATGTTATGGTAAATATCTCATTGCAAAAAAAATGTTTTTTCTTTCACATACCCTTAAATTGGGGGTGTTACATCTAAAACCAGATCAAATCGAAGACCATGCAATAGACTCTACATCAATGGTTTTTCCTAAAACATAAAAATCAGGATAATGGCATTTTCTGCCTCATTCCCTTTAGAAAACTAGAACTTTCTATGAATTGATTCTAATTCAAACAAAGTCGGCTTTTATTTCTCACCGACAGGGAGAAGATGGAAACGTCTTTTCTCAGTTATAAATTTTAAAAATTTTATTAAAAGAAGATTGGAATCTACATCCGTTTATAGAAAAGAAATTTACAATACCATTCCAGCAGCCTTCTTTTTCTTACTGGGATTACCTAGATGTTTGGTACAATACTTTATATTATCAAAATCACCAGCACTGATGGTTTATCCATTTTCAAAAAAATTGTCAAAAACCCTTTCCAACATGGTTTATAGAATGGTTTGAATTATTTGGACAAATCAAAAGAATCATTCCAACTCCCATATAGGAAGCGTTCAATCTTTTCAAAGTTTCTTCAACCTTTATCCTAGAATTCAAGCCATTTTTTGTTTGTGTATTTCAAAGTACCTTGGATTATGTCATGGGATTATGGACAAGATGAAAACAGATATAATATTGAAATTTGAAATATTTTTATTGATATTGAAATACTTACAAGATTGTTGATATAAAATTCAATTTGTACAGAGAGCTTTTAAAAGTAAGAGGATGGAAAACAAAGCTCTGATTTTTCTTACAAGTAAAAATTTCTCTTTTGTAAAGGGGAAAGTTTACCCATTTATAGAGTATGGTAGACTTAACAAGGGATGAAGTTCGGGATAAAATTCCTAGTCTTCATTATTGTAATTTTAGTGTTGGCGATGCTTTCTGTCATGAATCTTTACTTTTCTACTTTTGCTTTGTGGGAGATGCTCTTTGTCAAGCTCTTTTCTTCTGCTTTACTGAAAGTAGCAAAAGTAATTTTGTCTTTTTTGGAAGGTGTTTCATATGTAATGACAGGTAGAACACTTTGTAAAAGAATCTCCTTTTGAGCTGTTTGATAGTGGCAGCTTTCATTTGAGTGGAGACTTTTTGTTTTGTCTAGAAATCATTATTGAAGTTTGGTTCTTGGGTAGCTCCAATGTCTATCCCAAAGCAATAATCTTTGTTTTGATATAGAGGACCTTCAGTATCCCTTACTTCTTCAATATGTTCGTCTTTACCTTTGCCTGAACCTTTGTGAGAAGTGGAACATGACATGATCTCTGGTAGCTTTTGATTTCATACTTTAGGATCTTTGACTGTGACTAATTCAGCCATATGTTTCGTTTTCTTAGTAAGAAATTGTTGATTCTCTTGAGTTTGAGTTTTTCTAGTGTACAAAATTAGGATTTCTTTGTATCTAGGTTTTGATATGTCCCATGGTGTAGAACTTCAAATCATACTTAGCCCACCATTTAATACTAATATAGCGGACAAGATACTTAATGGCTACATTTGAAGTTGTTGTTTCAATACCATAGTCCAAGGCACTTTAAAATACACAAAGAATATAGAAAGGCTTGAATTCTAGGATAAAGGTTGAAGAAACTTTGAAAAAATTGAATGCTTCTTGTATGGGAGTTGGAAGGATTCTTTTTATTGGTCCAAATAGGTCAAACCATTCAATAAACCATGTTGGAAAGGTTTTTTGAAAATTTTTGTGAAAATGGATAAACCATGAATGCTGGAAATTTTGATAATATAATGTATTGTACCAAGCATCCACGTAATCCCAATAAGAAAAAGAAGGAGGCTGGAAAGGTATTGTAAATTTATTTTCCATTAACGAATACTGATTCCAGTCTTCTTTTAATAAAAATTTTAAAATTTGTAATTGTGAAAAGAAATTTCCATCTTCTCCCTATCGGTGAGAAATGAGTACCGACTTTATTTGAATAAGAATCAATTCATAGAAAGTTCTTGTTTTGTGAAGAGAGTGAGGCAAAAAATGCCATTGTCCTTATTTTTTGTGTTCTAGGGAAAACCATCATTGCTGATTCAGCTGCATGGTCTTTGATTTGGTCTGGTTCCAAGGAGATAACCATTTGATATTTTTCTTTGGTAACATAATTTGGTGAAAAAATTTCCAAATCACTTTGAATGTTTTGAGTTGTTGTTTTTGCATAGGATTTTGGTGGATCTAAATCCTTTTGAGTGGGTACTTTTTAAAATGTTGCTGGTGTCAGCAATTGTTGTATATAGTCTTGATTAGTAAGAATTTTGACTTTTGTGGTAAAGTTGGTAACATTTGTGGATTGCTGGATAATGCTGATTGCATCTTTTGACTTTGTGGGGTTTGTGGTCTTTGAGGGGCTTTCCCCAAAGGTCTCACTTTCCCTATAGAAATTCTTTTGTTAAGAAATCTGGAAGGGAGTTATTTTCTCCTTTGATAAAAGTAATATCGAAATCAAAACATGATAAAATTGCTTCATAGTGTGCAAAAATCTGTTTTGAAACCATATTTTTGACATCATTTTCTAAAATCCTTTTTGCAAATTGACAATCAATTCTTAAAAGAAATTTTTGATTAATCAAATCATCTTGAAATTTGTTGTTGAAAAAAACTATTTATGTAAATTCTTTTTTGATGGTACTATATTTTTGTTGGGTAGTGTTCCAGGCTCCCGAATTGAAACAAACTATTTGTTCACTGTTGGATCCTGGGCTTTTTTGTTTTAATATTCCTCCATAGCCTAATTCTGAAGCATATGTTTCTACTATCTTAAAGGCTTAGAAGTCTGGTATGCCTAAACAGGGTAGGCTTTGGACTTGTAACTTAAGATCTCTTATTGCTTGGGTCATTTCTTGGGTCCAAGCAGGAGGATTATTTTTGACTTTTTCAAATAATACTCCATAAGTTATTCTTAGGTTTACGATAAAGTCTGACACATAATTTAGACAACTTAAAAATCTTTGTAATTGAGTTTTATCCTTAATTTGATCTAGAAATTTATTGGCAAACTCTATTGCTCGACTAATTGGAACTATCGATCCTTTGTAAATGTCAAATCCTAAAAATCTAACTTTTGTTTGGAAGAGTTTCATTTTTGGTGCTGAAACTACTAATCCATTGCTTTTTATTATGGTAAAGAATCCATCTAAATGATGGAAGTGTTGTTCTATGGAATTTGAAAAAACTAACACAACATCAATATAGACTATTGAGAATTTTCTATAAGGATTTAAAATATCATTCATGATATGTTAAAATTATGAAGGAGCATTTTTTAATCTAAAGGGCATTACATTCCATTCATAATGTCCAAAGGGTACCGGGAAGGCTGTTTTGTACCTATCCTCTTCTGCTACTTCGATATGATAATATCTTGATTTCATATCAAATTTTGAGACTATTAAGGCATTAGATAACCTACTAATGAAATCTCTTTTATTTGGTATGGGGTATCTAATCCATCTAAGAGCTTTGTTAAGAGATTTATAATTAAATACTAGCCTAGGGGCTCCTCTTTAAATCTTAGCATGATTTTGTACATGAAATCTTGAACAACTCTAGGGTGATTTACTTTGTCTAATCATTTTTTTATCCAATAAATCTTGGATTTCTTTCTTACAATATTCCAACATTTTAGCGTTCATTTGAGTTGATCATGCCTTAGCTAGAATTTATGATTCCTTAAATTCTGGTTCGTAAGGTAGAGTAACTATATACTTTTTCCTATTCCAGAAAGCATTTGGATGATTTGAACAAACCTCTAGTTCAAATTTTGTTTTAAGATTTTTAATCCTATTTTGTATATTAGAATTTTGAAGATGTTCTTCAATTCTTTGATAATGAATATCTTTTTGTAAAAAGTTAATATGATTTCTTTTTCTCTTTATCAGAATTATTGTTAACGAATTTTGTTGTAACAAATTAATTTCTTTTTGCTTACGTGGTAACAACCATTCAAATACTATGGTTCTTCCTACAGCACATGAAATTATTCCATTGTGATCTACTTCAAAGGGCATGATTTTTTGTAAAAAAGGTTTACCTAGAATTACTGGTTCTCCTAGATTTTTGACAAGAATGAATACATTGTAAAAGCATATTCCTTGATTACAGATGTATGAATTTGTTAATTTGTAATTGACATTGAGTTTGTGACTACTTGTACTATAAAAGCTTTCAGTAGTTTTTTCATAATATTTAGTAGGTATTAATCCTTCTTGGATACAGTTCATATTCGCTTCAAAATCAATTAATACAACTAAGTCTTTATGAAATTCTTTGCTAACAACTAATTTCATTTGACCATACCATTTTTGAAATAATGTTTTTTGTATCGTATTGAGAAATTTTTTTCTTTCCGATTCTTTAGGTAATTCTACTATTTCATTCAAATTAGAAGTAGTTGAATAGTAATATTGTTATCCACCTCCCTTATTCTTCGTCCTTCCTTTCTCTCTACGTTTTTTGCAAGATTTCCTTATCTTCTTCAGTTGATTTTTTCCTTAGTTGAACTTATCCAACTTCTGCTCATTAATTAGCTAGATAAGGTGTCCTTAAAAAAATAATGATCAACACTATGAGGTGTCCTCAAAGCATATACCTTTTCCTAAAAATACAAATTCACATGTTCTTCCATCATCAATTATTTTTCTAAAAATATTAGGATTAATAGCTAAGAAAATAAAATAACCTTTACTCATTTTATTCTTTTTTTCTTAAGCTAGGTGCCACACTAACAATTATGTATTCCATCATCAATTTTAATACAAATTCTTCTTTAATCTTCTTTCAACAATTTCAAATTCCCTTCTATATTTTTTAAAATATTTTTGGGTAAATTTATGATAAATAAAATTTGATGTTGTTATAGTTTATGGGGAGGTAGGTAGCTTATTGCAATACTTTCAATAACAATCAGTAGATAATCCATCATTTAGTTATGTAATCCAATTAGATGTGGGAGAACAAATAAAAAATAATTTTTGGGCTGATGCAAAAATGATAATTGATTATGCTTGTTTTGGTGATGTGGTCACACTGGACACTACATGCATCACCAATAATGCATTTAGACTACTAGCTTTGTTTTCATGATTTAATCATCATAGAAATATTGTAATTTTTGCAGCTGCACTTCTTTATGATGAGACAAAAAAATAATTTAAATGGGCTTTTGAAATATTTTTTAAGGTGCACAAGAAAAAGAAACACTAAAATATTTTTACTAACCAAGACCATGCAATGGTTAAAGCTTTACTTGAGGTAATGCCTGAAACATATTATGGATTATGTACTTGTCATTTAATGTAAAATGGCATAAAGCATATTTGGGAATATGATGAAGAATAAGTCTAAATTTTTAAGAGAATTTAAGGCATGCATGTGAATATGTGGAGGAAGTTGATTTCCAAACAACACAGGATAAATTGTTGAGATATTTTAATCTTCAAGAAAACAAGTAGTTGATAAGTTTGTATAAAGTGAAGGAGAAATGGGCAAAACGTTTCATGAAAAATTCTTTCTCTATTGGCATGCAAAGTAGGCAACTCAATGAAATAAATGCATATTTAAAAAGTTGCTTGAAACTAGACTTGGATATAATTCAATTTTTCAAACACTATGAAAGGATGATTAGTTATAAGGGTACAATGAGTTGCAATGTGAATTTGAGTCAAGGAAAAAATTACCAAGGGTGAAGATGGAGAATTCACCTTTGTTACAACATGTTGCTCAATTTTATATTCCTACACTTTTTGACCTTTTCAGAAGGAATATGATTTGTACTCTATAGCTAGTATAAAACAAAGAAATAAAAATGAACCAGTTTATGAATATGTAGTACTTATGTACAGTCAAGAAACATTTGAAACTTTTGGCATTTTATGTTGTCATGCAATGAAAGTACTAATATAAAGGATATTACATCAATTCCTAGTTATTATATTTTAAAAAGATGGACAAAAGATGCAAAAAATGGAATCATTGAGGATACAAGAGGGAGAAATGTCCAAAAAGAGATTAGCTTTGATGTCACTCCACAACTCAGGCAATTTTGTCCAAAATTAGTGAAGTTATGGCATGCTATCATAGGCACTCAAAAACAAATAAATACTATACTCTATTATTACTTGCAGTACTGTGAGCATGAGTTGAAATCACAAGGAGTATTTTACCTAATTTTTAACTTCGTAAATAAAGAGGGTGGGATTGTAATTAATTATGGAATAATTAATAGAATGATCATTGGTCTATATTAATATCCATCACTAGAAAATTTACCACTAATCATTGATATTACTATAAATCAATTCATTCCTGAAATATTTACTGTTGTAATTATTTTTCCATTCCTCCTTAAGTGTAGTTAACTAGAAAACAAGCGATTCAATTAACCGTAACTACTAAACAACCCTAGACAAGCACTGAAGGTTTAATCTAATAGTAACATTAAGACTTAAAGAGATCGATAAATCTGAACAACACAAACACAAGTGGTTGTATTTAATTTAGTCAATTGTTCTTTCTAGAATCTAATAATTCTTGGCACAACAAACTATTAACCTTAGTTGTTTCATAAATTAGAGAGATAAAAAAATTACAAAAGTGATATCTAATTTAGCAATAAATTGAAACAAGTAATAACTATTAGGCCTCTTAGCAATCAAATGAAACAATCATAAGATTAGAAATAGAAGAACAATCGATACTTAAACATAAATTGAACAATTAACCTTAGTTTAGAACTTAATATTAACAATGCATTTGTTTTGACTCCCTCATCCATAATTACTTATCTCTTTGGTTTTGGTACGTATAGGAAAATAAAGATTTTGTTGACTTGCATTGAAATTCAAATTGTCAAAAGTAACTTCATTCTATTGAGACATAAATATGTTCATTTGAATAGTTCATTTTATATCATGTCTGTTTAACTATTTTATTGAAAAACATTATTGGAAACAATTTTTTTTAGTCATTGAGCACTTACTTCAGTCAAGGATCAAGTCCTCTCAATGATATATCCAACTTTGGTGACCAGCAAATTCATTTCTAATTTTTTAGGTGATTACTATTTATTTATTTTATAAGTATTTTAAAATTTCTTATGTAATTTGTAATAAATTGATTATTTTTCTCTTATGTCATAATTAACAAGTCCAGGTGAAGAATATTTATCTCGTCTTTTGTGTCATTTAGCTCTTTGTATCTTATTTGGTGGAGATAGTTGAAATTTGTTTTTCTGATTCCTTTTCTTTCTATTTAGTATTTATTTTGAAAACCATTATAAACTATAAATTTCATAATTGATAGCCATGAGATAATCCTTAGATTGTGTTTTGAAGTTCAATGCATCTTCTAAATGATGTTATTGGTATATATGTTCTATTTAACAGGTTATATATGAATATGATAAATTGATTTGAATTTTGATAACTCAATTGTTATACCATTATAAAGATGAACTGCATATACACAAGAATATGAAAGAAAGCTAACATAATAGGATTCAATATTTTAATACATTTTTGGTCCTTATAAAAAATGTTATAAACCTTATCAACAATAAATGACACAAATATTTGGACATATTATTCATCTTTAGAATATAAAGTATAACTCAAATTATTGATTTACAATACACAAAGTTGATAATGGAATATGATCAAAAAACTAGTGCAAGTCCTTTGCCCATTGCATGTGCGTATATATTAATGAGTGGATTTTATAACCATAAATTAGACAATTTTATCTTATCTTTTTGTCATATTTAAGCATTTATTTTTTGTAATTATCTTTAATTTTGTGCATCTTTTATAGATGGAGAGAAGAATAAAAAATAGACTCAATTAGAGGAATCAAAGCTAAATTGTGATTCTTTGCGAATAATGTCTATAAATCAAGTAGATGAAATAAATTCAATGAGGATGGCTGAGTAAGGAGTATTATCTTTTTGACTTCTGAGACGCATCCTAATGGATATATGCATCAATTCAATCTTGATTTATGACTACATTTCTAACAGAATTGAAACATAAAGATTGAAGACAAAACACCTAATGTTAAAAATTCATTTGCTACTTGCTTTTCGATTTGATCTTACTACAGTATTTTTGCCGTAACTCAGAAAATACGTATACAATACATACAAAATTTGGTGGATGAATAGTTAACACAATTTCATACAAATTTCATGTTTATATGGTCAGTAAATTTTGACATCCAAAAGGGCCAAAATTAGGGTAGAAAAGAATATGATTACTATTGCAGTCCAGCCTAACCTTACTATAATATTTAGGCCTTATTTTAGAAAATACATATTCAATGCATACTAAATATGGTGGATGAGTAGTTGACAAAATTTTCTACAAATTTCATTTTCAAGTCATCAGAAATTCGAATATTAAAAAGGCCAAAATTGGACGAGAAGAGACAATATTTGCTATTGCAGTTTAGCCTAACCTTGCTACAATATTTTAGCCATAATTCACAAATTATGTATCCAATTTGTCCAAATTTTATATGTCTAGAATGATAATGAAAATATCTATAACTTTTATGTTGATTAGATTAGAGATTCAGTGGATATCAAGGAGTAATTTCACAATTACTTTCTGTGAACATAATGCAACACAACTTGTCAACTTTAGTGCAATTTGCTACCCACCATCTGTGTCACCTACCCCCCTTGTTGTGTCTATAAATAGAGACATCTTGTGAGCTAGAAAGGGAGGAGAAAGGCTAGAGAGTGAGCTTGAAAAATTTTTGTTGGAGTTCTAAGTGCTTGTAATATTTTTCTCTCTTTAGACATTTTGTATCTTTACTTTCTTTCATAATATTATCATGCTTCTTCAACTTTCAATTTTCTTTCTTACCTTGATTATGGAAAACTAACCTCATAATGCTAAGGTGAAAGGACGAACTCTTGGTATAAAAATAATAATTTATCTAACTCTTAATTTCAATGTTTATATTTGATGTTGCATTTATCTTCTTATTTATTTTCTTATGTTAATTCTTTCTTAGAAGATGGATTTTTCGCCTTTTTGTTGTTATTTTTTTTATTTTCCTTCTAAGGGATGGCTATGCCGCCTCTCTATTATTATGTTATTGGTATTTTCTTTCTTAGAAGATGTTTTTCTCACCCTTCTGTTGTTATTTTCTTGTTATTTTTCTTCTGAGGGGACAACTATGCCACCTCTCTATTATTACTTTCTTGCTATTTTCTTTTTTAGAGGATGGCTTTGTCACCTTTCTATTTTTATTATTTATTATTATTTTCTAGTTATTTTTTTCTTAGAGGATGGCTTTGTCGCCCATTTGTTATTATTTTCTTACTATTTTCCTTTTGAGAGGATGGCTTTGTTGCCATTCTGTTGTTATTCTCTCTATTATTATTTTATTGTTATTTTTTTAGAGGATGACTTTGTCGTCCATTTGTTGTTATTTTCTTGTTATTTTTTTAATAGTTGGTTTTACCGTCTACTTTATATTATTATTATTGACTATGTCACCTATCTATTGTTTTGTTTTTCTTCCTTTTACATCTTTCATTTTTAATTTTGTAAAGTGCAAATCTTGATATATTGTAGACAATCTCTAGCACAATAAATGCTTGAATCATTCTTGATTTATTGTAGAAAATATAATGATTGGCATGATTTATACTTGAATCCATTTTACAAAAGTTATTTATTATTAGTAATACAATAAAAAGAAGGCAAATACACTTTATTTGTAAACCAAAGCGAGTTTAATGTAACATATCTTCCGAATGGAACCTCATTTATGTGAGGATTCTATTTGAGTAATAAAAGAGTTAAAATTTATTTTTATTTGATATACCAAGAGTGGATCCCCTAACCTTAGCATGTTTCTTTATTTTGAATACATTCCTATTTAATTTTATTATTTTAGTTCTTTGCATACCTTGTTCAGTACTCTTATCACAAAACAAATATTCTTGCAACTAGGTTAGAAATATTTATTTTGGGTTTAAATTAAATTTTCTCTCAATTGACAATCCTTGTAGGATCGACCTTGCATATCACTAAATCTATACTCTAATAGATTCATGCGCTTGCAAGTTTTAATTAAAACACCCACAAGTTTTTGGCGCCGTTGCTAGCGATTGCGACGGAAAAGCTAATTAGATCTAGGTAAGTATAATTCTTCCACTAGTTATTATTTAAAATATTTATTTATTTTTTATATAGAAATTTTTCTTTGTGAAAAAAGTATTTATTAAAAATTGGTGTGGTAATTTGGGTGTGTAAAATTAGTTTATTCTAACAACAAGGATAAAAATGCCTAAGGATTATGGATTTTAAATAAGACAGTTGTGACTCCTTCACACTTTCCTGAAAATCCACTAGTTGAATACTATCCACTATTACTAACACCCAAAATAAAAAGATAAAAAAAAATTTTGCTACTATTTTTTTGTCTTTTTATTGTAATTGCATTTTGTTACGTGTAGTTAACATTGTGTGTGTGTGTGTATGTGTGTGTGTGTGTGTGTGTATATATATATATATATATATATATTATTAAGTTGTAAAATTATCCTCTTTTGTAATTGTGTTGTATGCTATTAGAAATATTTGTTTATAGTTTTTTTTTAGTTTATGCATACTTGGAAACGTGATAAAGATTAGCGTTTGGTTAGGAAAATTTTAGGATCTCCCATTGATTTTAAAATTGGAACATTAGACTTTGTTGGGACACCATCAAAAATCAAAGAACAAGTTGTACACGAGAAAACCCTTATAGAATATTTCTCACCTGTCATAGCTAGTACTCCATTTTGTATAGTGTTACCACAAACTAATGCAACTCACTTTGAGTTTAAACTAGCCATAATCCAACTATTGCCATCATTCTATGGATTAGAGAGAGAAGACCCATACATTCATATTAAAGAGTTTCTTGAAATCTACTTGACATTTCACTTCCAAAATTTCAATGATGAGTCAATTAGGCTAAAAATGTTTCCATTTTCATTGAAAAATAAAGCTAAAGCCTTTTTGAATTCCCTTCCTACAGGAACTATTACTAGTTGGAATCAATTAGTAAATAAGTTTCTAGCAAAAAAAATTTCATGTCTAAAACAGATGCCCTTAGAAGAGAAATCTTTGATTTTTTCCAAAAAGAGGGTGAACAATTTTTTGAGTGTTGGGAAAGATTTAATGACCTTCTTTTAAAGTGTCCTCATCATGGTTTTAAAATTTGGAGACTTGTGAAATAGTTTTATGACGGTTTGACTCCATCAAATCATCAAATAATCCAAAGTGTGCATGGTGGAAGGTTTTAATAGTTAAATGAGGCTGAAGCTTGGGGATTGTTAGAGTCTATCTAAAAACTCTCAACATTGCAATTAAATTGATCTAAAGGATATAAAGTCTCAAACTCCAAAAAGAGGAGGAATTTATGAAGTGAGTAATGATATAAATGTGAGAGTTGTCTTGGCCAATCTTACTAGAAAGGTAAAAGCATGTGCTTTATGTTCTAGTACATCTCACACTATACAATCTTGTCCATCCATAGCAGCTTACCAAGAAAAATTCTCTGAGCAAGATAATTCTCTTTAATCCTATGGAAAATCATCAGATAGCCCATTTGCACCCACATATAATTTAAATTGGAGGAATCATCCACACTTTTCATGGAGGTAAAATTAGCCTCCAATAAATCAAAGGGGGCAACAATTTGCCCCTCCCAATTCATACCCTTCAGTTCCATAACATGCTCTTCCTTTCGGGGTACCATAACAAAGAAAACCTTCTTTAGAGGATACCTTGCAATAGTTCATGCAATGGACCCAACAAGTTTTACAATCTCACACTCAATCTATTTCAAAGCTTGAAACATAATCATATCGATTAGCCAATGCTGTAGGAGAAAGAGAGAAGGAAAAATTCCACAGTCAACCTATTTATAATCCTAAGGGTCAATTTGAAGTATGATCATTAAAAAATCCTAATGAGGAAGTGAAGTTTATAATGACCCTTAGATCTGAAAAAGTAATTGATAATCAAGTTCACATACTAGAAACTGAAGAATAGAGTCAACATGAACCACAAATCAATGACTCAAGTGAGAATAAAAGTGAACCTATTCATTGTGCCCTAAAGCTCCATTCCCATAAAGACTTGTGACAATCAAGAAAGGTACTCAATATATTGACATTTTACAGGTGTTTAAGCAAGTAAGTATTAACATCCCTTTTCTTTACGCTATCAAACAAGTACCTGCTTACTCAAATTTTTTGAAAGATCTTTGCATGGTGAAAAGGAAAACCAATGTTATGAAAAAAGTATTTTTGACTAAACAAGTGAGTTCCATAATTCAAAAAAAAATTCCTATAAAGTACAAAGATCCTGATTGTTCTATAATTTCTTGTATTATAGGTGACCATGTGATTAACCAACCCTTACTTGATTTAGGAGCAAGTGTGAATTTGTAGCCTTACTCTATGTATGAAAAACTTGGGTTAGGAAAGCTAAAACCTACACCAATGACTCTTCAATTAGCTGATAGGTCTACCAAAATTCTTAGAGGAATTATAGAAAACATTCTCATTAAGGTTGATAACTTTTATTTTCTAATAATGATATGATCTTAATTAAGCATGATATTAATACCTTTAAACTTACTTTTTGTTTGATTTAAGTAAAATATAATTAGGAATTAACTTTGTTTTGTGTTTTGTGTTGTAGGAACAAAAGAAGAAGAAAAGAGAAGAAAAAGATAAGAAATTCAGGGAAAAATGCTACATTACAGTAATTCCAGACCTTTCAGCATTGTTTTGAGCATATCTCTCTCTTATGGAATCCAATCAAAGTGATTCAAGTGGCTGTGAAAAGATAACACAATAATATAAAAACTTTTATTTTGAACACTTGGTTAGATTCGGGATATTTAATAGCATTACAGAGCTCGGAAATCAGAATCACAGTGCAGCAAGATGAATTCTGACCTTTGGTCACTAATATTGGCATATCTCCTTCAAGATCATATTAAGGTAGTGGCTATGAAAAGAAGAGACATAGAGATACAACTTTAATGTTCAGCATCTTGGAAAATTTTGAAGTTTTCATGGCACCGCGGCGCTGCGTCATTGCAGACTCAGAGCGCCGCGGCGCTCGCCGCTGCACCAGGTCGCCGAATTCATGAATTTTAGGTCTTTTGACTCCAATTGAAGCCTGATGGGCCAGGATTTAACCTAGAAACACTCTTACTTCGATTAGGAGGAGTTAATCTATAAAAAGGGAGGAAAACAAGTAGAAAATTCATTCAATCATTCATCCAAGTTCTTAGTTACATTCTTAAATTCTTCTTTTGATTTTCTTATGGCCCTGCATGGCTAGTTCTCTTTAGTTGGTGGAGGTAGATTGAAACCTCAAGGGATCTTCATCCATTGTGAGATGTGGTTTTGATTTTATTATTTCAATTTGAATTGAGTATTGATTATTTATCTATTCTTCTTCTAAATGATTATTCATATGATTGCTAGGAGGCCTACTAGTATATTATCTGTCTTAATCTACTGTTGAATTATGTTTTGAACAAAGTCTTCAATTCTGTGATTCATGAGGCAAATAGGTTTGAGGATTTTGGATTATAAATCATTAAACCTATGATGAATAATTAACTAAATTAGATATAGCCGATGTGTTTCTATTTGTTTAGCTATGTTAGTTTCTCTAGTTCTTCATGCAGTTAGTAAGTTATACTTTACCAATGTGCTAAAGGATTGCTTGTTAATTAGGGTTTAATTGGTGTGATTGTCATTAATTTACTAGACTTAAGGAGGAACAGGGTTAGAAACCCAATGATAGATATTCAATTACAGATTGATTATGTTGTCAATTATCAATGCAATCCCTTGACGGTGGATATCAACCGAAACCAACGTCTTTATCATTAATCACTCTCTTAATTATTTTCATTATTAGTTACTTTATTTTAATTGCAATTATCAATCCCCCCTTATCAATCAGATAAGGTAATTCCAGTCTTTGTGGGTTTGACCCTTACTCCTACTACTACAGGTTAGTTTTGAGGTAAGGTATCAATTTGGGGGTACTTGTGACAATACGCACCAAATTTTGGCGCCGTTGCCGGGGACTGTGTCTATTTAACTTTTTGTGATTTTTTTCCTTTTTGTTCATAACTGTGTATATGGAAGCCAATTTTCAACAATTTGGCTCTAGGCTAGGCTCTCCATTAAGACATGCTGGTGAGGTATGTAGTTCTTCCCTTGAACAGCAACTTGCAAATTTAACATCTCTTGTTCGTCAATGTGTAGAAAATATGCAAAGAGAAAAGTGCTATGGAAATTATTCAACCATGGGGCATCCTTCTATTGGGTACCCAACTTTTTATGACGAGTCATTTCAGCAGGTAAATATGGTTAGTGGTTTCCCTGAACTACCACAAGGGATGTATGATTCCTCTTCAAATATGTATAATTCGGGATGGAAGAATCATCCCAACTTTAGGTATGAGAATGCACAACATAGGCCTACAAAATAAAATTTTACAAATTTTCACCAAAATCAACAGGCTTATTATCCTAGATAGAATACATCTAAGGATTTTCAGGTAAGTACTCCTTTAGAAGATATTGTTAAATCTCTTACACAAAATACTCATCAATTTCAACAAGAGGTAAGGGACAACATTCAAAGCTTAACAAATCAAATTGGGCAATTAGCAACAACAGTCAGCAAGCTAGAGGCTCAAAATTCAAAAATTGAAAGTCTAGCCCCAGCATCGTTAATGCAAAAGGAAGAAAATTTTGCACTGAATGAAAAAGATGACTTGGAAGTTGACACTAGTAAGCCTACTAAGAAAGAGGCTATGGAATCTACCCTAAATGCCAAATTTCAAAAGAAAATTACAGTAGGAGAGGAAGCACCAGAAGTGCAGCAAATAAGTAAGGATTTTTCTATGTTTTTACTAATTTCTAATAAGATGCCTGTACCTTCTATTTTGCAGTATTCTAACTTAAAGAGCCTCCCTAGCAATTTAAAGGGCATATACAGTGGAGAACCACCCGTAGTTATAACCTCAAATAAATATGCCCTACTCAAAGATAGAGGAAAGTTACCCCATGCTTTGGTAGAATCTCAAAAGGATGAAATTAAATTGGATGCCAAAAGCTACTCAAGACATCAGTTATTTTCAGGTAAGTTGAGTTCTTATTTAATTAAATCTTTGACTAATGCTGACTTCCCTCTTCATAATGTAGCTGAACTTCAAAATTATGCACATTCAAAGGCAAGCCAATTCAAAGTTGACATTAAGGATCCTCCTTGAATGACATGTGAAACTTTGAGTCGAGCCAACGACATTAAACAAAGGCACTTATTGGGAGGCAACCCAACATAAAAAGAAAAAGAAAAAGAAAAGTTGGATATGAAAAAAAATTTAGGGTCTAGTAATGCAACATGCTCATTCCACCCAAAAAAATTTAGGGAAGTCCACTTAACTCATATGTTTTCATATATCCTTTCCTACTCTTATCTTTCTTTTCCATTGAGGACAATGTAAAGTTTAACTGTGGAGGTGGAAGTATATTTGTCTGAATAGTTGTGACCCTATTTTGAGCATTAATTTTTTTATTTTCACTATTAATGCACTTTTATTGCGTTTAGCAAGTTGAGTGATTGTGTGAGTGTTTCAATTTATGTTTTGGGATTTTAAGCACAACCAACAGCCAATGATATGACTATCCAAACTTTTTTTTAGCTCTTCAAAAATATAGAACATTCATGGTTGTGTGCAATTTTATCCCTTTTGCAATTTATTACTTTTGACTTTAGAATCCTAAATATTTTTGCACAAAATTTGAACATTAAATTTATCTTTTACTTAGAGAAGGTTTATATAATTCAAATATATTTCATGGTCTCTACAGGATTCTAGAACTTATTCGAATGTTACTTGAGGTGAAATCTTAGGTTAATACTATTATTTAGGAGATGATTTAGTATTTGATAGATTGAGCCTTGCAAGCCTAACCTAAACAATGAAATATCCTTAGTTCCTCTATTTTGAGCTTAATGAACTCTTCCTTCTAAAACCCACAAATGAGCTAAAAGCCAAATTTTGTATGAATATCTTTATTTTTGATCCTATTCACTCACTCCATGATTATTTTTCTGAATACTTGTTTTGTAGAACTTTATTTAAAAAAAGGGTGCAAGGGTGGAGTAAGGAAAAGAAAAGAATTATGAAAAAAAAAGAATTATACAAAGGAAATAGAAGAAAAATCCGAATGCTGTGAAGGAAAAAATTTTTAGAGAATTGAGGAAAAATGATGGATTAAATTCAATTAAAACAAGAAAATGAGTGTGGGGGGAGAAATCACCCCAAATTTAGGAAAGCTAAAGAGATCATATTTAATCATGTGGTGCTAGGTGATTGAGCCTCAATTTATATCCTTTATCTTACCTTATACCCTCGCCACATTACAAGCTAAATAAAGTCCTATTGATCCTAGAGGTAGTTTTGGCCTATATTAGTGGAGAGTGGCATGAAGAATAAACATATGGAAATCCTAAACTAATTAGAGATCTACAACCAAAATTTTGGGATATATAAACTCATTCGAGTAAAAGGAAATTTATTGACCCAAGAACACACACTTACTAGGGATTCAAAAGAATAAGATAATAGATTGCATTTGTGTTAATCTTGTGCATGATTATGACCTTCCAAAATTTTTCTAGAGCATATTTTAATGTTATGAGGAAAACGTTTGGTAAGCCTAACACTCACTACATATATTGATTGTTGTTTTTCGTCTTTAGGGATTATTTTGCTTGGGACAAGCAAAAGGTTGAGTGTGGGGGTATTTGATGTGATCTTAATTAAGCATTATATTAATACCTTTAAACTTACTTTTTGTTTGATTTAAGTAAAATATAATTAGGAATTAACTTAGTTTTGTTTTTTGTGTTGTAGGAACAAAAGAAGAAGAAAAGAGAATAAAAAGATAAGGAATTCATGGAAAAATGCTACATTGCAGCGATTCTAGACCTTTCCAAACTATTTTGAGAATATCTCTCTCTTATGAACTCCAATAAACGTGATTCAAGTGGCTGTGAAAAGACAACACAATAATCTACAACTTTTTATGTTGAACCCTTGGTCAAATTCGTGTTATTCAATAGCGTTACAGAGCTCGAAAATCAGAATCACAGTGCAGCAGGATGAATTCTGACCTTTGGTCACTAATGTTGGCATATCTCCTTCAATTTAGATCCGATTAAGGTGATTTTAGTGGCTACGGAAAGACGAGACATAGAGCTAAAACTTTAATGTTTGGCTTATTGGCAAATTCTGGATTTTTCTGGGCACCGCGGCACTACATCATTGCAGACTCGGAGTGTCGTGGCGCTTGCTGCCGCACCAGGTCGTATAATTCATGAATTTTAGGTCTTTTTGACTCCAATTAAAGCCCAATGGGCCGGGATTTGAGCTAGAAACACTCCTACTTCGATTAGGAGGAGTTAATCTATAAAAAGGGAGGAAAACAAGTAGAAAATTCATTCAATCATTCATCTAAGTTCTTAGTTACATTCTTCAATTCTTCTTTTGATTTTCTTATGGCCCTGCGTGGCTAGTTCTCTTTAGTTGGTAGAGGTAGATTGAAACCTCAAGGGATCTTCATGCATTGTAGATGTGGATTTGATTTTATTATTTCAATTTGAATTGAGTATTGATTATTTATCTATTCTTCTTCTAAATGATTATTCATATGATTGCTAGGAGTCCTACTAGTATATTATCTATCTTAATCTACCGCTGAATTATGTTTTGAACAAAGTCTTCAATTCTGTGATTCATGAGGCAAATAGGTTTGAGGATTTTGGATTATAAATCATTGAACCTATGATGAATAATTAACTAAATTAGATATAGCCGATGTGTTTCTATTTGTTTAGCTATGTTAGTTTCTCTAGTTCTTCATGTGGTTAATAAGTTATACTTTACCGATGTGCTAAACGATTGCTTGTTAATTAGGGTTTAATTGGTGTGATTGTCATTAATTTACTAGACTTAAGGAGGAACAAGGTTAGAAACCCAATGATAGATATTCAATTACAGATTGATTATGTTGTCAATGATCAATGCAATTCCTTGACGATGGATATCAACCAAAACCAACGTCATTATCATTAATCACTCTCTCTTAATTATTTTCATTATAAGTTACTTTATTTTAATTACAATTATCAATCCACCCTTCTCAATCACATAAGGTAATTCCAGTCTCTGTGGAATCGACCCTTACTCCCACTACTATAGGTTAGTTTTGAGGTAAGGTATCAATTTGGGTGTAACTGCGACAGTACGCACCAAGTAGATTTCATTATTCTTAACACTGAACCTGTTGAGAATGCAAATACATAAATTCCAGTTATTTTGGGTATACCGTTTCTAGCAACTTTTAATGCAATCATTAATTGTTAAAATGGAATTTTGAATTTGTCTTTTGGAAATATGACTATGGAACTCAATGCTTTTAATGTCTCCCATCAACCTGTGGACATGGATGATTTGTGTGAAGTCAACCTAATTGGAAGTTCAATTAATGATTCATTTTTAGACTCTTTTGGTAATGATCATATAAAAAAATGTTTGACTCATTTCAATATGGATATAGATGAGGATTTGTTAGTTAGTGAGGTAAACTCTTTATTAGAGACCATCCTACTAATGGATACTGATACATGCATACAAGTGCTTCAGGCTATTTCAAATATTTTAAAATTTCATTTCCTTATAGGCAACTAGCTAGGTGATAACTCTAATTCATTAGAGTTTCTCTATGCTTTTTTGAGGATATTTACTATGCATTTTGATTCATTAGCATTCTTGCCCCCTGATTTAATGGCATGTTTTGCCTCCCATGAATACAAGATCACCCATTCTGTTTGCTGTGACAATTCAGTATCCATACGGAATTTAAGGTAGCAAACCAAAGGATGTTAGGTAATCTTGGCCCTTTTTAATATGATGCATATGATGGGAAGACTGATTCTTTATGATATGGTGCAGGTGACAGAGAGCCCAAGCTATGTAGCAGGAGCAGCCAGCTGACACAGCAGACTGCTGGTTGGTATAGGAACTGCCTCCACTACTGGAAGTGGAGAGAAAGCTACTAGCAGAGGTGCTGGCCGAAAAGTAGGATGTATGTCAGCAGACCAAGAAACTGTAATGGGACTACAAGGTTTGCTTATAAAAGGCAAAAAATAGAGTGCAGAGAAGAGGATGCTGAGGGGACAAAGAGAAAAATACAAAGGGTAGCCCAGAAAACCTTGATGGGAGTGAGCTGTGAGGAGTTACGCTGGCCTTGGACAAACCAACCTTACGCAGTGAAGCATTGGAAAGAGGAAGAGGATTGCAGTTCTAGGATTCCCATCATCTCACTTGTGAATTTTCATTGTTTAGCAGGAAACTGCATTTGTCTTTTTATATAGTTGAATCATTCTACACTGCACTCTGGTATTTCTAATGCTTGTAATTAGTTTAGTGATAATGCTTGTAATCAGTTTAGTCATGAGGCTGGGCTAAATCTCCAACTAGGCTTGTAGTTGGGTTGCAATGGACTGATGCACATTTTAAGTTATCTATGTTTTTGCTGCAGCATTGCTGTGACATTCAACTGTGTCTGTATTTCTTAACTTCTTCTGATAACTGAAATTTGATAGAGGAAGACTGAGGCTAACATTTACCTAGGAGGGTGGTGTTGGCTGGAAATAGAGTTGGATGTGTAGGCATAACCAATATAGGAGTATATGGTTGTCCCATTTAGCCCAATAGTTGGGGCTTTAAGTACCACTCTGGGGTTAGGGTTGATGCAGGAATGTGCGTGCAGCCCTAGGAGTGTAATGGGAGTCAGGAAAGACCCCATTCAGAAAAGACTGGGCACTGAAGCAATTGCTATGGAAATCCCTAGAGCAAAATGAGTGATGATGTTCATGGCAACCCTAAAGCAATCCTAGTTCACCTAATATCCTTTCTTTCATATCCCAGTACCCCTCAACTTAATTACAGTCCTAATTAGTTAGTTTGACCTTAATTTCTCTTAAACATGAAATCTTGTGAACCAACCAAATTTTTCTATAGCATTTCAGGAGTCAAATCATTCTATTGTAGTTTTTAGTACACTCCTCGTGGGACGATACTCAATCATCATTATATTACTTGGTCACGACACGTGCACTTGCATTCTGACATTGCATACATACTTTGCAATCAACAAGTTTTTGGTGTCATTGCCGGGGAGTGTCAACTTGAAAACTATTATTAAATATTTGACTGTGTGAAGGATTTTATCTTTTAGTCACTCTGGTGTCATTTTGGGCAGGTGAACGTAGTGCATGAGCAGGTCTGACAGGGAAATTCTGTCTCTAGATCCAAAGATAGAAAGAACACTTCTAAGAAGAAGGAGAAGACTGTTGGGACCTCAACCACAAGAAGAAATGGCCAACCAGAATGGAGGAAACAACATGGATGACAGAGATAGAGTCTTAAATGCCTATGTTCAACCAAAAATGAATGGGTTAAACCTGAGCATTGTGAGACCAAAAATTAAAGCTCTTCATTTTGAGCTCAAGCCAGTAATGTTTCAAATGCTGCAGACCACAGGGTAATTCAGTGGAATGCCTACAGAGGACCCACAACTTTACCTAAGAGTATTCATTGAAGTCACTGATACTTTCAAAATGAACGGGGTGACAGATGAAGTTCTCAGGCTAAAACTGTTCCCCTACTCATTAAGAGATCGAGCTAGAGCGTGGTTAAACTCTCTGCCACCTGATTCTATTGCTAACTGGAGTGATTTGGTAGAGAAGTTTCTGCTAAAGTACTTCCCACCTACCAAGAATGCAAGATTGAGGAATAATATCATGTCCTTCCAGCAACTAGACGGGGAATCACTATACGACACCTGGGAAAGGTACAAAGAGCTGTTACGGAGATGCCCCTATCACGGAATCCCATATTGCATTCAGATGGAGACCTTTTATAACAACCTTAATGTTCAAACACGAACCATAATGGATGCAGCGGTTAATGGGGTACTTTTGTCTAAAACATACAATGAGGCACATAAGTTGCTCGAAAGAATGGATAGTAATAACTATCAATGGCCTATGAGGCACTTTTCTCTCACAGCTCAGCTAGCTTCATTAGTGGATGTCCTGAAAAACCAATAGCTGATCCACCCTCAAGCAGCTAATGCAGTCTAGGAGAATGGAGTATCTTGTGTTTTGTGCAATGGGCCTCATTTATTCGACAGCTGTCCCTCGAATGCGGAGTCGGTATGCTACGTGGGAAACATGAATCGCAACAACAATCCCTACTCAAACACCTATAACCCGAGTTGGAGGCAGCATCCCAATTTTTCTTGGAGTAATTATGGTACTAGACAGGGAAGCAACTCTGCCCCACAAAGACCATAGGCCCCCCCAAGATTTTAGCAGCAGAGGCATCAGCCTACTAAAACTACCACTTCATTGGAGTCCCTGTTGAAGGAGTATATGGCAAGAAATGATGCTGTGATTTAGAGTCAAGCTGCAACATTAAGAAATTTGGAGAACCAAGTTGGGCAGCTTGCCAATGAGTTAAAAAGTAGACCTCCCGAGACGCTTCCAAGCAGAAGTCCCTAGGAGAGAAGGGAAAGAGCACTGCAAGGTTATAGCTCTGAGAAGTGGAAAGGTGGTGGAAGCGCCCCAAGCAAAGAGACAGGACCAAAACGACCCCACTTTACCCCTGGAGAAGAAGAAAGACAAGCAGAGGCAAGTGAGGAAGCAGGAATCTCTGGAGAAAAGCCTGCAACTTTGCTACAGCAAAATGCTGCAGCTTTGCCACAGCAAAGCGTGCAGCAAACCAAGCCACCTCCACCATTTCCTCAGAGATTCCAGAAACAATAGAATGACCAATAGTTTAGAAGATTCCTGGATGTCCTCAAATAGCTGCACATTAACATCCCCTTGGTGGAAGCACTGGAGCAAATGCCAAACTATGTAAAGTTCATGAAGGAAATCTTGACCAAGAAGAGAAGATTTTAGGGAATTTAAGACTGTTGCTCTCACACGGGAATGTAGTGATGTGCTGTAGAATAAGCTACCTCCCAAATTCAATGATCCAGGTAGTTTTCACCATGCCTTGTTCTATTGGGAACCAGTATTTTGGCAAGGCACTTTGTGACTTAGGAGTAAGCATCAACCTCATGCCAATGGCCATATTCAAGAAGCTGGGGATTGGAGAAGCAAGGCCTACCACAATCTCACTACAATTGGCAGACAGGTCCATTGCACATCCAGAAGGGAAAATCAAGGATGTCCTAGTTAAGGTGGACAAATTCATTTTCCCAGTATATTTTATAATACTGGACTATGAAGCTGATGCAAAGGTGCCAATTATTTTGGGTAGGCCATTCCTAGCAACTGGCCGAACATTAATTGATGTTCAAAAAGGAGAACTAACCATGAAAGTCCAAGATGAGCAGGATACATTCTATGTATTCTAGTCCATGAAGTTTCCCAACAAAGTGGAGGAATGTTTGGTTATTTCTATGATAAACACATTAGCATCAGAGCAATTCAAAAATTGTTGCAAGGGACCATCACCAGTTGTATGGACAGATAACTTAAACTCAGAAGGGGAAAATGAGAAAGAATGGGCCTAGATTGAAGCCAGACATGGCACTGGGAAGTAAGGACCAATGAAAGAGCCATTAGACTAGACCTCACCAAAATCAAGGCTGCTGAAAGCATCAGTGGAGGAACCACCCATTTTGGAGTTGAAGCCATTACCAGCCCATCTCAAGTATGTGTATCTAGGTGAAACAACAACTTTTCCTATGATCATTTCATCACTCTTGATAGGAGACCAAGAGAAGAAACTAGTCCAGACGTTGAAAATATATAGAAAAGCTATTGGTTGGACCCTTGCTGATATAAAAGGTATTAGCCCCTCATTTTGTATGCATAAGATTCTTTTGGAGAGCAATGAGAAAGGGTCCAATGAACACCAACGGAGGCTCAATCCAATAATGAAGGAAGTGGTAAAGAAGGAAATCATCAAGTGGTTAGATGCTGGGATTATTTACCCCATATCAGATAGCTCCTGGGTTACTCCAATCCAATGTGTTCCTAAAAAAGGGGGCATGCCTGTGGTGGAAAATGAAAACAAAGAGCTCATCCCCACCAAGGTTGTGACTAGATAGAGGATTTGCATGGACTATCGGAGGCTGAACAAAAGCACTAGGAAAGACCACTTCCCCTTGCCATGCATTGACCAAATGCTAGATAGACTTGCAAGAACGGAATACTATTGTTTCCTAGACGGGTATTCAAGCTACAATCATATTGCTATAGCACCAGAAGACCACCATAAGACCATATTCACATGTTCTTATGGCACCTTTGTATTTTGAAGGATGCCGTTTGGATTATGCAATGCTCCAGCAACTTTTCAACGATGCATGATGGCAATTTTCACAAAAATGATTGAAAAATTTGTGGAAATTTTCATGGATGACTTCTCAGTTTTTAAGGACTCCTTTGACTTATGTTTGGGAAACCTAGCTAAGGTCCTACAAAGATGTGAGGAAATGAACTTAGTACTGAATTGGGAGAAGTGTCAATTCATGGTGAAGGAATGGATTGTGCTGGGACACAAAGTCTCTCAAAATGGACTAGAGGTTGACAAAGCCAAAGTAAAAATCATAGAAAAGCTGCCTCCTCCCACCTCTGTCAAGGGCATTAGAAGTTTTCTTGGCTATGTAGAATTCTACAGGAGGTTCATCAAGGACTTCTCTAAGGTTACTAAACCTCTATGTAGTTTGTTAGAGAAGGACATAATTTTCTGCTTTGATGAAAGCTGCATGACAGCATTCTGTGACCTCATGAAGAAATTGAGTACAACACCAGTTATTGTAGCACCAGACTGGACTTCTCTATTTGAACTAATGTGTGATGCAAGTGAAGCAGCATTGGGAGCCGTCCTTGGGCAATGCAGGAATAAATTTTTTCATTCTATATATTATGCAAGCAAGACACTGCAAGGGGCCCAGCTAAACTACACAGTAACAGAGAAAGAGCTGCTCGTAGTAGTATTTGCCTTTGAGAAATTCAGACCATATTTGGTAGGAGAAAAAGTGATAGTGCAACAGACCATTTTTACCATCAAACACCTAGTTAAGAAGAAGGATTCCAAGCCCAGGCTCATTTGATGGGTGCTCTTGCTCTAGGAATTCAATCTGGAGATCAGAGATAGAAAGGGAACTAAAAATCAGGTGGCAGACCATCTCTCCAGACTGGAAGGGGAAGCGTAGAAGCAGAAGAAATTAATGAGAGATTCCCAGATGAAGAACTCTTCCTCATGTCCCAAGCTGGTGTGCCATGGTATGCTAACCATGTAAACTATTTGGTGAGTGGCCTACTTCCACCAGATTTAACGTCACAGCAGAAGAAGAAATTTCTACATTATGTGAACTCGCATTACTGGGATGAACCGTACCTCTTTAAGTAGTGTGCTGATCAGATGATAAGAAGATGCATTCCCAATAAAGAGATGGAGCAAATCTTGCAGCAATGCCATGCTTCCCCCTATGGAGGCCACTTTGGAGGAGTGAGGGCTGCAAACAAGGTACTACAGGCAGGGTTCTATTGGCCTTCTCTATTTAAGGACTCCCACTCCTTTGTGATGCAATGCGACAGGTGCCAGAGGATAGGAAATATATTTAGAAGACATGAAATGCCACTGAACAACATCCCAGAAGTTGAATTATTCGATGTATGGGGAATAGATTTCATGGGCCCATTCCCTTCGAGTTTTAGAAACCAATACATCCTAGTAGCTGTTGACTATGTCTTGAAATGGGTGGAAGCAAGTGCATCTCTAACAAATGAGGCAAAGGTGGTGACCAGATTCTTGAAGAAGAACATCTTTACAAGGTTTGGAACCCCTAGAGCCATCATCAGCGATGGAGGAACCCATTTTTACAATAGGCAATTCGGGGCACTACTGGCCAAATATAGAGTAAGGCACAAGGTGGCAACAACTTATCATCCACAAACTAGTGGGCAGGCTGAAATCTCCAATAGAGAAATCAAGATGATACTGGAGAAAATGGTTGGCCTAACTAGGAAGGATTGGTCCTCAAGGCTAGATGATGCATTGTGGGCCTATAGAACAGCCTATAAAACACCATCGAGGATGTCACCATACAAGTTGGTGTTTGGTAAGGCTTGTCATCTGCTGGTGATAAAAGGATGCTGTAGCTAAATGAGCTGGATGAGTTCCATGGTCAGTCTTATGAGAATGCCAAGCTATACAAGGAGAAAGCAAAGCAATGGCATGACAAGAAGATACAACCAAGGGACTTTGAAGTAGGACAGAGAGTGCTACTGTACAATTCCAGGTTAACCCTGTTCCCTGGGAAATTAAAATCTCATTGGTCTGGCCCCTTCCGCATTAGCAAGGTCTTCCCTTTAGGAACTGTTGAACTGGAAGAAGAAAAGGAAGGGAAGACATTCAGGGTTAACAGACAACGAATCAAGCATTACCTGGGATGTGATGTGGATCGCCAGCATACCTCAATCCATTTACAAGAAGGATGAACAGGGACGAAGTTAGGTTGTTGACTCTAAAACAAGCGCTCATGGGAGGCAACCCATGTTTAAATTCATTGTTGTTTTATTTGACAGTTTATAGATAGCTTAAATTGTGAATCTAATATCAGTTGTGTTCATTTCATAGGATAGGAAAACATCAGTCTGCAGGTCAGTCTTTGTTTTACTACAAAAAAATCATACAAAGGACAGTTTTTGCCACAAGACTTGCTGTAGAAAAACCATGAGGAAGCCCGTTTTTGCCACAAGAGTTGCTGCAGCAACGCGTTCAGCCTTGAAGAAAGGAGTCTTCCACAAAAAAAACAGAGAGAGAAATGCACGAAGGGGCACCAAGGCCTTGAACCAAAAAGAGAAGTTATCAAAAACAAAAGGGGAGCAAGAAAACTTTGAGAAACCCATAAGTCACGTACACCCTTCATTAAACCCAACCCAGCCTGGTGTACTCAACAACCTCTGCAACTCTCCAAACCCCTTCACATTCTAAGAACTCTCTCGTACTCTCAACATCTTCAATTCTCGGAGCCCCCTCTGCATGATAGAAGACCTGCATTTCTCAGAATCTCTACAAGCCAACAATGCAGAGGGTTAAGACTATAGCAAGGAAGGCAAGCAAGATGCAGAAATTTACCTCTGAGGAAAAAAAAAGGCGACACGATGAAGAAACCATTTAGCGAAATTTTTGCACAGAGAAAGGTTTTGCCTTCACCACTTAAAGATCTAGGTCTGCCAATGTATGTGGCAGCAATGGTGAAACAACGAGGTTGGGAGACCTTCGCCACCCACCCTAAGCCGGCCCTTATCTCTCTGGTGAGGGAGTTCTACGCCAACTTCCCCCAAAACGCCAAGGAATGGGTCAGAGTCAGGGAGACCTAGGTTTTATTAAACCAAGCCACAATCGACAAAGCCTATAACTTCCCTGACGAGGATGATGATTATGAAGAACAGTTAGAGGCCCTGCAAGACCATGACTGGCAAGCAATGCTGGCCTGAGAATATATCCCAGGCATCACCTCGGACAAATCTTCTCAGGGCGTTGCTACAATCAATCGCGCTTCTTTGGTGCCAACAGCAAATGTGTGGTACCATTTTCTTAAGACTTGCCTATTGCCCTCTACTCATGGGCAAACGGTGAGCAGAGATAGGGTGGTAATGGTCGATGCCATTATTGCGGGTAGACCTATTAACGTGGGCAGGATCATTAACGAACAAATTCGAGTGTGTGCCAGCCGTAAGAAAGGAGGCACTCAAGGGGGGCAACCCCATTAATAACATAACCATTGCTCGAATTGTCCAAGAAAAATCTGCTCCAGATTCACTAATTGCCACACAAGCACCACCATATTCAACAGGCCAAGCTGCCTCCACCTCTGCTCCTCACCCAACTGACAAAACCTTCCACCTACTACTTCAACAACAAACCACCATCTTGTAGTAGCAATCTCTACTCCTCAAATGCCAGCACACCTTCTGGCAATACCAACAGCAGAGGGACATTGCCCTACAGAAAACACTCGAGCAAAATTTCAGGCAGTTTTTCCCTTTTCCAGACTTTCCCTTGGACCTACTACACTACACAACTGGGGAAGAGCAGAGGACCCCAGAGCCTAAGTCTAAAGAGGGCTAAGAGTCCCAAGACTCTTCCCACAGCCTTGAGCAGCTACCTTGCCCACCAAGGATTCATGAGGAAAATGAGTCATCAAAGGATTATGAGCCACTTGCAAAAAAGGCAGCCACAATGCAAAAAGGGAAGGCCAAACTCCAGAGCTCACAAAGATCAACTCAACGAATGAATGGACTCCGTAGTGCCTCAAAGTCTTAAGGGGAGGCAATGCCATCAGGGTGCTGCAGCATCCCTGCAAACACCTTCAGGGAGTCCCCTTACCTTCCATTTCCCTTTTTCTGTTTTCGTATTTTCACTTTGCTTTGCATGTTGCTGCTCCTATTTTAGTACCTTGCCTCTTTATAGATTTTTCATTATCATTAGTAGTGGGGACACTACTCATCTTTAAGTTTGGGGGGAGATGAAATAGCTTTCATAATTGCTGTAGTGTTTACTGTGGCACTTGCTGTGTGGGGAGATGAAATTAGTTTAGCTTTCGTAATTGCTGTAGTGTTTGCTGTGGCATTTTCTGTGTTTGACTGAATGAGTATGTTTCAATTTGTGCTATGAATCCCTATGTGATTGTTTTTGAAATTACGTCTGATGTGTAGTTGACTTTAGCAATTGAAAAAAAAAAGGAAAAAAAAGAGATGAGTCTGTCATGTGTATTTCATGACCTGTTGTTAGTTCTAGGAAACTCCATGATGAGGTATGGAACATCACTAATAGCCTAAATAGGAACTCTGCATGTCAACCCCACACAACCAGAACCCTCCTCTAATAAACACAGGATTATGGTCAGTTTAGCAAGGGAAATTTGGAGATTTTTCAGAAACTGGACCTAGGTTTTTAGAGTTAATGTTGAGAGTTTCCTTTTGAATTAAAAAAAGAGAGGCATAGGCTATTGTCGGCAAGGTTTAAGTTTGGGGGAAAGAGAAGAAAAAGAGAAATTTTGCCACTCTAATGTCTCTGTTGTTCCTTAGTAACCAGAGGTATGCATGAGCCCCATGTGTACTTGTGCATAAAACAGAGACATAGAGTTATGAGTAGGATTCTGCTTAAGGGTGATAATGCTGAGTAACCGGGTACCTTCATCTCACATGTTGGCATTCACGTCAAAAGGCACTAATGACCTCTGCTGGAATAATATATAATAAAAAATAGAAGAGAAAGGAAAAATAAGTAAGCTACCCCATCTTAGTTGCCCTGGCTATGCCCATGAAGTATGCCAACTTGTCCTAAGTAAGGAGACTCGATATATTAGCATGGGAACCATAAGACTTTGACTGATCTTAACCCAAGTGGCTCTTGGTAAACTATCCATATCACACACACAACTTCAAGGAAGGTTCTGGCTAAGATTGAGAAATAAGGAATAAGGCATGTAGTCCTCCTCATATGAAAATAACTCTGAGAGTTGAGGGCTAGCAGCAGTACCACATAGAACTATCCAGGGGAGTGAGGCTGAAGCTTAATAAAAGAGGTGTAGTGGGTAAAGTAAATTGCTTGAGGATAAGAAAACTTTTAAGTTTGGGGGGAATTGATAACTCTAATTCATTAAAGTTTCTCTATGCTTTTCTGAGGATATTTACTATGCATTTTAATTCATTAGCATTCTTGCCCCCTAATTTAATGGAATGTTTTGCCTCCCATGAATACAAGATCACCCATTCTATTTGCTGTGACAATTCAGTATTCATACGGCATTTAAGGCAGCAAACCAAGGATGTTGGGTAATCTTGGCCCTTTTTAATATAATGCATATGATGGGAAGACTGATTCTTTATGATATGGTGCAGGTGGCAAAGAGCCCGAGCTATGCACCAGGAGCAGCCACTACTTAACAGGGGAAATGAGCAGCCAGTTGACACAGCAGACTGCTGGGTGGTACAGGAACTGCCTCCACTACTAGAAGTAGAGAGAAAGCTGTTGGCAGAGGTGCTGGCCAAAAAGCAGGATGAATGTCAGCAGACTAGGCAAATTTAATGGGACCACAAGGTTTTCCTATAGAAGACAGAAAATAGAGTGCAGAGAAGAGGACGCTGAGGGGACAAAGAGAAAAATAGAAAGGGCAGCCTAGAAAATCCTGACGAGAGTGGGCTGTGAGGAGTTACGCTAGCCTTGGACGAACCAACCTTGCACGGTGAAGCATTGGAAAGAGGAAGTGGATTGCGGTTCTAGGATTCCCATCATCTCCCTTGTGAATTTTCATTGTTTAGCAAGAAACTGCATTTGTCTTTTTATATAGTTGTATCACTTTACACTGCACTCTGGTATTTCTAATGCTTGTAATCAGTTTAGTGATAATGCTTGTAATCAGTTTAGTCATAAGGCTGGGCTAAATCTCCAGCTAGGGTTGTAGATGGGTTGCAATGGACTCATGCACATTTTAAGTTATCTATGGTTTTTCTGCAGCATTGCTGTGACATTCAACTGTGTCTGTATTTATTAACTTCTTCTGATAACTGAAATTTAATAGAGGAAGACTGAGGCTAACATTTACCTGGGAGGGTGGTGGTAGCTGGAAAAAGAGTTAGATGTGTGGGCATAACCAATATAGGAGTATATGGTTATCCCATCTTGCCCAATAGTTGGGGCTTTAAGTACCACTCTAGGGTTGGGGTTGATGTAGGAATGTGCGTCCAGACCTAGGAGTGTAATGGGAGTTAGGAAAGACCCTATTCAGAAAAGACTGGGCATTGAAACGATTGCTATAGCAATCCCTAGAGCAAAATGAGTACTGATGTTCATGGCAACCCTAAAGCATCCCTAGTTCACCTAATATCCTTTTCTTTCATATCCCAGTACCCTTCAACTTAATTACAGTCCTAATTAGTTAGTTTGACCTTAATTTCTCTTAAACATGAAATCTTTTGAACCAACCAAATTTTGCTACAGCATTTCACGAGTCAAATCATTCTATTGTAGTTTTTAGTACACTCCTCGTGGGACGATACTCACTCATCATTATATTACTTGGTCATGACACGTGCACTTGCGTTCTGACATTGCATACATACTTTACAATCAACACTAGGCGTGATATACATTAGGTACAACAAAAGGCTCTCACGCCATAAAGAAAAGTGTACAGTCCATAACTTATTTTACATCACATTACGAGCTCTCTAAAAGGGACTTAGGACAAAACTAAGCCATCCCACATATATTACACAACAAGAAAATATACAATCCATATCTATATTTAGATGAGTCAACCTTGAGCCCCTTGTTGTTCACCTCTTGCTGGAGTACCTGGAATGTGATTATGTGGACATAAAAAGATGACATGACAATCTCAATAGCTAGCAAATTTTTTAGAAAAACACTATACATTCCATTCCTTAAAACATCTCAATTTATTTCACTGAAACATAAGCACTGACCATACATACATACATCATCTTGGTCACACTAGGGACCCATAACATTTTGGTCTACTTACCCAATGCAGTCCCATACCTGCAAAGGAGTTATGCATCTCCTATTATTGGCCAATATATGGGAGAAATGGGGCTTACTTGGCACACTTTGAGCACCCCCTTAATTCTCGAGAATGCATACATAACATATCTTTAGACCATCATTCATTATAGCATAAAAGTCGGGCAACTAGTGAAATTGATAAATTCAAGTTCATAAACATAAAGAGTGTTTTAAAGAAAAGCTAGCTACCTCAATTCCTGCATAATCACTTCCTTTCCAAGGCTGCCAATGTTACTACCAACAACTAAAACTAAAACATATAAGAGCTTTTGGTTAATGCATGCATATTAGCACCTAAAATCATAGGTCTCTAATTAAAGAGCTTCTGCTCCACAAAACAAAATAGTGATTTTGTTCAGATTTGGGGTTATTATTAAATATGACAAAAGTCCTCTAAAAATTCTAAACTTTTCCATGGAGGTTCCTCTACATGTCTAATTTATTTCCTGTATCTCTGGTGCATACTGTCATAGGTACACTCAAATTAATACCTTACCTCTCACCTAACCAGTAGTAGTGGGAGTAAGGGTCGATCCCATAGAGACTGGTCTTACCTTATGTGATTGAGAAAAGGGAAGGGATTGATAATCACAATTAAAGTAAAGTAAACAATAATGAAAATAATTAAGAGAGTGATTATTAAGAGAGACGTTGATTTCGGTTGATATCCCCCATCAAGGGATTGCATTGATCACTAACAAAATCATCAATCTTAAACCAAATATCTATCATTGGGATTCTATCCCTGTTCCTCCTTAAGCCTAGTAAATTGATAACAATCGCACCAATTAAACCCTAATTAATAAGATATCCTTTAACAAATCAGTAAAGTCTAACCTATTAATCACATGAAGAACAAGAGAAACTGGTAAAGCTAAACAAATATAAGCACATCGGTTATATTTAATTTAGTTTATCATTCATCATAGGATTAATGATTTATAATCCAAAATCCTTAATCCTATTTGCTTCATGAATAAAGTAATGAAAACTTTTTTCAAAACCTAATTCAATAGTAGTTAAAGACATACAATATACTAGTAGGCCTCCCTAGCAATCATATGAATAACCATTAAGAAAAGAAAAGAAAATGAATAATCAATACCCGATTAAGATTGAATTAATGAAATCAATTCCAAATCTCACAATGCATATCGATCACTTGAGGTTTCAATCTTCTTCTACCAACTAAAAGTAATTTAGCCATGCAGGGCAACAAGAAAATCTAAACAAGAATTAAAGAAGATAATTAAGAACTTTTATGATTGAATTCCTCCCTTTGATAATTCTTCTCTTTCCTTTTTATAGATTGGATGCTCTTCAATGAATTAGGGTTATTTCTAGGTCAAATCTCGGCCTATCAAGCCTTATTTGGAGTTGAAAAACCTTAAAAATTGCGAACTCAACATTCTGGTGCGGCGACGAGCACCGTAGCGCACCTACTCGGCTTCCCTGACACTTTAAAAACTCATTGATGGTGTGCTGTGGCATCTGATCTAGCGTTAGGGTGCTCTGGTTCTGATGCTTGGGAGCCCCGGCGCTAGGGCTTAGGTGTCGCGATGCCCAGTGCTTCTGGGCAGCCAACGCCGTAACGTTCTTTTATGAGCACCGCGGCACCCCGAAAATTTCAGAATTTGCCAAAGTGATGAACATGAACATTGTAGCCCTATGTCTCTTCCTTCCATAACCGCTAGAAGCATCTTAATCATATCTAAATTGAAGGAGATACACTAAAATTAGTGACAAAAGGTCAGGATTCATCCTGCTGCATTGTGATTCTAATTTACGAGCTCTGTAACGCTATTAAATCTCCTGAATTTGACCAAGTGTTCAACATAAAAGTTGTAGATAATTGTTTTATCTTTTTAAATCCACTTTAATCACTTTGATTGGAGTTCATAGGATGGAGATATGTTCTAAACAATGCTAAAAGATCTGGAATTGCTACAATTTATCAGTTTTCCATGAATTTCTTATCTTTTTCTTCTCTTTTCTTCTTCCTTTGTTCCTACAATAGAAAACAAAAAACTAAACTAATTCCTATTCATATTTTACTTAAATAAAAAAAAAAGTAAATTTAAAGGTATTAATATCATGCTTAATAAAGATCACATCAAATACCCCCAAACTTAACCTTTCGATTGTCCTTAAGCAAAATAATCCCTAAAGACAAAAAACAACAATCAATATATATAGTGAGTGTTAGGCTTACCAAACGTTTGCAACATAACGTGAAAATATACTCTAGAAAAATTTTGGAAGGTCATAATCATGCACAAGATTAACACAAATGCATTCCATTATTTTATCCTTCTGAATCCCTAGTGTGTGTGTGTTCTTGAGTTAATAAATTTTCTTTTTCCCGGATGAGTTTATATATCCCAAAATTTTGGTTGTAGATCTCTAATTCATTTAAGATTTCCATATGCTTATTCTTCATGCCACTCTCCACTAATGTAGGCCAAAACTACCTTTAGGATCAATAGGACTTTATTTAGCTTGTAATGTGGCCAGGGTATAAGGTAGGATAAATGATACAAATTTAGGCTCAATCACCCAGCACCACATGATTAGATATGATCTATTGAGTTTTTTTTTTAATTTGGGAAATTTTTTCCCCCACACTTATTTTCTTGTTTCAATTGAATTTAATCCATCATTTTCCTCAGTTCTCTAATTTATTTTTCACCCACAGCATTTGTTTTTATCCCCTTTGGATTTTTCTTCTCTTTCCTTTGCATAATTTTTTTTTGCACTATTCTTTTCTTTTCCTTGCTCTACCCTTCTACCCTGTTTGTAAATAAAACTCTACAAAACAAGTATTTAGAAAAATAATCATGGAGTGAGTGAATAGGATAAAAATAAGGATATTCATACAAAATTTGGCTTTCGGCTCATTTATGGTTTTTAGAAGGAAAAGTTCATTAAGCTCAAAATAGAGGAACTAAGGATATTTCATTGCTTAGGTTAGGCTTGAAAGGATCAATCTATCAAATAATGCCTAAATCATCTCCTAAATAATAGTATTAACCTAGGATTTCACCTCAAGCCGCATTCAAATAAGTTCTAAAATCCTATGGAGATCATGAAATATATTTGAATTATATAAACCTTTTATAAGTAAAAGATAAATTGAATGCCCAAAGTTATTGTGCAAAAATATTTCAGGATTCTAAAGTTAAAAGTAATAAATTGCAAAAGGGATAAAATTGCACACAACCATGAATTTTCTACATTTTTCAAGAGCTAAAAAAAAATTGGATAGTCATATTGGCTGTTGGTTGTGCCTAACATCCCAAAACATAAATTGAAACACTCACACAATCGCTCAACTTGCTAAACGCAATAAAAGTACATTAATAGTAAAAATCAGAAAATTGATTCTCAAAATAGGGTCACAATTATTCAGACAAATCTACTTCTACCCGCACACTCAAACTTTACATTGTTCTCAATGTAAAAGACAAATAAGAGTAGGAAAGGATATATGAAAACATGAGTTAAGTCGAATTCCCTGAATTTATTTAGGGTAGAATAAGAGTGCTGCATTACTAGTCCCTGAATATTTCTGATTCCCACTTTTTTTTTATTATGTTGGGTTGCCTCCCAATAAGTTCCTTTGTTTAATGTCGTTGGTTCGACTTAAAGCTCCTTATGTCATTCAAGGAGGATCCTTGATGTCAACTTTGAAATGGCTTGCCTTTGAATGTGCTGGAAATAATCGATGTTTTGAGTAGCTTTTGGCATCCAATTTAATTTTATCTTTTTGAGTTTTTGCCAAAGTAGGGAGCGGCTTTCCTCTATCTTTGAGTAAGGCATATTTATTTGAGGTTACCACTGGGGGTGGTTCTCCAATGTATATACCTTTTAAGTGGCTAGGGAAACTCTTTAAACCTAGGTCAAGATACTGCAAAATAGAAGGTATAGGCATCTTATTAGAAATTGGTAACAACATAGAAAGGTCTTTACCTGTTTGCTGCACTTTTGGTACTTCCTCTCCTGCTGTAATTTTCTCTAGGAATTTGGCATTCAGGGTAGATTCCACAACCTCTTTCTTAGTCTCCTTACTAGTGTCAACTTCCAAGTCATCTTTTTCATTCAGTGCATAATTTTCCTCTTTTTGCACTAATGATGTTGGGGCTAGACTTTCAATTTCTAAATTTTGAGCCTCTGGCCGACTGATTGTTTTTGCTAGTTGGTCCATTTAATTTGTTAAGCCTTGAATGCTAGCATTTACCTCTTGTTAAAATTGATGAGTATTATGTGCAACAGATTTGACGATTTCTTCTAAAGAACTACTTACCTGAGAATCCTGATATGCAGGTTGTCTAGGATAATAGGCATGTTGGTTATGCTGAAAATTTGTAAAATCTTGTTCTCCAAGCCAATTTTGTGCATTCCTATACCTAAAGTTGGGATGATCTTTCCATCCAGGATTATATATGTGTAAATAGGAATCATACCTCCCTTGTGGTGGCCCAGGGAAACCACTAACCATATTTACTTGCTCAAATGATTCTTCATAGAAAGTTGGGTACCCATTAAAAGGATGCCCCATGGCTGAATGATTTCCATATCACTTTTCACTTTGCATATTTCTACACGTTGACGAACAAGAGAAGTTAAATTTGTAAGTTGCTGTTCAAGGGAAGAACTACATACCTCACCAGCATTTCTTAATGGAGAGCGTAGCCTAGTGCCAAATTGTTGAAAATTGGCTGCCATATTCAAAGTTATGAACAAAAAGAAAAGAAAAAGAAATCACAAAAGGTAAATAGACACAGTCCCTGGTAACGGCACCAAAATTTGGTGCATACCGTCGCAGGTATACCCAAATTAATACCTTACCTCTCAACTAACCTATAGTAGTAGAAGTAAGGGTCAATCCTACAGAGACTGGTCTTACCTTATGTGATTGAGAAAATGGGGGATTGATAATTGCAATTAAAGTAAAGTAAACAATAATGAAAATAATTAAGAGAGATTATTATGAGAGACGTTGGTTTCAGTTGATATCCACCATCAAGGGATTGCATTGATCACTGACAAAATCATCAATCTTAAACCAAATATCTATCATTAGGATTCTATCCCTGTTCCTCCTTATGTAACAACTCCATTTATGTAAATGTAACAAATTTTATTTTTTTATATTTGTAACATTCCATGAAGTTATTACTACTTTAATTCTAATCACTTAACTCGTAATAATAATTACTTTAACCAAGCATAATTGTTATTAACAGTGATACAGTACTGAGTTTCCATACACACCATTATTTTACAAACTACACACCATTATTTTACAAACATTTGTACAAAGATACGTATTAGCTCTAATCATCTATGTCGACTACTTCCGGGGACACTGGTGCGGGTGGCACCTCTACCAGAATCTCAGTCACATCTACGACAGATACATCTGATATAACTAGTAGTTGCCCAAGGTAGGGCACCTCGATCCAACGTACGGAAATAATAAGTGTCATAGAGAAAATCTGCATAATTATTCTTTTGAACATGATATGGAAATATAGTGAGAATTAAATCTTAGTAGGTTCAATAATAAATCATAATTTACCATCAATATAGTTCATCATGTCATGTTCAACTGTATAAACTACAGAAAATATTTCACATGAATGCATTATATCTATGCACATAAGAATCATATAGTAATGATATGTATGACGGGATTAACTATTTTCAAAATATCATATGATGACTATCAATTTATTCTCATATCAAGCTACCCCGATCAGGGTGAGTATTTTCTACTCTCCGGTACGGGCTTTTGTCGCTCCGTCCAACATGGCCCACTTTCTCTTTCTTTTCTCATTAACATGATCATAACCGTTGGTAGGGCGTCCCCTACTGGTGCACCACACAGATTGCCATATGACCGTGCTCATTTCTTTTCTTTTCACAATGATAGCCAAAAATATGCTTTCTATAACAAGTATTTTCATCAAAATATAACTATTACCATAAATCATTGGTAATCATGCCATGAACATAACCATTTCAAATATCAATTTATAAAATATTTCCATGTCAGAATTTCACACTTAAGATGGTAAGAAGTTCATACAATGGCAATGACTATGGCATATACTAGTCATTTATTATTTTCATTTATAAGATTCGTCTTCTTTTTTAAATATTAATTTCATCTCTTAATTTTCTTTATTCCTGGCCTTTAGTCAATTTCTTCTTATTTATATCATTTCTAACACATGTTCTTACAAATTTATAGAGCATTTTTCTTCAATTTGATTTCTACTATTACCCTATAGTTAAAGAGGTTCATCTAGGGTAGAAAAATGTTGAAAATAGGCTTCACCAGCTTCCAACACGGTTTGGCCATATTCCAGGACACGGCCATGCTTTAAAAATACTTCAAATGTACTCAAAAATAGCCCCGAACATGGCTAACCCGTGCTTGGAGCACCCAGAACACGGCCTGACCGTGTTCTATGACCTTTGTTCACTAATCAGAGCATAACTCCCTCATTTTAACTCCAATTGAGGTGATCTTGGTGTCTATGGAAAGCTAAGACAATTATCTAAAATGATTATGTTAATCATATTAGCCAAATAGTAATAAATCTTGGTTTTATTACTCCCTTAAATTCAATATTATTTCTTCTCGGGTAGGTTCTAACCTTTACTTACTAATCTGACTATATCTCCCACATAAGAATTCCAAATTAAGTGATTCCAGTGGCTAAACATCCGTGACACATAAATATATAATTCATATGTTACCCATTTATTGTAATTCCTTATATAAGTTTCCCAGAAATTAAAACACCAAAGCTATCCTAACATATTCTTCCCTGATTAACCATTTTTTGACCTTCTTTTACTAATCGGAACATATCTACCACATATGAACTCTAAATTGAATGATTTCAGTGGTTAAAAATCTGTGACACATATATCTATAATTCATATGTTAACCATTTATTTTAATTCCCTACAGATAATTCCCATAAATTAAAACACAGAAGCTAAAAATTTTGCCACCCATAGCCATACCTATGCAGAACTTTCTATACCAGTCTAAGTATTCAAACATACATCACATGCAAGATCAATATGTAACATGATATAGCAACATCCATGACCAATCATCAAAGTTCTAAGATCTAAATCTCATATAAATATTATAAGTTTCATAAGGTTTTTTCAAAAAGAAATATTGTTAAACTTAACTAAGAATCTCCCTAGCTTACTTAGTGAATTGGTTTTCTTGTTTCCTCTTGAAAGAAGTAGCAAGATTCCTCCCTTCCCTTAGCTTTTCTAGCAGCTTAGGTAAGAGAAGGAGGGTGAATTTTTGAACCTCAAGGATGAAGAAGAAAAATGGATTCAAGTCGAGATTAAGGTAACTGACCTTGAGTACTTAGCCTTCTAAACTTCTCATTCTTCTTCCTTCTTTCTTCTCCTCTCTTTCTCTCCTTTCCTCACTCTACCTTGCTTCTATTTCTCTCTCTTCCTCACTTGGACGAAATTAAAATGTTGTAGGGGTTGGTTTTGTTTAAATAGACCACCAAATAATACACCTTTCATGATCATGGGTCTACCTTATCACAATTAGGATACACTTTGTTGAATTTTTGGAAAACAAACAACTTATGCTCTTGTCTTCATCTTCCTTAGTCAAGATATGCATAGGAAAATAAGATTTGTATTTTGAAAATTATGATGATATGTTCTCAAGAAAAGGGACAAGGTCCCTTTGATTTAGGGATTCATTTCCATTTTCTTTTGTCTTAAACAAGTATGATAGGTTTGCCTTTTTAGGTGGCAAATTTCTAGCCCTTGAATCTCCATTATTTGGTTAATATTGTGTGGGATAGGAATGTTTTGTCCTAATGCCATGTATTATCATACCACTTGCTAAAATTATGAGTGTAGGATATAGATGTTTTTGTCCTAAAGCGTTGTATTATCATGCCACTTGCCAAAATTATGAATGTAGAATCACACCACTTGATAAATTTTTGTCCTAATGCCATGTAACCTAATCTTTATTATTATTACATTATTATATCATCAACTAATTTATTTTATTTTATTTTTCCTCTTGGATTTGGGCTTATTCCTACCCATTATGGGCTAATTCCTACCCATTTTCTTTGCTTTGGATAAAATTCTACCTTTCTTGGAGGGCTTGGTCACATTTTCATAATTGTTGGGCTATTGGTCCAATTACTATATCCTAGTCCAAGTCTATGTTTTATTTCTTGCTTAGGTTATCCAATGGGCTTGTGAGAAACTTATGTGAAGTGGAAAAACTCTATATGAAGTGTCCATAGGTAAAAGCTCAATGTATGGGTAAAGATTTTAAACTTAGTAACTCTAGTTCTTGAATTAGGAAAAATTACCCTAATCCAATGTTCTTGAAATTTTAAGACCTTTACTTGTTTCTAAAAATTTACCTTCCTTATCCAAGAATTTTGCATCTCTTTAGTATGTTATTTCTATTTTTTTTCCTATTAGGTTTTCCCTCTTTATTTATTCTCTTAATGTTAGAAACATTTTCTATGCATATACATAAGGTGAAGAATTTCTAAGGATTATATTTCCTTAGATATCTAAAATATTGTCTAATAAATTTTATTTCCTTAATTAAATATTTATGTACTTTTATCAATTAAAGAAACGAAATTAGGGATGTCACATTTCTCTCCCCCTAAAAGAAATTTTGTCCTCAAAATTTCAGAAATTACCTAATAAGAACAATTACGGATATTTCTTCCTCATGACTTCTTCTAGCTCCCAAGTTGCTTCGTCCGGAGTCAAACCTTCCCATAACACCTTAACAAGGGGAATGGTTTTATTTCTTAGTTGCTTCACGTCAGTGTCCAATATGGATACAGGTACTAGCTGGTATGTCATGTTCTCCTTTATTTGGATTAGTTCATCCTGTATTACATATGATGAATCTAGAAGATACTTCCGCAGCTGTGATACGTGGAAAACATTATGCAGGTTGGACAAATTAGGTGGGAGAGCAACTTGATATGCTGATGTTCCTACTTTCTTCAAAATTTGGTAGGGTCCCAAAAATCGCGGACTTAGCTTTCTTGTTTTGAGAGACCTACCAACTCCAGTAGTCGGGGAAAGTTTCAGAAATACATGGTCTCCTTCCTCAAACTCTAGATGTCTATGTCTCTTATCATAGTAACTCTTTTGCCGACTCTAAACTGTATGTATTTTGTTTCGTATCATCCTGATTTGTTCAGTGGTTTGTTGAACTAGATAAGGACCCAACAAGTTATTTTCTCCTACCTCGAACCAACATAGTGGAGATCGACAGTTTCTACCGTATAAAGCTTCATATGAGACAATCTTAATACTGGAGTGATAACTATTATTATAAGCAAACTCTACTAAAGGTAGGTACTTATCCCATCCTTTACCTTGCTCTATCACACAGGCCCTCAACATATCTTCTAGGGTTTGAATGGTTCGTTCTGTCTGCCCATCAGTCTAAGGATGGTAGGTATTACTGAACCGCAACTGAGTACCAAAAGCTTCTTGCAACGCCTTCCAAAACCTCGATGTGAACCTCAGATCTCTATCAAAAACGATATTTAAGGGAATTCTATGTAGTCTAACTATTTCTTGGACGTACAATTGGGCTAATTTATCTAGTGAAAAGTTAATTTTTATGGGCAAAAAGTGAGCAGATTTGGTTAATCTGTCAATTATTACCCAGATAGAGTCATGTCCCACTGAAGTCTTAGGTAATCCCACAATAAAGTCCATTGAGATACTGTCCCATTTCCATTTAGGGATCTCAAGAGGTTGTAGAAATCCTGCTGGCTTTTGATGCTCCACCTTCACCTTTTGACAAATGAGACATTTCGCCACAAACTCGGCAATGTCCTTTTTCATCCCTGGCCACCAATACATCCTTTTTAAATCCTAGTACATTTTAGTGCATCCAGGATGGACTGTGTATTTACTCTGATGCGCTTCCTGCAGGATCTTAGTCCTCAACTCTCATTCTTGAGGGACACAAATCCTTCCCTGATACATGATTGCTCCATCTTCCATGATAGAAAAATTACCTTGGTCTTTATGATCCTGTAAGTATTGGTCGTGAGCTTGAGCCTCTTTGATCTGGGCTTTAAGGTCACACCCTATACTTAAACTATTAATGACTAGATTCTTTGGAGTAAGAGTAGTGGCTAGCTTCAAATTTCAAAACTCCTCTAGCATCTGCATCTCATACACTATCATCTGACCCATGTGCAGATATTTTTGACTCAAGGCATCTGCTACAACATTCGCCTTTCTGAGATGATACTTTATCTCAAACTTATAGTCATTGAGGAATTTTACCCATCTTCGTTGCCTCATATTTAACTCCTTATGATCAAAGAGGTATTTAAGACTCTTATGATCACAATATACTTCAAAGGTTGCCCCGTATAAATAGTGTCGTCAAATCTTTAAGGCAAACACCACTGCCGCTAATTCAAGATGATGGGTTGGATAGTTTCCTTCGTGGGGTCTCAGTTGCCTAGAAGCGTAAGCAACTACTCTATTATCTTGCATCAGCACACATCCTAGCCCTTTCTTTGAAGCGTCACTATACACTTCAAAATGTCCTATGGGGTCTGGAATAATTAAAATAGGAGGAGTGGTCAGTCTTGTCTTCAGCTTTTGAAAACTAGCTTCATATTGATCAGTCCATTTGAAAAGACTTCCTTTCCTGGTCAATTTAGTTAATGGCAAGGCTATACGAGAGAAGTTTTGTATAAACCTTCTGTAGTATCCTGCCAAACTCAGGAAACTTCTGACTTCCGTAACCGTCTTTGGTCTCTCCCACTGAATCACTGCTTCCTTCTTGCTGGGATCTACGGCTACCCCTCTATTAGAGATGACATGTCCGAGAAACTTCACCTCTGACAGCCAAAATTCACACTTTTCCAATTTGGCATATAACTTTTTCTCTTTCAACACTTGCAGCACGATTTGGAGATGTTGTTCATGTTCTTTCTCACTCTTAGAATATATCAAGATGTCATCAATGAATACTACAACAATTGATCTAGGTAGGGTCAAAAAATACGATTCATGTAATCCATGAAAATTGCAAGTGCATTCGTCAACCCGAAGGGCATTACGAGAAACTCATAGTGCCCATACCTAGTCCTGAAGGCAATTTTTGGTACGTCCTCCTCCTTGATCCTAATATGATGATATCCTGACCTCAAGTCAATTTTAGAAAAGATGGAGGCTCCCTTCAATTGATCTAATAAGTCATCTATCCTAGGGAGAGGGTACTTGTTTTTGATAGTCACCTTATTCAGTTGTCTGTAATCTATGCATAGTCTCAAGCTCCCGTCTTTCTTCTTAACAAACAATACAGGAGCTCCCCAAGGTGATACACTCGGCCTAATGAATTGCTTGTCTAATAGTTCCTCTAACTGCTTCTTGAGTTCTTGTAGTTCCTTTGAGGCCATTCGATATGGTGCAATAGAGATAGGCCATGTCCCAAGTAGGAGATCAATAAAGAACTCTATCTCTCTCTTGGGAGGTAAGCCTGGAATATCTGATGAAAATAATTCAGGAAACTCGTTGGCTATTGGGATTTCATCAAGCTTCGATTCGACTTCTAGGTTTGATAAATACAAGAGAATGTATTACTCCATTCTTCAACTCCCTATTAACTTGATTGGCATTTAGCATCAATAATTGGACCTCCTCTTTCGAAGTAGGAGGTAGAAATTCAACGGTCTTTACATACAGAGGAAGTTAATACCCGTTCCCCTGTAGTGGTTACTACGAATAGCTCATAGGGAGTTTCAAAAATAGGAAACTGAAACTTCCTAATACATTCTTCCGACATAAATGAATGACTAGCACCAGAGTCAAATAACACCATAAGAACAAATCCATAGATATAGCATGTACCTTGAATCATTTCAGAAGATTGAGCTGCCTCTTGGCCGCTCAGGGTGAAAACCCTTCCTTTCACCTGAGGCCTCTGTTATGGCTGCTTCCCCACATTCTGTGGATAGTTTCTCGCAAAATGTCCCTTCTGTCTGCAATTGAAGCAGACATCTTGTCCCATGTAGCATGGCCGGTTACCATGCATGCGTCCGCACTTAACGCACTTGACTGGGGCGAGGTCTTGTTGAAAGGGTCTAGGACCCGCAATCAATGGCCTCTTACCAGCTCCATATCCACTTCTTCTCACGTTCTTTCTAGGGTTGGAAAAATTTTTCTTCCTCTTCCATAGGTTTTGCCTTTGCTTTTCGTCCTCCACTACCCTTAAACTCTTTTCCAGGAATCTACATTTATTTATTAGAGGTACAAACTCCCTGATCTCCATAGCTATAACAATATTCTTTATCTCTAGGTTTAGTCTTGCTTCAAACTTAACCTCCTTCCATGCTTCATCTGGGTTATATCGTAGATAAGAGGAGAACTTAAATAGCTCCTTGAACCTTGCGATATACTGGTCCACGGTCATGCTGCCTTGCCTAAGTTGGAGAAATTCGATCTCTTTCTCTGCCTGTACAGTACTTGGAAAGTACTTTTCAAAAAAAATGTCCTTAAACACTTGCCAGGTGATCTGTCTTCCCTGATGAGCTAAAAGTTCTCTAGCTCCATGCCACCAGTATTTTGCTTCATCCTTTAACATATATGCAGAAAAAATAACTTGCTGCTCTTCAGTACAGCCCATCACTTCAAATATTTTCTCTAATGCCCTTATCCACCTTTCAGCTACCGTTAGGTCATAGCCACCTTGGAAACAAGGTGGTCTAGTCCTCAGGAACTCGGATATGCCATTATCTTTTCCAGCCATCCGGTTGTTAGCACCATTCTCACCATTTGGGTTATTAGCATTCTGGAGATATTGTAAAATTTGGTTGATGGTCATGACTTGGTCTCGAATTACCGTGGCAAGGTTGTGCAGGGTTTCCTCTGTATTGGTTGTTGGATTCCTCCTTGGTGGTGCCATTTCCTACTATGGCAAAAACAAAGTTATGCTGCTATTGAGGTGATCAAGCCCAATAGTTAGTTCAAAAATATTTAATAGCAGTCATAACACCACCTCGGCATATAGATAGGAAACACTAGTAATTTTTTACCTATATGAATCACTGATCCCCTACACAGCACAACCACAACATACTCAAGACACTATAAGATCGATTCAGATAACCATCCACCCACTGGCCATCTAGGATCGACCTGCTCTGATACCAATTATGTAACAACTCCATTTATGTAAATGTAACAATTTTTTTTATATTTGTAAAATTCCATGAAGTTATTACTACTTTAATTCTAACCACTTAACTCGTAATAATAATTACTTTAACCAAGCATAATTGTTATTAATAGTGATACAATACTGAGTTTCCATACACACCATCATTTTACAAACTACACACCATTATTTTACAAACATTTGTACAAAGATACATATTAGCTCTAATCATCTATGTCAACTACTTCCGGGGACACTGGTGCGGGTGGCACCTCCACCGGAATCTCAGTCACATCTACGACAGATACATCTGATATAACTGGTAGTTTCCCAAGGATGTACCAAAAATAGCCTTCAGGACTACGTATGGGCACTATGAGTTTCTCGTAGTGCCCTTCAGGTTGACAAATGCACCTGCAATTTTCATGGATTACATGAATCTCATTTTTCGACCCTACCTAGATCAATTTATGGTAGTATTCATTGATGACATCTTGATATATTCTAAGAGTGAGAAAGAACATGAACAACATCTCTAAATCGTGCTGCAAGTTTTGAAAGAGAAAAAGTTGTATGCCAAATTGGAGAAGTGTGGATTTTGGTTGTCAAAGGTAAAATTTTTCTGACATGTCATTTCCAATAAAGGGGTAGCCGTAGACCCTAGCAAGATGGAAGCAATGATTCAGTGGGAAAGACCAAAGACAGTTACAGAAGTCACAAGTTTCTTGGGTTTGGCGGGATACTAGATGAAGTTTATACAAAACTTCTCTCGTATAGCCTTGCCATTGACTAAATTAACTAGGAAGCGAAATACTTTCAAATGGACTGATCAATGTGAAGCTAGTTTCCAGGAACTTAAAACAAAATTGACCACTCATCTTATTTTAATTATTCTAGACCCCACATGACATTTTGAAGTGTATAATGATGCTTCAAAGAAAGGGCTAGGATGTGTGTTAATGCAAGACAAAAGAGTAGTTGCTTACGCCTCTAGGTAACTAATTATGATTTATTGTTGAACCTACTAGGATTTAATTCTCACTTATTTTCCATATCATGTTCAGAAGATTAACTATGCAGCTATTCTCCATTACACTTATTATTGCTGTACGTTGGATCAAGCTGCCCTACCTTGGGCAACTACCGATTATATCAGATATATCTGTAATAGACGTGACTAATATTTCGGTGGAGGTGCTGCCACCCACATATCGGATATATCTGTAATAGATGTGACTGAGATTCTGGTGGAGTTGTCTCCACTCGCACTAGTTTCCCCAGAAGTAGTCTACGTGGATGATTAAGGCTAATACGTATATGTTAGACTTTTGTACAGATGTTTGTAAATTAATGATGTGTATGTAAACTCAGTATTGTATAAATTAAATAAATGTTCTTTTGAATTAAGTTGTAACGAGGTAATAACTGATGTGAACCCCTGATATGAACCTCACCAAGAGTAGTGAGACCCAGAATCAATATGGGATCCAAGTTCAAGGATCGTGTTCTAATTCAGACTTAAATAAGATAACAAATAAAAGAAGACCTTGACCCGTTATCTATAAAGAGATAAGAACCAAAGGTATAAGAAACTATTGCAGACGCCACACTCAAGAAAGAGGAAGAAGATTGTGAGTGATAAGTCTTGCTTGAACGCCACAAGATAAACCTTAATAAGTTCAGAAAAGTTCTTTAAAGAACTAAAGAAAAAACACTCTCAATATGATAAAATGATAATTTGTATTGTTCATTAGCATACATGCCTATTTATAGGCCAATTACCTAAAAAAACAAGGAAAAGTAATAGAAAACTCCTATAGAGTAAGGAAACTTAGAAATAGAAAACTCCTACAGAGCTAGGAAAACCTCTTCTAGTCAGATAAGGAAAGCTAGGAATGTAACAACCTTTTTTTTTCTTTATTATTATACAATATTGAGATCACATACACATCATTAATCAAAACATACATGCAACATATGAAACACATAGATATTTACATCTTGTTTATTTTGGTTGACCAATTTCGGAGATACAGGTGCGGGTGGTTACACCTTCACCAGGATCTGAGCCAACTGGACCACAAACATCTTATTTGATTTTGAGATCTGCCCAACATAAAGTAACTCGATCCAATCTGCACTAAAAGTTAGAGCCATAGAAAAAAAAGCTGCATAACTAATTTTCTTAACATGATATGGAAATATAGTGAGAATTAAATCCCAGTAAGTTCAACAATAAATCATCATCAATATAGCTCATCACGTCATGTTCAACTGTATAAACTACAGAAAATATCTTTGGTCACATGAATGCATTATATCTATGCACATAAGAATCATACAGTAATGATATGTATGACAGGATTAACTATTTTTAGAATATCATATGATGGCTATCAACTTATTCTCATTTCAAGTTACCCCGGTCAGGGTGAGTATCCTCTACTCTCCGATACGGGCTTTTCTCGCTCTGTCCGACATGGCACACTTTCTCTTTCTTTTCTCATAATCATAATCATAACCGTTGTTAGGGCGTCCCCTATTGGTGCACAACACGGATTGCCATGTGATCGTGCTCATTTCTTTTCTTTTCACAATGATAGCCAAAAATATGCTTTCAATAACAAGTATGTTCATCAAAATATAACTATTACCATAAATCATTGATACTTATGTCATGAACATAACCATTTCAAATATCACTTTATAAAATATTTTTGGGTCATAATTTTACACTTAAGATGGTAAGAAGTTCATACAATGGCAATGGCTATGGCATATACTAGTCATTTATATGATTCGTCTTCTTTTTTTAAATATTAATTTTATTTCTTTATTTTCTTGTTGCAGGTTTTCATCATATCTAACCTTCTCTTACTAATCAGAGCATAACTCCCTCAATTTAACTCTGATGTTGGTGATCTTGGTTTCCATTTTAAGATAAAACAATTATCTAAAACTATTATGTTGAACATTATAGCGAAATATTAATAAATCAAGGTGATATTACTCCCTCAATGTATAGGTTATTTCTTCTCAGATAGGTTCTGACCTCTACCAACTAATCTGTCCATATCTCCCTCATACAAATTCCACATTAAGTGATTCCAGTGGTTAAAAATCCGTGACACATATATCTATAATTCATATGTTAACCATTTATTTTAATTCCTTATAGAATGTTCCCAGAAATTAAAACACCGATGCTATCCTAACATATTCTTCCCTGATTAACCATTTTCTGACCTTTGTTTACTAATCGAAACATATCTACCTCATATGAACTCTAAATTGAATGATTCCAGTGGATAAAATCCATGACACATATATCTTTAATTCTTATGTTAACCATTTATTTTAATTCCCTACAGATAATTCTCAGAAATTAAAACACAGAAGCTATCCTAACATATTCTTCCCTGATGAACCATTTTCTAACCTTAAACTAGTAATTGGCTCATATCTTCCTCATATGGACTCCAAATTGAATGATTCCAGTGGATAAAAATCCGTGACACATATATCTTTAATTTTTATGTTAACCATTTGTTTTAATTCCCTATAGATAATTCCCAAAAATTAAAACACAGAAGCCTAAAATTTTGCCACCCATAGCCATACCTATGTAGAACTTTCTATACCAGCCTAAGTATTCAAACATACATCACTTGAAAGATCAATATGTAACATGATATAGCAACATCCATGACCAATCATCAAAGTTCTAAGATCAAAATCTTATATAAATATTATAAGTTTCAAAACTTTTCTTCAAAAAGAAATATTGTTAAACTTACTTGGAGCACTTAGTCTTCTAGACTTCTCCTTCCTCTTTCTTCCTTTCTTCCTCTCCTTTCCTCATTCTACCTTGCTTCTATTTTTCCTCTCCCTCACTTGGACGAAAATTCTAATGTTGTAAGGGTGGGTTTTGCTTAAATAGACCCTTAAATAATTTACCTTTCATGATCATGGGTCTACCTTATCACAATTAGATTACATTTGGTTGAATTTTTGGAAAACAAACAACTTATGTTCTTGTCTTTCTCTTCCTTAGTCAAGATATGCATAGGAAAAGGAGATTTGTATTTTGAAAATTATGATAATATGTTCTTAAGATATGGGACAAGATCCCTTTGATTTAGGGATTCATTTCCTTTTTCTTTTGTCTTAATCAAGTATGATAGATTTGCCTTTTTAAGTGGAAAATTTCTAGCCCTTGAATCTCCATTATTTGGCTGAAATTATATGTGTGGGATAAAGATGTTTTTTCATAATGCTATGTATTATTACCCACTTGCTAAAATTATGAGTGTAGGATATTGATGTTTTGTCCTAAATTCTTGTATTATCATACCACTTGCTAATTTTTTGTCTTAATGTCAAATCACCTAATCTTGATTACACCATTATTCCATCACTTTATTTTTATTTTATTTTCATTTTTCCTCTTGGCTTTGGGCTCATTCTTGCCCATTTTCGTTACTTTGGTTAAAATTCTACCTTTCATAATGGGCTTGGTCACATTTTCATGATTTTTGGGCTATCGGTCTAATTTCTATATCCTAGTCCAAGTCTATATTTTATTTCTTCATTGGGCTATCCTATTGGCTTGCTAAAAAAATTATGTGAAGAAGAAAAACTCTATATGAAGTGTCCATAGGTGAAAGCCCAATTTATGGGTGGAGATACTAAACTTAGTAACTTTTACTCTTAAATTAGGAAAAAAATTACCCTAATCCAATCTTTTTGAAATTTTAAGACCTTTACTTCACAAAAATTTATCTTCCTTACCTAAGAATTTCACCTTTCTTTAGCATCCTTATTTCTAATATTTCCTCTTAGGTTTTCTTTCTTTACCTATTCCATTAATATTAGAACATTTCTATGCATATATGTAAGGTGAAGAATTTATAAGGAAAATATCTAAAAATTACGGGATGTTACAAGGAAAACCTCTTTTAGTCAGACAAGAAAACCATCAAATACTAAACTTAAAACTCCTAGAGAGCTTAGGAAAAACTCTTCTAGTCAAACAAGGAAACCATCAAATACTAAACTTTCCTAGTCAAATAAAGTAAAATAAATCAAAAAGAAAAACGTAGCTTAAATTGGGCCATAAAATAACTCATTGATTTTGGGCCTATATTCAATCTTCAAGCTTGAATCTTCTTGTACTTTAAGTCCATATTTAAATTAGCTGGTCTTGGCCCATATTTAAATGGGTTTTAATGATATGCACCAGTTTTGGCTCTTCTTTTGCAGTAATGCAGGTATCTCCTTGATGAGCCTCTAGGATTAGACTATTAAGTGCTTCTTTGAATATTTTAGCCCAAGCTCTTTTGACAAGTCCACTTGAGACTTCAAGCAGGTCTGCATTAAATGGGTTTTAATGACATGGACCAGTTTTTGCTCTTCTTTTGCAGTAATGCAGGTATCTCCTTGATGGGCCTCTAGGAGTAGACTATTAAGTGCTTCTTTGAATAATTTAGCCCAAGCTCTTTTGACAAGTCCACTTGAGACTTCAAGCAAGTCTGCATTCCATTTCCATTCACTAGCCGTGCTCACATCATTCCCCTCCTCTTGAAAAGGATTTGTCCTCAAATCAGCACTTACATAAAAAATAGTTAAATCAATAACTTTGAAACACACACTAACATTATCATTACTTGGAAGATCTAGCTTGTAAGCATTGATATTGATTCTTTCAATCACTTGAAATAAACCATATCCTCTTCGAAATAGTTTCAAATGCCTTTGAGGTAGAATCATTTCCTTTCTCATATGCAACTAAACCCAATCTCCAGGATCAAATATAATTCTTTTGTGTCCCTTTTTAGGTTTATTGACATATTGTTCAATTTTTCTCTCAATGTCTTGCCTTGCCTTCTTATAGATCTGCTTAACAAAATCAACTTTCTTCTTTTCATCTAAGTTAACATAATCATCCATCGATGAAGGAATTAAATCCAAAGGAGTTAATGGATCTAAACTATGCACAATTTCAAAATATGAAAACTTAGTTGCAAAATGCACACTCTTATTATATACAAACTTGACATGTTTCCAAAACAAATTAGACTCAATACTCCTAGGCATGGCATGCAATCTCACAATTTTCTTGAAAAACAAATTACCAATATGTGATACATCATCGGTTTTATGACATGATATGATATGTGTCATTTTATAAAATTTGTGAACAACCGCATATATAGAATCTTTACCCCATTTTGACCTAGGTAAACTCAACACAAAATCTGTAGATAAGTCAATCCAAAGTTCACTAGGTAGATGCAAAGAAGTATATAATCCATTAGGCTTCATTTTAAACTTAGCTTGTCTACAAGTTAAAAACTGTTCACATATTCGTTTTGCATCATATTTCATATGCAGAACATCTAAAGTCTTAGATATGCCAAAATGCCACATTAAACCAACTCCATGAGCTTCCCTAACAAGTAAATCCTGCAATGAATATTTAAGCATACACAATTTATTTTCTTTAAACAGAAATTTATTATGCTCAAAGAACTTATCAGATGCCACTTTCTCACATACATTAAGAACATTACCCTGCAAAATAGAAACTTCAATATTGGGTAAGTAAGAGTTAAGCTTATTAATACAATCATTGGTAAAATTGAAAACAAAACATTTTTTTATCACATTTTCTCTTGCATAAAAATTCATTTGTTTTCTCTCGATTTTTCTTCTGATGACCCAATTGGTTCTTGTAATTGCTCCATCAATTTTCTCAGCCTCTCTTTCATTTTCTCTCTTCTCTATCTCTTTTTCTTTCATAATTTTCTCAACCTCTCTCTCTTTTTCTCTCTTAATTTTCTTGGCCTCTCTTTCTTTTTCTATCATACTTTTTCTGTCCTTTATGTCTTTTTCTCTCATAATTTTATCAACATCTCTCTCTTTTTCTCTCTTAATTTTCTCAACATCTCTCTCTTTTTCTCTCTTAATTCTTTCACTCATTTTCTTTTCTTCACTCTCTTTCTTTTGCCTCACTTAATCATCATAGTAGTCTCTAACACTTTGAGAACCTTGAGTAGGGCTTCACAACTTCTTAAATAAGTCCTTATGGTAGTGACTTGGAATAAATCGCTTCCTCATAACTGCTTTCATCTCCTCCCACGTCTCAATGGGTCTTTCTCCATTTCGTCTCCTGCTTAAAATCAATTGATCCCACCAAATAATAGCATAGTCAGTAAATCCCATAATAGCCAACTTTACCATTTTCAACTCAGAATAGTTGTGACAATCAAACAACAACTCCATCCTTCTTTCCCAATTTAGATAAACTTCGGGGTCATTTTTGCCTTGAAACGACGGAACCTTCATCTTAAAACTACCCAAGTTATTATTTTCCAAATTCCTAACTTCTCTAAACCTTCCACCATATCTTCTACTCAAATCACTGTCAACTTTATCAAAATTATCTCTATAATACTCTCTACTTTCAAAACTTACTTTCCTCGGTTGAACTATCTCTCTCCTAAGCATATTGGGAGTATTTTGTGAATTTTCTACCCGATCTAAATGTTCATGAACTTGTTCTATCTCCTCTTTCAAAACTCGCCTCATCTCACTCACTAGAGTTTCCATCATCAACTTTGGATCCATCATTCGTGACATACCTTCGAAAGTATTTTTGTCCTTGTTGTGTTACACGATTTTCCTGCAAAACAATGTTAGAGTAAAACAAATTCTCACAACACTAACTCACGTGTTTCTCTCAAGATTAATGGCACTCACACTCGTGTTCACTCAAATTTTGGCTTTTACCCTCTTATAAGCTCACACCTCTTTCATTTTTCCTCTCTTAGTCCCTTCTTTCAGTTCTTAATTGAACTCAAACAAACTCACACAAAAGTTTTCTTGCAACAATCCAAACTCAACTAATAGAGTACAAAGAGTTAAGGAGGAAGAAAAATAACAGAATTTTAAGAAACAAAGGGAACAAAGCAATAGAACTTTAGGAAAAAAAAACAAAATTAAAGACAAGATAAGAAGTTGAATAAGAAAAATCACACCACGAAGCAACTAGAATAGAAAGAAATCAATGACTAGAGAAAAGGAAAAAATTAAGATAGCAAAAATAACCAAAATAAGAAAACCAAATATCAAAGCAAGAAAAAAATTGATGCAATTAGAATTACTAGATCACTTTGTTTTTTTTTAGATCAGAATGCAAAATCTAGGTGGAAACTTGAAATTCAACAACAATTGATTCTATTTTTTTCGAATTTCCTTTTTTTTTTTCAGAATTCTGTACTGCTTTTCTTTTTCTTTTTTTTTTCAATTCTGATTTTTTTTTTGAATTTTTTTTTTCAGAATATGCACTTGAACTAAGAACACTAGAAATAAAATGAAAATTAGAAGAGAAGAAGAACGAAGAACACACAAAAAAAGAGATACGAGATAGTAAGATGGAATAAGAATAAGAAAATAAATAGGATAGATCAAACCTGATTTAGAACTTAGGCTCTGATACCAAATGATGTGAACCCCTGATATGAACCTCAACAAGAGTAGTGAGACCCGGAATCAATATGAGATCCAAGTTCAAGGATCGTGTTCTAATTCAGACTTATATAAGAAAACAAATAAAAGAAGACCTTGACCCGTTATCTATAAAGAGATAAGAACCAAAGGTATAAGAAAATATTGCAGACGCCACACTCAAGAAAGAGGAAGAAGATTGTGAGTGATAAGTCTTGCTTAAACACCACAAGATAAACCTTGATAAGTTCAGAAAAGTTCTTTAAAGAACTAAAGCGAAAACAATCTCAATATTACAAAATGATAATCTGTATTGTTCATGAGCATACATGCCTATATATAGGTCAATTACCTAAACAAACAAGGAAAAGTAATAGAAAACTCCTATAGAGTAAGGAAACTTAAAAATAGAAAACTCCTACAGAGCTAAGAAAACCTCTTCTAGTTAGACAAGGAAAGCTAGGAAAACCTCTTCTAGTCAGACAAGAAAACCATCAAATACTAAACTTAAAACTCATAGAGAGCTTAGGAAAAACTCTTCTAGTCAAACAAGGAAACCATCAAATACTAAACTTTCCTAGTCAAATAAAGTAAAATAAATCAGAAAGAAAAACGTAGCTTAAATTGGGCCATAAAATAACTCATTGATTTTGGGCCTATATTCAATCTTCAGGCTTGAATCTTCTTGTACTTTAGGTCCATATTTAAATTGGCTGGTCTTGGCCCATATTTAAATGGGTTTTAATGACATGGACCTGTTTTGGCTCTTCTTTTGCAGTAATGCAAGTATCTCCTTGATGGGCCTCTAGGATTAGACTATTAAGTGCTTCTTTGAATATTTTAGCCCAAGCTTTTTTGACAAGTCCACTTGAGACTTCAAGCAGGTCTGCATTCCATTTCCATTCGCTAGCCGTGCTCAGATCAATAACTTCATGGAATTTTACAAATATAGAAAAATATGAAGGGTTCATAGGTGAAAGCCAAATTTATGGTTGGAGATGTTAAATTTAGAAATTTCTAACTCAAATTAGGAAAATTTACCCTAATCCAATCTTCTTAAAATTTTAAGAGTTTTACTTACATCACAAAAATTTATCTTCCTTACCAAAGAATTTCGCCTATTTTTAGTATGTTATATCTAATTTTTCCTATTAGGTTTTCTCTCTTTACTTGTTCCCTTAATGTTAGAAACATTTTCTATGCATACACGTAAGGTGAAGAATTTTTAAGGATTATATTTCCTTAAATATATAAAAATTGTCTAATAAATTTTATTTCTTTAATTAAATATAGTATTTTGTCTTGTATCATCCTGATTTGTTCAGTGGTTTGTTGAACTAGATCAGCACCTAACAAGTTCTTTTCTCCTACCTCAAACCAACATAGTGGAGATTGGCACTTCCTACCGTATAAAGCTTCGTAAGGGGTCATCTTAATACTAGAGTGATAGTTATTATTATAAGAAAACTCCACTAAAGGTAAGTATTTATCCCATCCTTTACCTTGCTCTATCACACAGGCCCTCAACATATCTTCTAGGATTTGAATGGTCTGTTTTGTCTGCCCATCAGTCTGAGGATGGTAGGTAATACTGAACTGCAACTGGGTTCCAAAAGCCTCCCAAAACCTCGATGTGAACCTCGGATCTCTATCAGAAATAATATTTAAGGGAATTCTATGTAGTCTCCTATAGTATCCTACTAAACCCAAGAAACTTTTGACTTCTGTAATCGTCTTTAATCTTTTCCACTAAATCACTGCTTTCGTCTTGCTAGGGTCTACAGCTACCCTTTTATTGGAAATGACATGTCTGAGAAATTTTACCTCTGACAGCCAAAATCCACACTTCTCCAATTTGGCATACAACTTTTTCTCTTTCAGCACTTGCAGCACAATTCAGAGATGTTGTTCATGTTCTTTCTTACTCTTAGAATATATCAAAATGGCATCAATGACCAGTCCAGATTAAAAATTCTCAAAATAGCTAGTTGACTTAATAATACCGATAGTCGACTGACAAAAATATTGGGAAAACAAATAAACCATTTGATTGTCCTTCTTCAACTAGGAAATTTAATAACTTAGAATCGAAAGGAATTTGAAACCCTATAGAATCCCTCAGTAGCACCTGAAGTATAAATATGTCTGGCTCATATCCATACTAAAGGTCCTACTAAAAAATCCTTTGCTCCGATAGCCACAGGAAAACCTAATGCTCTGATATTAAGCCATCCTTGAATCAATTTGTTATTATATTTATTGATGATATACAAGAATATTCCAAGAGTCCAGAGGATCATAAGCAATATTTAAAGATAGTTTTACAAACTCTAAGGGAGTATCAACTATATGCTAAGTTCTCAAAATACGAATTCCGACTTAGTAGTATTACTTTCTTAAGGTATGTGGCTAGTAAGATGATATTTAAGTTGAACCTGAGAAAGTAGAAGTGGTACAGCAATGTCCACATCTTGCTACAGTTATAGATGAAGATCTAAGTCTAACTTGTGCTTTCTACAGTTGTCTGCCTTCCAATCTATTTGAGCCATAGTTGGATCAGGTACATGAACATATGCTTGTAAAGTATCAATCAACTACTCGATATTTGAAGCTGAGATAAGAATTTGTCGTGCTGATCTACTCTTCGGTACGGGCTTTTCTTGCTCTATCCGACATTGCACATTTTCTCTTTCTTTTCTCATTAACATAATCATAGCCGTTGGTAAGGCGTCCCCTACTGGTGCACCACATGGACTACCATGTGACCATGCTCATTTCTTTTCTTTTCTTTTTACATTAATAGCCAAAAATATGATTTCAACAACAATTATGTTCATTATACTCACATGCCATAATTTTTCATCAAAATATAATCATTACCAAAAATCATTGATAATCACGCCATGAACATAATCGTTTCAAATATCAATTTATAAAATATTTCTATGTCAAAATGAAACACTTAAGATGGTAAAAAGTTAATGCAATGACAATGACTATGGCATACACTAATCATTTATCACATAAACAAGCCCCATACATTCTCTTTAAATCCTGGTACATTTTAGTGCAACCAGGATGGACTGTGTATTTACTCTGATGGGCTTCCTATAGGATCTTAGTCCTTAACTCTCGTTCTTGAGGGACACAAATCCTTCCTTGATACATGATTGCTCCATCTTCCATGACAGAAAAATTACCTTGATCTTTATGATCCTATAAGTATTGGTCGTGAACTTGAGCCTCTTTGATCTGGGCTCTAAGGTCACACCCTATACTTAAACCATTAATGATTAGCTTCTTTAAAGTACATATTGATAAAGGGGAATTTTGAGTATTAATAACTATATTTTATCCTCTAATTCGTAGCAAACTTGTGGTTATTTCCTTGCTTTTGGTTATGCTTTGCTTTGGATACTGTTTTGGTTGTTTTTATGCTTGTAGGTGAGCAAAAGAGGCCAAGAAGCAAGGGAAAGCAGTCATGAAAAGTGCCATATGGACTTAGAACAAGATGAGGAGGAAGCAAGGAGGAAGCCCACCAAAAATCAGCAAGAAAGGAGCATGGCAACCCCCAATACGGCCAGGCTGTGCTTGGTGGCATGCAACACGGCTAGGTCATGTTCTGTACAAGAAGCTACAGAAAATCCCTGAAACCCACCCAGAGCACGGCCAGGCCGTGTCCTAGGACACGGCCATGCTGCAGGTCTGCGAATAACGTATTTTTTAGGGTTTTGGCCGCCCAAAGTGTTATATATTAAGGGGAAAACACAGCCAAAAGGGGGAGAACGCATTTAAGACCTTCTCTACTCAGTTTTAGGGTTAGGAAACACCATTAGATTATGTTTAGAGTAGGATTAATTGTTCAATTCATGTTCAAGGTTAGATTTCACATTGATTCAGCATTGTATTTCATCTCTACATTCAGCAATCCAGGTTTTATCTTTCTGACATGCTATAAAATAAGCATGTTTTTGACATGTTTTAAGTTGCTTTTTATTTAATTTTAGTAGAAAATAGATATGAATTGATTGAGTGTTGTGTTTTGTGTTTTAGGAATAATAAAGAAGAAAAGAAGAGAAAAATAAAGAGAAAATCATAGAAAAATGCTGATTCCTGACCTTTTGTCACTAATTGAGGCATATCTCGCTCATTTGGACTCCGATTAATGTGATTTCAGCGGTTATGGAAAGAAGAGACATCGAGCTACAACTTTAATGTTCGACACATCGACAAAATCTAGAAGATTCTGAACGCCGCGGCGCCACGATAAGGAAATTTGAAGCGCCGCGGCGCTCAACACAGCGCGCCGCGGTGCCCGATTAGGTTCAACGTAGCCCGCTGCAGCGCTGACAGGGAGCGTCACGGCGCCCCATCCCTGATTCCTCGCAGCGCCGCGGCTCTCCACTTAAGCACCACGGCACCCGTGCGTCGTAGGGGACTTGCTGATTTCGCGATTTTAGGTCGTTTTCGCTCAAAATTGAAGGGAATGGACGGGAATTTGACCTAAAATACATTCTGACTTCGATTAGGGGGAAAAGTCTATAAAAAGAGAGGAAAGCAACCAGAGAAGGCATCCAATCTTTCACCAAATTCTTCATCTACATTCTTCAATTCTTCTTTTGATTATCTTATGGCCCTGCGTGGCTAATTTTCTTTAGTTGGTTGAGGTAAGTTGAAACCTCAAGGGATTTTTTTATACATTGTGAGATGTGGATCTGATGTTACAATTTCAATTTGTTTTGAATATTGATTGTTCATCTGTTTTTATTCTTAATGATTATTCATATGATTGCTAGGAGGCCTACTAGTATTTCGTCTATTTTAATCTACAGCTGAATTGTGTTTTGAACAAAGTTTTTAATTCTCCGATTCGTGAGGCAAATAGGTTTGAGGGTTTTGGATTATAAATCATTGAACCTATGATGAATGATTGACTAAATTAGATATAGCCGATGTGTTTATATTTGTTTAGCTCTATCAATTTCTCTAGTTCTTCATGCGGTTAACAAGTTATATTTTACCGATGTGCTAAAAGATGGCTTGTTAATTAGGGTTTTATTAGTGCGATTGTCATTAATTTGCTAGGCTTAAGGAGAAATGGGGTTAAAACCCCAATGATAGATATTCATTTGCAGATTGATTATGTTTTCGATTATCAATGTAATCCCTTGACGGTGGATACCAATCGAAACAAACGTCTTTATCATTAATCTCTTTCTCTTAATTATTTTCATTATTGTTTACTTTTCTTATTTAGCGATTATCAATCCCCCTTTTTAATCACATAAGGTAATTCCAGTCTCTGTGGGATCGACCCTTAGTCCCACTACTACAGGTTAGTTTTGAGGTAAGGTATTAATTTGGGTGCACCTGCGACAGTGCGCGCCAAATTTTGGCGTCGTTGCCGGGGACTGCGTCAGTACTTTTTGTGATTTTTTTTTATTTATGCCTGTAACTCGTTCTTCTAATTCTCGAGATTTACAGTTCAATCCAGATATTGGAAAATCTGTATACAGGCACAGAAGAGGAATTCAAGAAGACATTGATCAGGATACGGAGGAAGTGATCATGGCCAGGCATCGTACTCTGAAGGAGCTTGCAGCTCCTGATTTGCATCAGCAACCCTTATGCATTATTTTTCCTAATCTTGATGACAATGTTAATTTTGAGTTGAAATCTGGATTAATTCATCTCTTACCAAGTTTTCATGGTCTTGCAGGTGAAGACCCGCATAAAAATCTGAAGGAGTTCCATGTAGTATGTACCAGTATGAAGCCCCCTGGAGTAACTGAGGAACAAATAAAACTCAGTGCTTTTCCTTTTTCCTTAAAAGATTCAGCCAAAGATTGGTTGTATTATTTGCCTTCTGGTACTATTACTACTTGGAATGAGATGAAGAAAATGTTTTTAGAACGTTATTTTCCTGCATCTAGAGCCGCTACTATTAGGAAAGAAATATGCGGCATTAGGCAATTTCATGGTGAAACACTTTATGAATATTGGGAGAGGTTTAAGAAACTTTGTGCAAGCTGCCCACAACAACAGATTAGTGAGCAGCTACTAATCCAATATTTTTATGAAGGTCTTTTGCAGGGAGATAGGAGCATGATAGATGCAGCTAGTGGAGGAGCACTAGTAGATAAGACTCCGGAAGTAGCCAGAGCCCTGATATCAAATATGGCTGCCAATTCACAACAATTTGGCATTAGGCATGATCCTCCTATTAGGCATTCCCATGAGGTAAGTACTACTTCTCTTCAGAATCAAATATCTGAAGTTACTTCTCTTGTGCGCCAAATGGCTACAGGTACACTTCAGCAAGTTAAAGTCTGTGGAATATGTTCAGCCACAGGGCACCCAACTGACATGAGTCCTACACTTCAAGAAGAATCCACAGAACAAGCGAATGCTGTAGGAGGTTTTCCTGGCCAATCAAATAGGTATGATCCTTATTCTAATACATACAATTCTGGATGGAAGGATCATCCAAATTTCAAGTATGGGAATGCACAAAATAGGCCTACAGGACAAAATTTTCAACAAAACCAACAGTCTTATTATCCTAGACATAATGCATCCCAGGATCATCAGGTAAGTAATCCATTGGAAGACATTGTGAAAACTCTTGTACATAACTCTCATCAATTTTAGCAAGAGACAAGAGCTAGTATTCAGAACCTGACAACGCAAGTAGGTCAGTTAGCAACCACAGTGAGTTGTTTGGATGCTCAAAACTCAGGTAAGTTACCTTCACAAACTGTGGTAAACCCAAGGGAAAATGTGAGTGCAATCATGCTACAAGGTGATGAAGAAGTTGAGACCCCAATGCAAGAGTTACATGCACCAACTGAGCAAGAGGAAGACAAGAATGATGCAACCATGGTAGATAAGCATCCAAAAGGTAAGTCTGAACCTTTCTCTGAATATAAATCTAAACCTCCCTTTCCTGAAGCTTTGAAGGAAAATAGGATGAATGAAAGAATTTCTGAACTATATGATATCTTTAGAAAGCGTGAGGTAAATCTTCCTCTTTTGGATGCAATCAGTCAGGAACCTCACTATGCCCATTTCTTAAGGGAATTACACACCCAACAGAGGAATCAGAAGTTGAAAGGAGCTGAGAAAGTAAAAGTAGGTGAGCATGTTTCTACAATTATTCAGAGAAAACTCCCTACAAAATGCAAGGACCCAGGTATGTTTTCTATTCCCTGCTTTATAGGTTACAATACATTTGATAAGGCAATGGTAGATCTAGGAGCATCTATTAATGTCATGCCATACTCTATCTATGCATCTTTAGCACTAGGACCTCTGAAAGAAACTAGTGTTATAATACAATTGGCTGACAAATCTAACACCCTCCCCGAGGGTGTAGTTGAGGATGTTTTAGTACAAGTTGGTGATCTGATTTTTCCTGCTGATTTTTATGTACTTAACATGGAGAGTGGTGATTAAACAACTCCAATTTTGTTAGGGGGACCATTCTTAAAAACATCCAAGGCCATAATAGATGTTCATAGTGGCACACTGACAATGGAATTTGAAGGAAAAATTATGAAATTCAGTAACTGCAGTGCCATGAAAGATCTCACTGCCTATGCTATTAATATGGTAAATTCTATAGCACAGGATGTTGAGCCTTTAGATACAAAGGTTGAGAAATCAACCTTGAGTGTTCACTTGCAGGAGAATAATGTAGAAACTCCAAAAGTGCAGCAAACAGGTAAGGATCCCTTTACCTCAGCACCAAATTCTAATGCAAATGCACCTTCCATTTTGCAGGATCCTGGGTCAAATCTGTCACCTCTTCCCAATCACTTGAAATACTTGGAAGTAGGAGATGCATCACCTATTTTAGTTGCCAAGAATTTGGGTGTTAAAAAAGAAGAAGAATTGATGCATATTCTTCAGAAAGAAAGAAATGCCATTATAAAAACAATTGCAAACCTTAAAGGCATAGACCCGACTGTAGAGTTGCATCAAGTTCTAGAAATCAAAGGGGTTAGACCCCTTAAAAGTAAGAAATCTCTCCCTTGGTTAGGACCACTTGTTATTACTAATGTGGCTTCTGGTTATGCAGTTGAATTTCAAGGATTGAATCAGTCCCAGAAATTTAAAATTAACATCAAAGAGCCTCCATGAACAAAGACAGGGAGCTGGGTCGAGCCAACAACGTAAAACAAAGGTGCTGGTTGGGAGGCAACCCAACATCCATTCTTCTTCTTCTTAATTTTTCTTTTCATAGTTTATTTTTTCTGTTAAAGAAAAAAAAATTTCTCTGCGGACGTGCATATGCGCCGCGGTGCCCAAACCTAGCGCCACGGCGCTCGTCGCCCAGACTGGGCGAGCGCCGCGGCGCTCTAGAACAGCGCCGCGGTGCTCTCTATAAGAGCATCGCGATGCTCTTCTTTCCCCCCTCCGTTTTTGCTTGCTTCTCACATCCCCACTCCACTTTCTTGTGTGGAATCGACCATATCCACCTCCTACTACGTTATCTTGCTGAAATTACATGATTTTTCATCTTCTTTTGCAGGATTATACACTTCTTTCAGCTTTTGGCTTGGATTCAATGGCAATTTTCTAGGGTTCTCAAGCAATTTTGATCTCACACTTTCCAGCCACCAATCGCACTGCATTTGGTACGATTTACGTTGTTTTTCCTGTTGAAGTTGATCTCTATACTTCCTTGCTATTGGTTTTTACTGCATTGGGACTTCAAGCTATGAATCTACCATCCATTCTCTCCATTTTTCAAGAGTGCACACTAGGTGTTTGATAAAACGCCCTAGTGAGTTTGCCAAGTGCAATGGCCCCAAAAACTTCCAAATTAGGCATCTCTAAGAGGAAGAACAGAGCTGAGGACCCTCCAGCATTCGACACCGTGGCTTTTGTGACTGAAGCTGTTTATCAACACCACATCAAAGTGGTGGTGCATAAACCTTTAGTTCCAGAACGTGGATTTCTTATCATCGAAGGGCTACCTCACAGAGACAATATCCTCCATAGGCATTGGGAGATTTTCTGCAGGAATCTAGAACCAGGAGTTATTCCCGTAGTTCAGGAGTTCTACTCCAATGCTACAGTTCATGAACGTCATCAAGCACGGGTTAGAGGCAAGATGGTGCCATTCACTCCGCATGCTATTAATGAATTCTATTCCCTGCCTGATATTGAGGATGATGAATATACGGCGCTTCTTCAATCATACATTGACTTTGACGACGTTATTTGCACTCTATGCTACAGAGGGGCCTCCTGGAAATTGGATAGCAATGGCCATTCGTTATACCTTGCTAGAGCTGACATGACTAAAGTGGCTAAAGCATGGCACTATTTCATGTCAGCCAGATTCATGCCCAGCCTCAACATGAGTCAAGTCAGGCAGGAAAGGGCCATTTTGCTTTATGTAATACTAAAAGGGCTTTCTATTGATGTAGGCAAGGTTATTCATAGGCAGCTACTCGGCTGTATAAGTGCTAGAGGCGGATCCTTATTTGCCCCTAGTTTAATTACTGGTCTATGTCAGAAAGCGGGCGTAAGCTGGGATTCCACTGAGGCTCTCATTCAACCAATGAAGCCTATTTCCTATGCAGACATCCAAAAATACAAGGGCCATGAAGAAGTAGCAGAGGAGGAGTTAGGGATTCAGCCAATACCTACAGAGGAACAGGGAAGCAGCTCAGCTCCACCACCATCCCAGCATACCATTGAAGATTTATGGGAGCGCACAGAGTATCTGAGCCATCAAATGAACGATCTGGCCCTCTATCAGCACTCTATTGCACAGCATCATCATGCATGTTTTATCCAGTTAGCTCATGCCCTGAACCTCCCAATTGCTTTTCCAGCACCTCCTGATCCACCCTTTAGGCCTGCACCTGAGCATGATGAGATGGATGGTGATCACTAGTCAGGGAAGTTTCATTGAACCCCTCCTTATGTTATTATTTGTCCCTTTTATATTCTCTTCTATTTTCTTACATTGGGGACAATGTATGTTTTTAAGTGTGGGGGGGTTACTTTATGATTCAGCCGGATGACTGTATAATAAATCATACACTTGTGCACTTTCCTACTTTGATGCATAACTATAATTTTATGATATGTGCACTTTTAATCTTGTCATGAGGTGAGCATGTGAACAAAATTTCAATTTATGAGTTTGTGATAGCTGAACCAATAGCCAATGATATAACTGTTTAAATTGCTTATAGCTCTTGAGAGATGTAGGAAAGTCATAATTATGTGTAATTTTAAATTCTTTTCAATTTATGATTACCTATTTTCTAAAAATCCTGAAATTCTTTTGCACAGTAATTTTAGATATTTAATTTTTCTTTTACTTAGAAAAGATTATATAACTCAAAAATATTTTATGATCTCATTTAAATTTCTAGAACTTATTTAAATGCTACTTGAGGCGAAATCCTAGGCTAATACTAACAATTAAGAGATGATTTAGGCATTTTTTATGAGATTGAGCCTTTCAAGCTTAACCCAAACAAGTGAATATCCTTAGAACCTCTATTTTGAGCTTAATTAACATTTTATTCTATACCCACAAAACAACCAAGACCAAATTTTGTGATTGATACCTTTATTTTTTCTACCTGATTCACTCACTCCATGATTAATTTCTGAATATTTGTCTTATAGATCTACATTAATGAAAGGGTGGAAGGGTGGAGCAAGGACAAAAGAATATATATATATATATATATATATATATATATATATATATATATATATATATATATATATATATATATATATATATATATATATATATATATATTCTCAAAAGACTAATGAAAGTCTATCCAGTGATTGAAAAAGGAAGAAATAGAGAATCAAAGAAAAGTAGAATGCAGAGAAGCAAGGAAATAAGTGTGAGGGAAAAACTTCCCCAATCTTGAGAATTAGCTCAAATAGATCAGAGTTAATCATGTGATGTTGGGAGATTGAGCTTTAAAATTATATCTTTTATCTCACCCCATAGCCTAGCCACATTACAAGCTGAGTTAAGTCCTTTTAATCCTAAGAAGTAGTTTTAGCCTACATTAGTGGAGAGTAGCTTGAAAAATAAGCCTATGGAATTTTTAAATAAAGAGCCATGCTATAATTCCTGAGATATATAAGCTCATTCAGGTAAAAGAAAATTAAATTATCCAAAGACACACACACACTATGGATTTTAGGGAATAAAATTATAAATTGCATTTGAATTAAATGTTGCACATGGTCATGAAATTTTCTGAAATTTCTTCAAGAGCATACAATTTTCACTATGAGGCAGCATATTGGTAAGCCATTCACTCATTACATATATTGAGTTCTGTTTACATGAATCAATGTTTACTTGAGGACAAGCAAAAGAGTAAGTGTGGGGGTATTTGACATGCTATAAAATAAGCATGTTTTTGACATGTTTTAAGTTGCTTTTTATTTAATTTTAGTAGAAAATAGATATGAATTGATTGAGTGTTGTGTTTTGTGTTTTAGGAATAATAAAGAAGAAAAGAAGAGAAAAATAAAGAGAAAATCATAGAAAAATGCTGATTCCTGACCTTTCGTCACTAATTGAGGCATATCTCGCTCATTCGAACTCCGATTAAGGTGATTTCAGCGGCTATAGAAAGAAGAGACATAGATCTACAACTTTCATGTTTGACCCTTTGGAAAACTCTAGAAGATTATGGGCTCTGCAATGCTCACAAGAGAGCACCGCGGCTCCACGATAAGGAAATCCGGAGCGCCGCGGCACTATGCTGCCAAGGAGGGAGCGCCGCGGCGCTCAACACAGCGCGCCCCGGCGCCCGATGTAACGTCCGGTTTTTTTTTTTTTATTACGCATGTTAAATACGCCATATATATAAACACAATATATATATATATACATCTTTATTACAAACCTCATACATCTTATATTTATACAGTACAATATTTCAAAACACAATATTCATGTTTACATATATATTACAAACCTCACACATCTTATATTTATACAATACAACATTTCAGTACATAATTAAGAGTCTTTATACAGCACTTCACCCTTGAAATAAAAAGGGTGAGGAGGTGATGCTGCCATTTAGATCTCCATCCGTAACGTCATTTTGTGTCACAACTCATTTCTTTTTATCTAAACATAACACCACAATAATAGTGAGAACAAAGATTCCCAGTAGATTTAACATAAATATGATGAGAAAAACAGGGGTTATGTTCAGCTGTATAAACTACAGAAAATATTAAGATCTGGAGATAAAATCATCATTTTTAAAATGACCTGCCTCACTCGGCGATCTGATCAATGCAATTTAAAAAAAAACGAGCTGCCTCAGTCGGCGATCTGGTCAATGCAATTTGCTATACGCATAGTGACCGATCGACTACAGTCACAATAAGTGACCAGGGAATGTGAGTACATCACCCAACTGCCTCCTCACATTACCACTGTCACCCGGTTGGAGCGGCCCTCCCCCGGCTCACTCAGGCTAATAGGGCGTCCCCTACTCGGTACCGTATCAAGCCATACAACCCGTCGATATTCATCCATACGTATAAATACATATATATTAATGCATATTCATCAATTAGAATGTAAACTTATCAAGCAACTCGCCATGAGTTTTACGCTTGCCATAATTATTAAGCAATTCGCCATGAGTTTTACGCTTGCCATTCAATTTCTTTCATAAAATAACATGCATAATTTTCATATCCAACAATTAATAATTATTCATCACATATCAAATATCCAATATAAAAAATTTTGAATCAAATAAAGAAAAGGGTAATTTTTTTTGGACGTATTCTGTAACCTTTCTTCCCTTATTCAATCATATCTCCCTCATATGAGTTCCGATTGAGGTGATTTCAAAACCTATAAAACGCTAAGACAATTATCTACAACTTCTATGTTTATCATTTCTTCAAATTCTTTACGGTTTATTCCCAGAAAATTAAAAATAAAACACTTAATTTTACTATCCTGAATTTCGACCTTTGCTCAATTAATCAACCATATATCCCTCATATAAATTCCGATTGAGGTGTTCTCAAAGCCTATAAAACGCTAAAACAATTATCTACAACTTCTATGTTTAGCATTTCTTCAAATTCTTTACGGTTAATTCTCAGAAAATTAAAAATAAAACACTTAATTTTACTATCCAGAATTTCGACCTCTGCTCAATTAATCAGCCATATCTCCCTCATATGGACTCCAAATCAAGTAATTCCAAAGCCTATAAATCCGTGAGACATATATCTACAATTCATATGTTGACCATTTCTTTAAAATCCTTATCAAATTTTCCCAGAATTCCAAACATAGAGGCTTTCCAATTATTCCGAAATTTAGCATAATTTAACTTTGATTTTCTTTTATATATTCCCATGCACCCATATGCATGTCCAAACATCCAAAAATAGAAATTTCATATAATTCTCCAGACCACATGTTATTCATAATAAAAAAAATTTATGAGTGGATGTTAAACCTACCTCAGATAGATCCTGAAAATTGTGTGTTTAATTCCTTCCACACAAAGTAAAATCCTTGATTTTCCCTTTCCTCTTCCTTTTCCTCCTTCTTCCTCTTTCTCTTCTTTCTCTTCTCCTCTTTTCTTCTTCTCCTTCTTCTGCCGACACACTTTTCTCTTCTCTCTTTTTTTCTTCTTCCCTTTTCTCTCTTTTCCTTTTCTTTCTTTTCTCTCTTTTTTTTTCCTTTCTTTCCCTTCCGTCACCTCCCCCTTCCCCTTCTTATCTTTTATTATTTTATTATTATTTTATTATTATTTTATTATTATTTTATTCTATATTTTCTTTTCCCTTTTTACCCCCTACCTACCTCCTCTCTTTCTCCAAAATACCCTTGCCACCATCCCTAATTTCATAAATGCCATCCTCCATTAATTACAAAAATGCCATTTCAATGAAATTACATAAATGCCATTTTAACCATCCTACTATCTTCTTTTACCTGAGTAAAATTGTAAAACGATTTAATCCTCCCGTGAAGTCCAAAATGCTTTCTCCTCTCTGAACAAAAATTCCAATTAGTAACATAAAGGAAAAATCGGGGATGTTACACCCGATCAGGTTCGACGTAGCTCACCGCGGCGCTAACAGGGAGCGCTGCAGCGCCCCGTCCCTGATTCCCCGCAGCGCTGCGGCTCTCCACTTAAGCACCGCGGCGCCCGTGCGCCGTAGGGGACTTGTTGATTTCGCGATTTTAGGTCGTTTTCGCTCAAAATTGAAGGGAATGGATAGGAATTTGACCAAAAATACATTCTGACTTCGATTAGGAGGGAAAGTCTATAAAAATAGAGGAAAGCAACCAGAGAAGGCATCCAATCTTTCACCAAATTCTTCATCTACATTCTTCAATTCTTCTTTTGATTATCTTATGGCCCTGCGTGGCTAATTCTCTTTAGTTGGTTGAGGTGAGTTGAAACCTCAAGGGATTTTTTTATACATTGTGAGATGTGGATCTGATGTTACTATTTCAATTTGTTTTGAATATTGATTGTTCATCTGTTCTTATTCTTAATGATTATTCATATGATTGCTAGGAGGCCTACTAGTATTTCGTCTGTTTTAATCTACAACTGAATTGTGTTTTGAACAAAGTTTTTAATTCTCCGATTCGTGAGGCAAATAGGTTTGAGGGTTTTGGATTATAAATCATTGAACCTATGATGAATGATTGACTAAATTAGATATAGCCGATGTGTTTATATTTGTTTAGCTCTGTCAGTTTCTCTAGTTCTTCATGCGGTTAACAAGTTATATTTTATCGATGAGCTAAAAGATGGCTTGTTAATTAGGGTTTTATTAGTTCGATTTTCATTAATTTGCTAGGCTTAAGGAGAAACGGGGTTAAAACCCCAATGATAGATATTCATTTGCAGATTGATTATGTTGTCGATGATCAATGTAATCCCTTGACGGTGGATACCAACCGAAACCAACGTCTTTATCATTAATCTCTTTCTCTTAATTATTTTCATTATTGTTTACTTTTCTTATTTAGCGATTATCAATCCCCCATTTTTAATCACATAAGGTAATTCCAATCTCTGTGGGATCGACCCTTACTCCCACTACTACAGGTTAGTTTTGAGGTAAGGTATTAATTTGGGTGCACCTGCGACAGTGCGCGCCACTTTCCATCTTTACTTCTACTCCTACTTCTACTTATTTCTCTTGAATTGTATTGAACACTTATGGTTTGTTTAATGAATTTGGTTTTAGTTTCTGTTTCTATTATGCTTGAGTAGTTTTGATCTAGGGTTTTGGTAAACCCACTTATGGTGTGATGATACACTGTGCATATTGAATCTTTGGAACCCTAATTGTGTTATCCATGGTTAATTAGGATTAGCTATTAAGAATTGGTTATATGAGTTGATGAATGTTTGGCCAATATTTATCACGTCTTAGGATGTTAATTGATGGACTGAAAGGTGAAGATTAATACTGGAACCTAATAGTTAATTAGGGCTATCTTAATCACGAAAGTAGTTTAAGGTTCCCTAGGATTAAATCAATTAGTGGGCACGAGAAAACCGATTAATTGTATTCCATGGTTGGCATAGAACTTAATGGACTTAGGTTGAACTAAGAACCACGAAAGTAGGCAATTGGATTAACCTAGGTACGATTAGTAACGCTGGAAAAAGGTTGCTAGTTAATTTAGGCTAAACCATCCCCAATAACCTAGATAATTGCAATTAGAGGTACTTATTAGTTGTTGAGTATCATAAGTGTGGTGAACCATAACCTTAGGCTTTGTTAATTGAATTCTTAATTTACTTATTTGTGACAAACTCTCTATCGCTTTACATCGATCTAGATAGCTCGTTTCGTGTAATTCTAGTAATTGACATTGTTCTCTGTGGGATACGACCCGTACTCGCCGGACTAGCTATAGCTACGCCATGCGCTTGTGGTAATTAGTAAAACAGACACAACAAGTTTTTGGCGCCGTTGCCGATGAGCAATAGTCAATATTAGATATTTTGCAAAATAGCTAGACTAAAACACTTTCTTTTTATTTTTCTGCATAATTTTCCTTTACTGATTTTTGCACCTTTTTCATCCTTCATAGGTGTGTAGCTATTATATGTGAAGAGGCCACAAGGTCTTTGTTGAATTTGATCCAGAGATTGAGTGCACCCTGTGGAGGAGAAGAAGATTACAGCAGCAAGAAAGTTTCTGTAGCTACTATGGGGGAAAGAGATAACCGGTCATTGAAGGACTTTACTGCCCCGGACACACATGGCCTAAATCCCAGCATAGTCAGGCCAGTGGTTGAAGCAAATAATTTTAAGCTGAAGCCATCTCTCTTGCAAATGGTTAAGCAGAATCAGTTTGGAGGGTCGCCTACTGAAGACCCTAATTTACACCTCTCAGTGTTTTTGGAATACTGTGACACCCTAAAGCTAAATAGGGCCTCCTCAGATGCTATCAGGTTGAGATTGTTCCCTTTCTCATTAAGGGACAAGGCCCGTGCATGGTTGCACTCTCTTCCATCAGGGTCCATCACCACTTGGCAACAGCTTTCTCAAGTTTTCCTGGCCAAGTACTTCCCTCTGAGCAAGACGGCCCATCTGAGGAATCAGATTACTACTTTTTCTCAGAAGGATGGAGAATCTTTATATGAGGCTTGGGAGAGATTCAAGGAGCTCCTCAGGGTATGCCCACATCATGGGTTGAAAAAATGGTTAATAGTCCATACTTTCTACAATGGACTAATTTACAGCACCCGGATGTCTGTGGATGCTGCAGCTAGAGGAGCACTGATGAAGAAGAAAGTAGATGAGGCCTATGAATTAATTGAAGACATGGCTCAGAATCACTACTCCTGGTCTAGTGAAAGGCAGCCCAGAAAACCAGCAGGTATATATGAAGTAGATGCATTTAGTCATCTTACTACTAAAGTTGATGCCCTGTTTCAGAAGCTAGATTAGTTGAGCATCAATACTATTAGCTCTTCTTCATCATCAGAATGTGAAATTTGTGGGAGTGTTGGCCATGTACCCAATGAATGCCAACTTGGAAACCCTCACTTCAATACATACAACCCAGGCTGGAGGAATCACCCGAATCTCTATTACAAGTCGAATACAAATCAGCCTCAGAATAATTTCAGGCAGCCTCTTGGATATCAAAATCAGAGGCCCTTCAATCCTCCTCCTCTTCAGCCAAAGTCAAATCTGGAGGCTTTGATGGAGAATTTCATCTCCACACAGAGTAAGCAGAATGATGAATTCAGAACCCAAAACCATTCTATGAATGAGGCTATTAAAGATTTAGCCTCCAAGGTAGACTCACTTGCTACTCATAGCAAGATGCTGAAAACACAGATAGCACAGCAAGCAAGTTTATCTAACAGGAACTTTGGCAGACTTCTAGGTCAAACTGAGAACCCCAGAGAGCATTGTAATGCCATTACTTTGAGAGGTGAAAAGCAGTTGGCTGAACCTAAGAGAAGTGGGAAGGTAAAAGAAAATGAACCTTAGGCTGCATCTGAGAAGAAAATAGAAGAAGAACCAGAAGAAGAGGAAAAAAAAGGAAGAAGAGCCCAAATTTGTGGCTCCTGAACCATACAAGGCACCAATTCCTTTTCCTCAAAGGTTGGTTAAGGCCAAGTTAGAGAAGCAGTTTGGGAGATTTCTGGATGTGTTGAAGAAGCTGAATATCAATATCCCATTTCTAGAAGCCATCTCCCAAATGCCATCCTATGTGAAGTTCTTGAAAGATATCCTCTCAAACAAGAGGAAAATTGAAGAGCGTGTTGTGGTGGCACTGACAGAGGGATCCAGTGCATTAATACAGAATAAGCTTCCTCAAAAGCTTAAGGATCTCGGAAGCTTCTCCATTTCTTGCTCCATAGGAGACATGAAGATTGATAGAGCCCTATGTGACCTTGGAGCAAGTGTGAGACTCATGCCTCTTTCAGTTTGCAAAAAGCTTCAGATGGGTGACTTAAAGCCTACCACCATTTCTCTTCATTTGGCTGATTGATCCATCAAGCACTCGGTAGGTATATTAGATGATGTTTCTCTAAAGGTAGTTAAATTTTTCATACCGGTTGATTTTGTTATTTTAGAGATGGAGGAAGATGATAAAATCCCCATCATTCTTGGAAGGCCTTTCCTAGCTACGGCTGGTGCCAATATAAATGTGAAAGATGGAAAGTTTTCCTTGAATGTAGGGGATGAAAAAGTAGAATTTAATTTGAATGATACAATAAACCCTCCATCCCTAAATGAATCTTGTTGTATGATTGGTTTACCTAAACCAAATATGGATGATTATGCCATGAATTTTTCTCCTTCTGACATACTTGAGTTATGCTCTGTGGAAAGTTCTTTGGTTTTTGTCAAACAGGGGAAGGAAAAACAAGACATTGAGGAGGAAGTGAAAGATACAAAGCTTGAACCCAAACCACCTCCTCAAAGGTTGAATGGAGCAAAGGAAGAATTGAATGAGCCAAAAAGATCTTTGAAGGCTATTAGGAAAAGCCTCATACACCACACTAAGAGGCAATGGATCAAAAAGAGGGTTATTCAAACTCTCTTCAACCCTCCTTGAGAAGAAAGCATGAAAAGGGAGTCGAGCTAAGGACTATAAACAAGCGCTTTGTGGGAGGCAACCCACCTTTTAATTTTTTAGTTTCTTTTTGTTTTCTTTTCTTGCCTTTTGTTCTAGTTTTTAGCTTTAATTTTAGTTGATTTCTTAGGTTATAGTTTAATGAGTGTTTCAATTTGATTATTAGGTCTATTCACATGTGCCCAAAGTTGAAATAAAGAGTGGAAATCGAGGGAAGCTAAGCAGGGTTGAGAAATGCAGGAAATTTTGAAGAATTAGAGGATCCAGCCTCAAACACGGGCATGCCGTGTCCCAAGCACAACCCAGGAACCCCTCACCCGTGTTTCACAGCACATGCAAAATTCAGGGTTTTTGAAATTCCAATGCCAAGCATGGGTAGGCCGTGTCCCAGGACACGGCCATGCCCCAGGTAGTTTCAAAAAAAAAGGAAAAGGGGCCATCCAGCCAAAGCATAAGTAGGCAATGTTTTTAACCCAGCTCCAATTCAAAAATACTGCATTGCTTATATCTGGCTTACCTATTGCTGATGCTATACACTTGGAACGTGTGTCAAAGCCCTCCACCACCTCCTTCAGAAGATCAAAAAACACGTAAGTTCCATATCCATGTGCCTGTACTTTCATTGATATTGATATTAAGGACAATGTAAAGTTTAAGCATGGGGGAGTGACTTTAGGCTTGTGGTTTTCACTGGTTGAATATTGTATCTCCTATTTCATTGTATAATCATAAAGTTTGCTATTTTAGAGATAGATTGGCATAATATAGGTTGATTTTAGCTCATGAACATGTGATGCACAATAGGATATGAAATAGGTAGTTATAATTTTAGTCTCTCTCTTCTGGGATTAAACCTCTAATTTTTTTGAAAAATATCTCTCTATTGTGCTGTGAATTGTATGCTATTTTTTATTTTAACACTATGAGAGTGTGAAGGTAGGGAGAGATGAAAAATGAGGGAATATGCACTCCAAAAGGTTTTCACTCTGAGTACCCCTTTAAGGCACCAAAAAGGCCTTAGTATGAGTACCTATATGTCTTTACCCTAGTGAGATGGAGCATAAAATGTACTCACCGCATATTTCTAAAAAAAAATTAAATGAAAAAAAATGATGGAAAGTAAAAGAGTTTGAGTGAGAAAAAGAGTGATAACATAGAAATAAGGGTAAGGCAACATAGGGAGATCTAAAGGATGAGGTGGCCTACTTGAGTGTACAAAAATCAATTTGACGCATACAACCAATGGTAACAATAGAAGCAGATATATAATAGAAGAATTTTTGGTTTAGTTTTAGAAGAATAGAGACTATCTGATAAATGTCTATTCATATATCTATTGTGTGCACACAGATTGAGTGACAAATTATCTATATTGCATTTTTCTATCTTCTGGAATCTGATTACATCTTTCCCCCTTCCTGATATGATATGTTATTTGCTTGAGGACAAGCAAAGGTTTAAGCAAGCGGGAGTTGATAAAGGGGAATTTTGAGTATTAATGACTATATTTTATCCTCTAATTCGTAGCAAACTTGTGGTTATTTCCCTGCTTTTGGTTATGATTTCCTTTGGATACTACTTTGGTTGTTTTTATGTTTGTAGGTGAGCAAAAGAGGCCAAGAAGCAAGGGAAAGCAGTCATGAAAAGTGCCATATGGACTTGGAACAAGATGAGGAGGAATCCCACCAAAAATCAGCAAGAAAGGAGCATGGCAGCCCCCAACATGGCCAGGTCGTGTTCTGTACAAGAAGCTGCAGAAAATCCCCGAAACCCACCCGGAGCACGGCCGTACTGCGGGTCTGCGAATAACGTATTTTTTAGGGTTTTGGCTGCCCAAAGTGTTATATATTGAGGGGAAAACACAGCCAAAGGGGGGAGAATGCATTTTAAACCTTCTCTACTCAGTTTTAGGGTTAGTAAACACCATTAGATTAGGTTTAGAGTAGGATTAATTGTTTAATTGATGTTCTAGATTAGATTTCACATTGATTCAGCATTGTATTTCATCTCTACATTCAGCAATCCAGGTTTTATCTTTCCATCTTTACTTCTACTCCTACTTCTACTTCTTTCTCTTGAATTGTATTGAACACTTATGGTTTGTTTAATGAATTTGGTTTTAGTTTCTGTTTCTATTATGCTTGAGTAGTTTTGATCTAGGGTTTTGGTAAACCCACTTATGGTGTGATGATACACTGTGCATATTGAATCTTTGGAACCTTAATTGTGTTATCCATGGTTAATTAGGATTAGCTATTAAGCATTGGTTATATGAGTTGATGAATGTTTGGCCAATATTTATCACGTCTTATGATGTTAATTGATAGACTGAAAGGTGAAGATTAATACCGGAACCTAATAGTTAATTAGGGATATCTTAATCACGAAAGTAGTTTAAGGTTCCCTAGGATTGAATCAATTAGTGGGCACGAGAAAATCGATTAATTGTATTCCATGGTTAGCATAGAACTTAATGGACTTAGGTTGAACTAAGAACCACGAAAGTAGGCAATTGGATTACCCTAGGTACGATTAGTAACGCTTGAAAGAGGTTGCTAGTTAATTAAGGCTAAACCATCCCTAATAACCTAGATAATTGCAATTAGAGGTAGTTTTTAGTTGTTGAGTATCATAAGTGTGGTGAACCATAACCCTAGGCTTTGTTAGTTGAATTATTAATTTACTTATTTGTGACAAACTCTCTATCGCTTTACATCGATCTAGATAGCTCGTTTTGTATAATTCTAGTAATTGACATTGTTCTCTGTGGGATACGACCCGTACTCGTCGGACTAGCTACAGCTACGTCGTGCGCTTGTGGTAATTAGTAAAACAAACACAACACATATTCACACCCATATTGGGTAACTATCTTTTCTTATTCTAGATTTCTATAAAGTCATCTTTAATTTTCACATGTTAACATCATCCCATGAATATCATCATCTTAATCTATCATCTATTTTTTATCCTAAAATCCATTAATCAATATGTTAAACATACGTAGCAATAAATCCAACAAACCTTTTATAACGTTTATGTATCATTGGCACATATCTAACAATTCCAACTTACCTTATCATAGTAACTCTATACCCTCTTATTAACACTAATAAACTCATTATCAAAAATTTCAAGCCTTTCTTTTATATAACTAATTCTTTTTCAGTTCCTTAAGTTCAATGGGTGCCATTCTATATTGGAATATAGACACTGGTTAGGTTCCAGAAAATAAATCAATAACAAATTCTATTTATCATTTCGGGGTAATCTTGGAAATTCCTCAGGAATTACATCAGAAAATTCTCTAACCATTGGAACTTGATTTACACTGGTATACTTTATATCAACATCTCTCACCACTACCAAATATTCTTAGCACCTTTTTATAATCACTTATGGGATGTTAAAGCAGAGATCAGATTACTGGATACCTCACTATGGTCTCCTTGTATCAGGAAAGAAAATTCTCTAGGAATATTGAATTTAATCACCTTAAAGTGACATTTCAAAATGGCATGGCATGATGCCAACCAATACATTCTTAGTATCACATAAAAGTCTACCATATTTAAACAATTCTGTAAAATGGATGCCACATTTAGAAACCATCATATTTGTTATCTGTCTCAATTCTTTAAATTCCTTGGCACGCCTATCTTTTTCACTCCGAAGCAGAAATTGACCCATAAATATGTTTTAAATGCCACGATATTCAATCTTTCTTATACTAGGAAATTTAATAACTTGAAATAGAAAGGAATTTGAAACCCTATAGAATCCCTCAGCAGCACCTGAAGTATAAATATGTCTGACTCATATCTATACTAAAGGTCCTACTAAAGAATCCTTTGCTCCGATAGCCATAGGGAAACCTAATGCTCTGATACCAACTTGTCATACCCCGAATTTTAGGGCACGTGAAACACATACTTTACGATCATATATTTCCATAACATGTATAATACACTATTTTACAAATATGTATTCCAATGTATACACAATATATAAACCAATTCTATAATCAACAAAGTACAACAGAAGCAAGGATTCTGCCTGTGGGTTTTAGAGCATACTCTAAAGTACAAGTATAATATAAATCAAAATCTATGAGCCTTGGAAACAAAGTAGGCTCGCCTAGAGATCATGTCGTCTAGCTGGTCAACTATCTGAAGGGGAATGACCAAACTCTATATCCTTATCTGAAAAACATATAAATAACGTGTAATGAGTTTGACAACTCAGTGAGTAGATAATACCTCCTATGACCTCTTAGGTCAACATATAGATGTACTCATATACTCATATATTAAAATTTTTCATATTGAAAATTATAGTTCAGAAGTACATCCATATGTGACCCGCATTTCAAATATTCTCAGCTCAAATCACATTCGAATATCTGTAGCTGTAACAACTCCATTTATGTAATAGAATTTTTTTCTATATTTGTAAAATTCCATGAAGTTATTACCTCATTACAACTTAACTCAAAATAAAATTTATTTAATTTATACGATACTGAGTTTTCATACACATTATTAATTTACAAACATCTGTACAAAAGTCTAACATATACATATCAGCCCTAATTGTCCACGTAGACTACTTCCGGGGACACTGGTGTGGGTAGCGACACCTCCACTAGAATCTCAGTCACGTCTATTACAGATATATCCGATATAATCGGTAGTTGCCCTAGGTAGGGCAGTTCAATTCAACGTACAACAATAATAAGTGTCATAGAGAATAGCTGCATAGTTAATCTTCTGAACATGATATAGAAAAATAGTGAGAATTAAATCCTAATAGGTTCAACAATAACTCATAATCAATATAGCTCATCACGTTATGTTCATCTGTATAAGCTACAGCAAATACCTTAGGTCACATGAGTGCAATTTATCTATGCACATGAAAATCGTACAGTAATGACATGTATGGCAGGATTAACAATTTTTAGAATATCATATGATGATTATCAATTTATTCTCATATCAAGCTACCCTAGTCACGGTGAGTATTTTCTGTTCTCCGGTATGGGCTTTTCTCACTCAGTCCAACATGGCACACTTTCTCTTTCTTTTCTCATTAACATAATCATAACCGTTGGTAGGGCATCTCCTACTGGTGCACCACACGGATTGCTATGTGACCATGCTCATTTCTTTTCTTTTCATAATAATAGCCAAAAATATGATTTCAATAACAAGTATATTCATTAAAATCACATCAAAATATAATTATTACCAAAAATTATTGGTAATCATGCCATGAACATAATCGTTTCAAATATCACTTTATAAAATATTTTCATGTCAAAATTACACACTTAAGGTGGTAAGAAGTTCATGCAATAGCAATGACTATGACATATACTATTCATTTATTACTTTTATTTATAAGATTCTTCTTCTTTTTTAAATATTATTTTTATCTCTTTATTTTCTTGATGTAGGTTTTCATCCTATCTAACCTTCTCTTACTAATAAGAACATAACTCCCTAATTTTAACTCTGATTTAGGTGATCTTGGTGTCAATTTAAAGATTAAACAATTATCTAAAACTATTATGTTGAATAGTTTAGCCAAATAGGAAAGATTCTTGGTAATATAACTCTCTCAAATGCAGGTTATTCCTTCTCCTATAGGTTCTAACCTCTACTTACTACTCTATCCATATCTCTCTCATAAGAATTCAAAATTGATTGATTCTAGTGGCTAAAATTCCATGACACATATATCTATAATTTTTATGTTAACCAGTTATTTTAATTCCCTCCAGAACATTCCCAAAAAGTCAAACACAAAAGCTTTCCTAACATATTCTTTCCTGATTAATCATTTTATGGCTACTACTTACTAATCAGACCATATCTACCTGATATAGACTCCAAATTGAGTGACTCTAATGTTTAAAAATCTGTGAGATCTAGATTTTTCATGTTAACTATTTATTTTAATTCCTTATCGATTCTTCCCAAAGTTTTAAAAATTGAAACATAAAATTTTACCACCTATAGCCATACCTATTCAGAACTATCTACACCAGCCTAAGTATTCAAACATACATCACATGCAAGATTAATATGTGACATGATATAGCAACATCCATGACCAATCATCAAAGTTATAAGATCAAAATCCCATATAAATGTTACAAATTTCAAAACTTTTCAAAAAGAAATATTGTTAAACCTACCTAAGGATCTCCCTAGCTCACTTAGTGAATTCGTTTTCTTGTTTCCTCTTGAAGGAAGTAGCAAGATTCCTCTCTTCCCTTAGCTCTTCTAGCAGCTTAAATAAGAGAAGGAGGTTGATTTTTTGAACCGCAAGGATGAAGAAGAAAGATGGATTCAAGGGGAGATTAAGCTAACTTACCTTGAGTACTTATTCCTCTAGACTTCTCCTTTTTCTTCCTTCCTTTCTTTTCCCCTCTTTCTCTCATTTCCTCACTCTACCTTGCTTCTATTTTTTCTCTCCCTCACTTGGACGAAATTATAATGTTATAAGGGTGGTTTTGCTTAAATAGACTATCAAATAATTCACCTTTCATGATCATGGGTCTACCTTATCACAATTAGGATGCACTTGGTTGATTTTTGGAAAACAAACAACTCGTGTTCTTGTCTTCCTCTTCCTTAGTCAAGATATGCATAGGAAAAGGAGATTTGTATTTTAAAAATTATGATAATATGTTCTTAAGATAAGGGACAAGGTCCCTTTGATTTAGAGATTCATTTCCTTTTTCTTTTGTCTTAATCAAGTATAATAGGTTTGCCTTTCTGGGTGGCAAATTTCCAACCCTTAAATCTTCCTTGCTTAGTTGAAATTATTTGTGTAGGATAAGGATATTTTGTCATAATGCTATGTATTATTACCCACTTGCTAAAATTATGAGTGTAGGATATAAATGTTTTGTCCTAATGCCATGTATTATCATACCACTTGCTAAAATTATGAATGTAGGATATCACACCACTTGCTAAATTTTTGTCTTAATGCCATGTAAGCTAATCTTTATTATTATTACACTATTATTTCATCACATGATTTATTTTATTTTATTTTTCCTCTTGGATTTGGGCTCATTCCTATGCATTTCCTTTGCTTTGAATAAAATTCTACATTTCTTGGAAGGCTTGGTCACATTTGCATAATTTTTGGGCTACCGGTCCAACTTCTATATCCTAGTCCAAGTCTATGTTTTATTTCTTGCTTAGGCTATCCAACGGGCTTTCTAGAAACTTATGTGAAGTGAAAAAACTCTATATGAAGTCTCCATAGGTGAAAGCCCAATTTATGGGTAGAGATGTTAAACTTAGAAATTTCTAACTTTTGAATTAGGAAAAATTACCCTAATCCATTCTTCTTAAAATTTTAAGACCTTTACTTAGTAAAAAATTATCTTTCTTACCAAATAATTTTGCGTATCTTTAGTATGTTATTTCTAATTTTTCCTATTAGGTTTTCTCTCTTTACTTGTTCCCTTAATGTTAGAAACATTTTCTATGCGTACACATAAGGTGAAGAATTTCTAAGGATTATATTTCCTTAAATATATAAAAATTATCTAATAAATTTTATTTCCTTAATTAAATATTTATATATCTTTAAAGAAACAAAATTAGAGATGTTACATTAAATATTTATGTACCTTTATTAATAAAAGAAATGAAATTAAGGATGTTACAGTAACCACATATGATATAATATGATCTTTAATCAAACTTGATATGCATTAAAACATTTCACATGAAAACATTAGGAGGATCCCATATCAGAACCACCATATCAAAGTTCAATCCCTTCCGTACTTTATTGGTGTAGGATTTGCCTAAACTCAGCATCTCGCTGAGGTTTGCCCTACCACCATTTAAGAGGACACGCGAAGGAACTCTAATATGGGTATTTCCCAAGCACACAACAAGGGAAGGCAAATCACATCTCATATAATTGGCATCTCGCCCATATATGAGGCATCCCGCTCTCCTCGACATATCATATCCCGTGTGCTGGCCAACTCACGAGGCTAGCATCACCCCCTGCTAGCTGGGTTATCAAAGTGCATCTGGGCTAACATCACCCGCTGTTAATAGACATTGTTTTTAATATGATTCCTCCAAAAAATTATCATATGCACATATCCCATATCATTCAAAATAGATCTTTTAGTATAATACATAATCTCAATCTCAATACAGATCATCTGCCATAAATTACCCATTTAGGGTTTATCACATATACATGCCCTTTCTTGAGGTAATCAAATAGCTTTATAAATAATGCCACATGCATAAATATTCACTTTATCATTTAATGAGAAATCCATGTGAAATCAGATACACTATGAGTTCAGAAATCCATTATCAAAGTTATACTCTTCTTGAGGTCTCTAAGTAAGAGTTTCAGAACTTACCTTTTTCTAAGATTTTTTACTTCTGATCTGCGGCGATTCAACGGCTGATTTGAAAAATTGTTTGGTCAAAATTGTAGTATTCTCCATCTTGAATCTTGTGGTACTCTTAGTTTTGAGATCGGAGGCCTATAGACACTCCAGATCTAGAGAGAAAATATGGAGGTACTATTCACACTACTCATCGTTTAGAAATTATGCAGATTCTTGCTTTAGTTTCCGTCTCCCCCTCCCCCTTTTTCTGTATTCTTTTTTATTTATTTATTTATTATTATTTAGTAAATAAATATTTAGGATTGTTATTTATTTTATTTTATATATATTCATATAAATACCGTTTTTCATACTAAAACATCCCAATTTTTTTAAAAAATTTAAATTATTACAAAAATTTAGTTGTAATATCAAATCATGACTTTTCTCGATAAAATTTTAATAAAAAATACAAAATAAATATCTTTATGTAAAATAAAAGAAAGAATATTTCTAAAAATAAAACAAAAATTTATTAGAGGCCAATATAATTATTTTAAGCAAAACAATAATTATTTTAGTTAAAAATATATTTGCTTTTAGCAAAACATAATCATTTTTAAACAAATAAAAATATATATTTTTTATAGCAAAAAATTATTATTTAAAAATAAAAATTACAGGATATTACATTGATTTCGAATATCTGAATGTGATATGAACTGAGAATATTTGAAATGTGAGTCCTATATGGATGTATTTCTGAACTGTATTTTCTATGACAAATTTTAAAATATGAGTACATACATATGTTGACCTATGAGGTCATAGGAGGTATTATCTGCTCCCTGAGTTATCAAACTCACTACACATTATTTATATGTTTTTTCAGATAAGGATATAGAGTTTGGTCCTTCCCCTTCAAATAGTTGACCAACTAGATGACATGATCTCTGGGTGAACCTACTTTATTTTTAAGGCTCATAGATTTTGATTTATATTGTACTTGTACTTTAGAGTATGCTTTGAACGCCATAAGTAGGATACCTACTTCTGCTGTACTTTAATTTTTATAGACTTGATTTATATATTGTGTATACATGGGACTATATATCTATAAAAGAGTGTATTGTACATGTTATGGAAAATATATGATCATAAAATATGTATTTCAAGTGCCTTAAAATTAGGGGAGTGACAAGTTGGTATAAGAGCATTAGGTTTCCCTGTGGCTATCGGAGCAAAAGATTCTTTAGTAGGACCTTTAGTATAGATATAAGCCGGACATATTTATACTTCTGGTGATGCTGAGGGATTCTATAGGGTTTCAAATTCCTTTCTATTCCAAGTTGCTAAAGTTTATAGTATAAGATAGATTGAATATTGTGGCATCTAAAAAAAATATTTATGGGTCAATTTCTACTTTAAAGTGAAAAGGATAGGTGTGCCAAGGAATTTAAAGAATTGAGAAAAATACAAAACATGATGGTTTCTGAATGTGACATCTGTTTTACCCTGTTGTCTAGATATGGTAGACTTTGATGTGATACTAAGAATGGATTGGTTGGCATCATGCCATGCCATTTTAGAATGCCACTTTAAGGTGATTAAATTCAATATTCCTAGAGAATTTTCTTTCTAGATACAAAGAGACCGTAGTGAGGTATAAATTAATTTAATATATGCTTTAACACCCCATAAGTGATTACAAAAAAGGTGCCAAGAATATTTGGTAGTGGTGAGAGATGTTGATATAAAGTATACCAGTGTAAATGAAGTTCTAGTGGTTAGATAATTTTCTAATGTATTCCCTGAGAAATTTTTCAGATTACCCCGAAATGATAAATAGAATTTGGTATTTATTTATTTTTTGAAACCCAACCAGTGTCTATATTTCCATATACAAATGACACCCACTGAACTTAAGGAATTGAAAAAGAATTAGTTACAAGACGTGTTAGACAAGGGATTTAAATGCCCTAATACTTTTTCATGGAGTGCTCTAGTTCTATATGTAAAAAAGAAATATAGATCGCTGGGATTATGCATAGATTATAGATAGTTGAATATGGCAACAGTGTGGAGTAAATACTCATTACCTCATATAGATGATCTGTTTGACCAGCTACAAGGTACTCAATTTAGGATCATAATCGATAGTGGAAGGATACAAATACATTTTTAGCACATCACTAATCTTGGATTAGCAGTAAATTAAGGTAAGATAAAACAACAAAGGAACTGCCAAGTAGCACCACCAAAGGATGCTACCTTGCAGCCACCATGCACCTTCCTTATTTTCTTTTTACAAACCATGACAAGAGGGAGAGAAACCATACACCTTCCTCATTTTGATTTTACAAACCATGACAAGAGGGAGAGAAAACCATGCACCTTCCTCATTTTATTTCTACAAACCACGACAAGAGGGAGATAAACCATGCACCTTCCTCATTTTGATTTCACAAACCAGGACAAGAGGGAGAGAAACCATGCACCTTCCTCATTTTGTTTTCAAAAACCATGACAAGAGGGAAAGAAACCATGCACCTTCCTAATTTTGTTTTTACAAACCATGACAAGAGGGAGAGAAACCATGCACCTTCTTTATTTTGTTTCTACAAACCATGACAAGAGGAAGAGAAACCATGAACCTTCCTGATTTTATTTTTACAAACCATGACAATAAGGAGAGAAATTATGCACCTTCCCCATTTTGTTTCTACAAACCATGACACGAGGCAGAGAAACCATGCACCTTCCCCATTTTGTTTTAATCAATCGTTTCTTTGCTCTATAAATACCATTGACAAGAGGGAGTCTAAGATAGAAAGAAAGGAAGAGAGAAAAAGGGAGAGAGAGAGAGAGAATAACCAGAAATTTGAGAGAGGAAATGCCTAGATATTAAGAGAATTCTTCTTTCCTTCCTTCACCTTGTGGCAGTGAGAATGGGAGTTTGAGTGTTGAAAAATTAAAAATTTATCCACCATTTTTCTTATAAGAACAGAACTGGGTGTCAAGGGAAGTCAATGGAATAAGCTAGATGAAAAATTTGGAGAAATAGAAGTGTTTCTGCACAAGCTAAGTTTGCCTTCTTGTAAAAAAAATTGGTTTCGAGTTTATTATGCTAACTTTAGGTTCTACATGGACGAATTTTTGTCTAATAATTAAATAACATTTGAAAACATGTTCAGCAGAGACATTGTAGCCCTATGTCTTAGTTTTCTATAGCCTTTGGAATCATATATATCGGATTTAATATAAGAGAGTTATGCCCCAGTGAGTGAGGAGAGATCAGAATTAGGTCTGGAATTTTGAATAGTGATAATAGCTTTGTTTTTTGAATTTCTGTGACTAATATATAATGAATATGAAGAAATGGTTCACTTATAAAATGTAGATATATGTCTCGTGGTTACATGACCACTAGACACACCCCTTTGGGAGTCTATATGAGAGAGTTATGATCTAATTAGTGTGTAAAGGTCATAGAGCACTGAAGGGTTAGGTTTGAGAACACATAACCCTTTTTGCACTTGAAAAACTTGACTTGGTAAATTGAGTAAATGACCTTTAAATTCTCTAATTTTTGGTGAGCAAAGTCTTGAAATATTGATAATCAATTATGAAAATTTTTGTAATTTTTTAGAATCTACAAATCGTCCATTTTCAATCAAAACCGAGCAGAGAAAAATTCACTGGACAGTTTAGGCTATTGATGGAAATACTAAACAATTAAGGGGTTAGATGTTGAATTTTCATATGAAAATTTTATTACAAGTTAAATGAATTCTAACTAAGGTCTCCACCAAATTTTAGGAAATTATAGGTAGTTTAAGGCATATAATAAAATATATAAGTTCTGTGGGATAAGAAGTGAGTCTGAACAAACCAGAACTGTGGGCAGCTATAACAATTAGGTTATTTGAGGTGTAAAATGAATAATAATTTACTTGAAATTTTTATGGTGATTATATAGCATATCTAGTATACTATATTTAAAATATCACGAATTTTAAGGAAATTTTACCCATCTAAAGGAATGGAAAATAGAATAGAAATGGAACCAAAACCAATATGAATTGTTCTGGGTTAAGGAGGTACTTCTTAGGGTGAATGGAAGATTTAAGAGTTGAGAGGTCCACAAAATAAAATAAACATGTAAAGGAACCTCCATACAAAATTTAAGAATTTTTAGAGAACTTTTATTTTATTTAAAAATAATTCCAAAACTGAACAGAATCACAAGTCTTTTAGGAGAACAGGAACTCTTAAACAAGAGACTTAAGATTTTAAGTGCTCATATGCATGCATTAACCAAAGGCTTTTATATGTTTTAGTTTTAGTAGCTGGTTGTAACCTTGGCAGCCTTGGAAAGGAAGTGATTGTGTTGGAATTGAGGTAGTTAGCTTTTCCTTAAAACACTCTTTATGTTTATAATCTTGAATTTATCAATTTCACTGGTTACCTGACTTTTATGCTATGATGAATGATGGTCTAGGCAACTAGTTTAAGAGTTCATGTTCCCCTAAATGACTTGTGATTCTATTCCATTTTGGAATTATTATTAAATATGATAGAAGTTATCCAAAAATTATAAAATTTTGCATGGAAGTTCCTTTACATGTATATTTGATTTTGTGGATCTCTCAACCCTTAAATCTTCCATTCACCCCAAGAAGTACCTCCTTAACCCAAAACAATGCATATTGGTTTTGGTTCCATTTCTATTCTGTTTTGCAATCCTTTAGATGGGTAAAACTTCTTTAAAATTCGTGATATTTTATATATAATATCCTAGATATGTTATATAATCACCATAAAAATTTCAAGTAAATTATAATTCATTTGACCCCTCAAATAACCTAATTTTTGTAGCTGTCTCCAATTCTGGTCTGTTCTAACTCACTTCCTGTCCCACAGAATTTCTATATTTTACTATATACCTTAAACTATCCAATATTTTCTCAAATTTTGTGGGGACCTTATTTAGTACTTTAGTAACATTTAATAAAATTTTCATATGAAAATTAAAAATCTAACCTCCTTAATGTTTAGTATTTCCATCAATAGCCTAAGCTGTCCAGCAGATTTTTCCTCTACAGTAGTTTGATTGCAAATGTCATATTTGTAGGTTCTCAAAAATCACAAAAATTTCCAGAATTGATTATCAATATTTCAAGACTATTTTTTCCAAAAATTAGAAAATTTAAAGGTCATTTACACAATTTACCAAGCCAAGTTTTCAGATGCAAAAAGGGTTCTGTGTTCTTAAACCTAACCCTTATGTGCTCTATGACCTTTACTCACTAATCAGACCATAACTCACTTATATGGACTCCAAATTATTCCTAGAAATATATCTAAATTTTGTAAGTTAACCATTTCTTCATATTCCTTATAGATTAGTCAAGAAATTCAAAAACCGAAGCTATTATCACTATTTTAAATTCCATACCCGATTCTGACCTCTCATCACACATTGGGGAATAAATCTCTCATATTTAATCCGATTGATATGATTCCAAAGGCTATAGAAATCCAAGATATAGGGATACAACTTCTCTGCTGAACATATTTTTAAATTTTTATAATTATTAGCCAAAAATTCATCCATTCAGAACCTAAAGTTAGCATAATAAACTTTAAACTAGATTTTTACAAGAAGGAAAACTTACCTTGTGCAAAACACTTCTATTGCACCAAATTTTTAGCTAGATTCTTCTATTGGCTTCCCTTGCACACCCAGCTCTGTTCTTATAAGAAAAATGGTGGGTACAGTTTTAATTTTTCAACACTCAAACTCCCATTCTCACTGCCACAAGGTGAAGGAAGGAAAAAAAAAATTCTCTCAATTTTTAGGCATTCCCTCTAAAATTTCTGGTTATTCTCTCTCTCTCTCTCCCTCTTTCTCTATTCCTTTCTTTCTATCTTAGACTCCCTCTCGTCAATGGTATTTATAGAGCAAATAAACAATTGATTAAAACAAAATGGGGAAGGTGCATTGTTTATCTCCCTCTTGTCATGGTTTGCAGAAACAAAAAGAGGAAGGTGCATGGTTTCTCTCCCTCTTGTCATGGTTTGTAAAAACAAAATGAGGAAGGTTCATGGATTCTCTCCCTCATGTCATGGTTTGTAGAAACAAAATGCAGAAGGTGCATGGTTTCTCTCCTTCTTGTCATGGTTTGTAAAAACAAAATTAGGAATGTGCATGGTTTCTTTCCCTCTTGTCATGGTTTGTAGAAACAAAATGAAGAAAGTGCATGGTTTCTTTCCCTCTTGTCATGGTTTGTAGAAACAAAATAAGGAAGGTGCATGGTTTCTATACCTCTTGTCATGGTTTGTAAGAACAAAATTAAGAAGGTGTATGGTGGCCGCAAGGTAGCATCCTTTGGTGGTGCTACTTGGCAGCTCCTTAGTTATTTTATCTTGCCTTAATTTGTTTCTAATCCTAGATTAATGATGTCCTAAAACTGTATTTGTATCCTTCCCCCATCCATTATGATTTTAAGAATTTTATTTGTATGATTCATGATTAATTATATGTTACCTTTTTTTTTAAATACCTTATTGTTCCATAACCAAGTAATTTAATTCTTGGTCATATATATCTTTTAATTTTTCTTAGATTTATCTAACATTATTAAAGACCTAGGATGTTACATTTCTTTCCCCCTCAAAAGAATTTTGTCCACAAAATTCAACATACTTTGATCAAAGAGATGCGGATAAGTCCTCCTCATTTCTTCTTCTGTTTCTCAGGTAGCTTCTTCAGAGGTTAATCCTTTCCAAACTACTTTGACTAGAGATATGCTCTTGTTTCTCAATTGTTTAATCTTAATGTCAATGATCCAATCCGATTTTATAATATACGACAAATTATCTTGCAAATGTATTGATTCGTGCTATATGATATGCAAAGGGTCTGGGTGGTACTTTTTGAATTAGGAAACATGGAATACATAATGAATCTAAGAAAGGTTTGGAGAAAGTGCAAGTTTATAAGCTACTGATCCAATCTGATTAAGAATTTGAAAAGGACCGATATATTTGGGACTGAGCTTTTTGGATTTCAAAGACTTCCCCACACCTGTGACTGGAGTTACCTTGACAAACACATGGTCGCCTATTTCAAATTCTAGAGGCCTTCTTCTTTTATCTGCATAGCTCTTTTGTCTACTTTGAGCTGCTAGTAGTCTCTCTCTGATAAGCTCAAAGTGCCTTGTGGTTTGGTCAACTAAATCAGGGCCTAAAAGACTCCTCTCTCCTAGCTTTACCCAACACAGAGGTGACCTACACTTTCTTCCATACAGAGCCTCAAAGGATGCAATTTGGATACTAGAATGATAGCTATTATTATAGGAAAATTCAGCTAAAGGTAGGTACACATCCCAATTTCCTTTCATTTCTAGCACACAAGCTCTAAGCATAGCTTCTAAAGTTTGAAATGTTCTCTCAATGGCCATTTAACCGTGAGACATATATCTACATTTTGTAAGTCAACCATTTCTTCATATTCCTTATATATTAGTCCCAGAAATTCAAAAACCGAAGCTATTATCACTATTCTAAATTCCAAACCCGATTCTGACCTCTCATCACTCACTGAGGAATAACTCTCTCATATTAAATCCGATTGATATGATTCTAAAGGCTATAAAAAGCTAAGACATAGGGCTAAAACTTCTTTGCTTAACATATTTTTTGATTTTATATAATTATTAGCCAAAAATTGATCCATGTAGAACCTAAAGTTATCATAATGAACACTAAACCAGATTTTTACAAGAAGGCAAACTTACCTTGTGCAAAATACTTCCATTGCGCCAAATTTTTCTGATAGCTTCTATTGGCTTCCTTTGCACACCCAACTCTGTTTTTATACGAAAAATGGTGGGTAAAGTTTTAATTTTTCAACAATCAAACTCCCATTCTTACTGCTAGAAGGTGAAGGAAGGAAACAAGAATTCTCTCAATTTCTAGGCATTTTCTCTCAAATTTTTGGTTATTCTCTCTCTCTCTCCATCTTTCTCTCTTCCTTTCTTTCTATCTTAGATTCCCTCTTGTCAATGGTATTTATAGAGCAAAGAAACAACTGATTAAAACAAAATGGGGAAGGTGCATGGTTTCTCTCCCTTTTGTCATGATTTGAAAAAAAAAACAAAATGAGGAAGGTTCATGGTTTCTCTCCCTCTTGTCATGGTTTATAGAAACAAAATGAGAAAGGTGCATGGTTTCTCTCCCTCTTATCATGGTTTGTAAAAACAAAATTAGGAAGGTGCATGGTTTCTTTCCCTCTTGTCATGGTATATAGAAACAAAATGAGGAAGGTGCATGGTTTCTTTCCCTCTTGTCATGGTTTGTAGAAACAAAATAAGGAAGGTACATCCTTTATTTTCCTCTTGTCATGGTTTGTAAAAACAAAATTAGGAAGGTGCATGGTTTCTTTCCCTCTTGTCATGGTTTGTAGAAACAAAATGTGGAAGGTGCATGGTTTCTCTCCATCTTGTCATGGTTTGTAGAAACCAAATATGGAAGGTGCATGGTTTCTTTCCCTCTTGTCATGGTTTGTAGAAACAAAATGAGGAAAGTGCGTGGTGGTTGCAAGGTAGCATCCTTTGGTGGTGCTACTTGGCAGCTCCTTAGTTGTTTTATCTTGCCTTAATTTACTGTTAATCCTAAATTAATGATATCCTAAAAATGTATTTGTATCCTTCCCCCATCCATTATGATTCTAAGAATTTTATTTGTATGATTCATGATTAATTATATGCCACCTATTTTTTCTTAAATACCTTATTGTTCCATAACTAAGTAATTTAATTCTTGGTCATATATATCTTTTACTTTTTCTTAGATTTATCTAACATTATTAAAGACTTAAGATGTTATATTTCTTTCCCCCTCAAAAGAATTTTGTCCACAAAATTCAACATACCTTTATCAAAGAGTTTGTGTGCTAGAACTGAAAGGGAAATGGGATGTGTACTTACCTTTTGCTGAATTTGCCTATAATAATAGCTATCATTCCAGTATCTAAATGGAACCCTTTAAGGCTCTGTATGGAAGAAAGTGTAGGTCACCTCTGTGTTGGGTAGAGCTAAGAGAAAGGAATCTTTTAGGTTCGGATTTGGTTGACCAAACCACAAGGCACATTGAGCTTATCAGAGAGAGACTGCTAGCTGCTCAAAGTAGACAAAAGAATTATGCAGATAAAAGAAGAAGGCCTTTAGAATTTGAAATAGGTGACCGTGTGTTTCTCAAGGTAACTCCAGTCACAAGTGTTGGGCTGTCTTTGAAATCCAAAAAACTTAGTCCTAAATATATTGGTCCTTTCCAAATTCTTAATTGGATCGAATCAGTAGCTTATAAACTTACACTTCCTCCAAACCTTTCTCAGATTCATGATGTATTCGATGTTTCCTAGATCAAAAAGTACTACCTAGACCCTTCTCATATCATAGAGCATGAATCAATGCATTTGCAAGATAATCTATCGTATGCTATAAAACCGAATCGGATCATTGACGTTAAGATTAAAAAATTGAGAAACAAGAGCATCTCTCTAGTCAAAGTAATTTGGAAAGGATTAACCTCAGAGGAAGCTAGCTAAGAGACAGAAGAAGAAATAAGGAGGACCTATGCGCATCTCTTTGATCAAGGTATGTTGAATTTTGTGGACAAAATTCTTTTAAGCGAGAAAGAAATGTAACATCCTAAGTCTATAATAATGTTAGATAAATCTAAGAAAAAGTAAAAGATACATATGACCAAGAATTAAAATACTTAGTTATGGAACAATAAGATATTAAAAAAAAATAGGTGACATATAATTAATCATGAATCATACAAATAAAATTCTTAGGATCATAATGGATGGGGGAAGGATACAAATACATTTTTAGGACATCACTAATCTAGGATTAGCAGTAAATTAAGGCAAGATAAAACAACTAAGGAACTGCCAAGTAGCATCACCAAAGGATGCTACCTTGCAGCAACCATGCACCTTCCTCATTTTGTTTCTACAAATCATGAGAAGAGGGAGAGAAACCATGCACCTTCCTCATTTTGTTTTTAAAAACCATGACCAGAGGGAGAGAAACTATGCACCTTCCTTATTTTTTATTCACAAACCTTGACAAGAGGGAAAGAAACCATGCACTTTCCAACTTTTGTTTCTACAAACCATGACAAGAGGGAGAGAAACCATGCACCTTCCTCATTTTGTTTTCACAAACCTTGACAAGAGGGAAAGAAACCATGCACCTTCCTACTTTTGTTTTTATAAACCATGACAAGAGGGAGAGAAACCATGCACCTTCCTCATTTTATTTCTACAAACCATGACAAGAGGTTGAGAAACTATGAACCTTCTTCATTTTGTTTTTTCAAACCATGACAAGAGGGAGAGAAACCATGCACCTTCCTCATTTTGTTTCTACAAACCATGACAAGAGGGAGAGTGTAACGCCCCCAATTTACATTATGTAAAATAAACAATTTTTTTCTTTCACAATTAGATATTCTCCATAAAGATGCATAATTCAATTCTTTATCATAGGAACAGATACATATAGGTTCTCTCATGTATACACAATATACAGACCAGATTTATAAACATCGAAGTACAGCAGAAATGAGAATCCTGCCTATAGCATTCAGAGCACACTCTAGAATACAAATACAGTATAATTCAAAGACCGTGATCCTTGGAAGCAACGTAGACTCACCCACAGAATATGTCACCTAACTAATCACCTATCTACAGGATCAGACTCTGTATTCTCATCTGAAGAATGTGAAAATATTGTGTAGTGAGTTTGACAACTCAATGAGCAAATAATACCTCCTATGACCTCTTAGGTCAGCATATAGATGTACTTATATTTTAAATTTTGTCACATAGAAAATACAATTCAGAAGTACATTTATATGAGACCCATATTTCAAATATTCTCAAATTAAAGGATATTCAGATATCCAAACCATATTCAACATGGTATAATCATTATAAAAATGTTGTTATGCTCAGTTGTATAAGCTATAGTAAAATATTAAGATTTGAAGATAAAATCATCACTTTTAATACACCTGCCTCACTCGGCAATCTGGTCAATGCAATAAAAACATAACTCATTTACTATACGTATATTGACTAATCGACAACAGTCATAATAAGTGATATGGGAATGTGAGTACATCACCCTCCTGCCCCCCTCCACATTACCACTGTCACCTGGTTGGAGCGGCCCTTCCCCAGCTCAATCAGGCTAATAGGGTGTCCCTTATTCGGTACCATCACAAGCCATACAACCTGTCGATATTCATCCATACATATAAATATATGTAAAATTATCAAGCAACTCGCCATGAGTTTTACGCTTGCCATTCAATCTCATTTATAATATGACATGCATCATTTTCACAAGTATATAGCTTTACAAATCAATGCATCATGCACATAATATTCACTTTATCAAATAATGATAAATACATTTAGAACCATATATTCAAAGAGTTCCAAAATCTATTTCTAAAACCATACTCTTCTTGAACTATGTGCCAGTTTGTAAGCAAAATAAATATTTTAACACATTTCAGAAATTTATGATAGCATAAATAATTGTAAACAGAAACAATTATACATTTATAGTTCAAGAAGAGCATGAGGTAAGTCATAGAAAGAATTATCTACTCACAGGGTAGGGCTCTTGGTTGAACAGCCCTAAAATGTACTTTTTCAATCCAAATTTGACCAATTAGACCTCAAAAAGTTGTCAGATAGCTAAACAATTTCATATCTTAAGGTTTATCTAACTCCTAAATCCATCTATGGTGTTAGATTCTCAATTTGAAGACTCTAAGTAGGAGTTTCAGAATTTACCTTTTTCTAAGATTTTATTCCTCCAATCTACGGTGATTCAATGGTTGATTTGAGAAATTGTTCAGTCAAAATCATAGTACTCTCCGTCCTGAATCCATTGGTACCATTAGTTTTGAGATCGGAGGCCTATAGACACTCTAGATTTAGAGAAAAAAATATAGGTTATTATTCACACTATTTCACTATTCATCGGTTTCAGAATTTGTGCACGCTTCGTTTTCGTCTCCGTCTCTGTTTCTCCATTCTCCTTTATAATAATAATAATTATTATTTAATAATTTAATATTTAGATTTATTTTTATTTTATTTTATATATATTCATATAAATACCGTTTTTCATCCTAAAACATTCCAAAAATTTCTAAAAGTTTACATTCTCATAAACCTTTAGTTAAACTCTTAAATCATGGTTTTTCTTGATAAAAATCTTAATAAAACAAATCACAAAATAAATATCTTTATACATAATAAAAGAAAGAATATTTATAAAAAGACAACAAAAATTTATTAAAGGCAAATATAATTATTTTAAGCAAAATAATAATTACTTTAATTAAAAGTATACTTGCTTTTTGCAAAACATAATCATTTTTAGACAAATAAAAATATATTTTTTATAGCAAAATATTATTATTTAAAAATAAAAATTACGGGATGTTACAAAGAGAAACCATGCACCTTCCCCATTTTGTTTTAATCAATTGTTTCTTTGCTCTATAAATACCATTAACAAGAGGGAGTTTAAGATAGAAAGAAACGAAGAGAGAAAGAGGGAGAGGGAGAGAGAAGAACCAAAAATTTGAGAGAGGAAATGCCTAGAAATTGAGAGAATTCTTCTTTCCTTCCTTCACCTTGTGGTAGTGAGAATGGGAGTTTGAGTGTTGAAAAATTAAAACTTTACCTTTCATTTTTCGTATAAGAACAGAGCTGGGTGTCAAGGGAAGCCAATGGAAGAAGTTAGATGAAAAAATTGGAGCAATAGAAGTGTTTCTGCACAAGGTAAGTTTGCCTTCTGGTAAAAAAAATCTGGTTTAGAGTTTATTATACTAACTTTAGGTTCTGCATGGACAAATTTTTGGCTAATAATTAAATAACATTTGAAAACATGTTCATCAGAGAAGTTGTAGCCCTATGTCTTAACTTTCTATAGCCTTTGGAATCATATCAATTGGATTTAATATGAGATAGTTATGGCCCAGTGAGTGAGGAGCGGTTAGAATCAGGTCTGGAATTTTGAATAGTGATAATAACTTTGGTTTTTGAATTTTTGTGACTAATATATAAGGAAAATAATGAAATGGTTAACTTACCAAATGTAGATATATGTCTCATGGTTAAATTACCACTGGACACACCGCATTTGGAGTCCATATGATTGAGTTATGGTCTAATTAGTGAGTAAAGGTCATAGAGCACTAAAGGGTTAGGTTTGAGAACACAGAACCCTTTTTGCACTTGAAAATCTTGACTTGGTAAATTGAGTAAATGACCTTTAAATTCTCTAATTTTTGGTGATAAAAGTCTTGAAATTTTGATAATCAATTCTGAAAATTTTTGTGATCTTTGAGATACTACAAATAGGCCATTTGCAATCAAAACCGTGCAAAGAAAAATTCGATGGACAGTTTAGGCTATTGATGGAAATACTAAACAATAAAGGGGTTAGTTGTTGAATTATCATATGAAAATTTTATTACATGTTAAAGGAATACTAACTAAGGTCTTCACCAAAGTTTAAGAAATTTTAGGTAGTTTAAGGCATATAATAAAATATATAATTTCTGTGGGACAGGAAGTGAGTCAGAATAGACCAAAACTGGGGACAGCTATAAAAATTAGGTTATTTGAGGGATCAAATGAATTATAATTTACTTGAAAATTTTAATGTGATTATATAACATACGTAGGATACTATATATAAAATATCACGAATTTTAAGGAAATTTTACCCATCTAAAGGAATGGAAAATAGAATAGAAATGGAACCAAAACCAATATGCATTGTTCTAGGTTAAGGAGGTACTTATTAGGGTGAATGGAAGATTAAAGAGTTGAGAGATCCATGAAATAAAATAGACATGTAAAGGAACCTCCATACAAAATTTTACAATTTTTTGAGAACTTTTATTATATTTAATAATAATTCCAAAACTGAACATAATCACAAGTCTTTTAGGAGAACATGAACTCTTAAACAAGAGACTTAAGATTTTAGGTGCTCATATGCATGCATTAACCAAAGGCTTTTATATGTTTTAGTTTGAGTAATTGGTTGTAACCTTGGCAGCCTTGGAAAGGAAGTGATTGTTCTAGAATTGAGGTAGCTAGCTTTTCCTTAAAACACTCTTTGTGTTTATAATCTTGAATTTATCAATTTCACTAGTTGTCTGACTTTTATTCTATAATGAATATGGTCTAAAGATATGTTATCTATGCATTCTCGAGAATTAAGGGGTGCCTAAAGTGTGCTAAGTAAGGCTTAATTCCCCCACGTATTGGCCAATAATAGGAGATGCATAACCCTTTGCAGGTATGGGACTGCATTGGGTAAGTAGACCAACATGTTATGGGTCTATAGTGTGACCAAGATGATGTATATATATATGGTCAGTGCTTATGTTTCAGTGAAATAAATTGAGATGGTTTAAGGAATGGAATGTATACTGTTTTATAAAAGTTTTGCTAGTTATTGAGATTGTCATCTCATCCTTTTATATCTATACAAACATATTCTAGGTACTTCAGCAAGAAGTGAGCAACAAGATTCCCAAGGTTGACTCATCTGAATATAGATATGGATTATATATTTTCTAGGAATGCAATATATGTGGGATGGCTTAGTAGAATACCAGGTCCCTTTTAGATAGCACATAGTTTGATGAAAATTAAGTGATGAATTGTATACTTTTCTTTTATAACGTGAAAGCCTTTGTGTGCATGTAATACGTATCATGTCTAGTTAGTTTGATTCTCCTATCTTTAAGAAAATGAAATTTGAAAATGTTCAGAATAACCTGAAACTCATGTATGCTCATGAAAAAAATTATATATAATAGAAGTAAAGATAAGTAACAATATAAGTGAATAAGTAAATTCATGGACTAGGTGGTCATTGACAGAAATTTATAAATAATAAGGAACATTCTACGATATAGATATATGACAAATGACACTAGTAAGTAGGTGTTACATTTGGTGGTATCAAAGCGGTAGTTCTAGGAATCAACTGTGTGTTGGAATAAATATTCATTACCTCATATAGATTATCAGTTTGACCAGCTACAGAGTGCTTAACATTTTTCAAAAATTAAATTGATTTGAGATCTAGATATCATCAATTAAGGATAAGGGAAGAGGATATTCAGAAATTTCTTGTAGGACATGTTATAGGCATTATGAGTTCTTGGTGGTGTCATTTGGTTTGAAAAATACCCTAGCTGCATCTATAGACTTGATAAATAGTAATTAAACCATACCTGGATCAAATTATTTTTGAATTTATTAACAAAATACTAATAGGTTTCGGGAGTACAGAGGATCATAAGCAACATTTAAAGATAGTTTTATCAACTCTAAGGGAGTATGATTGGTAAGGATAGTATCCAAGTTGACCCTAAGAAAGTAGAAGCAGTACAACAATGGCCATGTCTTTCTACAATTACAGATGAAGATCCAAGTCTAACTTACGCTTTCTGCAGTTGTCTGTTGTCCATTCTATTTGAGCTATAATTGGATCAGGTACATGAACATATGCTTGTAAAGCATCAATCAACTCCTTAGCATTTAAAGCCGAGATGAGAATTCGTCGTGCTGAGTGTGAGTGGTGCGTACTGTCGCAGGTACACCCAAATTGATACCTTACCTCAAAACTAACCTATAGTAGTGGGAGTAAGGGTCGATTCCATAGAGACTGAAATTGCCTTATGTGATTGAGAAAGGGGGGGATTGATAATTGCAAATAAAACTAAGTGAACAATAACGAAAGTAATTAAGAGAGAGTGATTAATGATAAAGGCGTTAGTTTTGGTTGATATCCACCATCAAAGGATTGCATTGATCATTGACAACATAGTCAATATGTAATTAAATATCTATCATTGGGTTTCTAACCTTGTTCCTCCTTAAGTCTAGTAAATTAATGACAATCGCACCAATTAAACCCTAATTAACAAGCAATCCTTTAACACATCGGTAAAGCATAACTTATTAACTGCATGAAGAACTAGAGAAACTAACAGAGCTAAACAAATATAAACACATCGGTTATATCTAATTTAGTTAATTATTCATCATAGGTTCAATGATTTATAATCCAAAATCCTCCAACCTATTTGCCTCATGAATCATAGAATTGAAGACTTTGTTCAAAACATAATTTAGCGGTAGATTAAGACAGACAATATACTAGTAGGACTCCCTAGCAATCATATGAATAATCATTGAGAAGAAGAACAGATGAATAATCAATACTCAATTCAAATTGAAATAATAAAATCAAATCCATATCTCACAATACATAAAGATCTCTTGAGGTTTCAATCTACCTCAACCAATTAAAAAGAACTAGCCACGCAGGGCCATAAGAAAATCTAAAGAAGAATTGAAGAATGTAACTAAGAACTTGGATGAATGATTGAATGATTTTTTTACTTGCTTTCCTCCCTTTTTATAAATTAACTTCTCCTAATCGAAATAGGAATGTATCTAGGTCAAATCCTAGCCCATCGGGGTTCAATAGGAGTTGAAAAACCCTAAAAATCGTGAATTTAACGACTGGTGCGACGGCTGGCATCACGGTGCTATGGAAGTGACCATCGGGGCACCACGGCGCTCAGTTTCTGGGTAGCTTAGCGCCGTGGCACTTCGGATCTATCCTTATGCAGCGCCGCAGTGCTCTCTTGTGTGTGCCGCCGTACCCAGAATCTTCTAGATTATGCCAAAGTGCCGAACATGAAACTTGTAGCTCAATGTCTCTTCTTTCTATAGCCACTGGAGTCACCTCAATTGAAGTCTAAATGAGTGAGATATATGAGTGAAAATGTGTGATTTTATAGCTATGGCATGCGATGAGCATTGCGCAACATGAAGAGCTATGTTTTTCATACATTGAGTGTACCAGATCGCCGAGTGAGGCAGGTGTATTAAAAGTTATGATTTTATCATAAAAGCTTGATATTTTCTGTAGTTTATACAGCTGAACATAATATTTGTTTTTACACATTTTATTTTAAAAGATTGAGTCTACTGGGAACCATGTTCTCACTATTTTGTGGTGTTATGTTCATATAAAAGGAAGTGAGATGCTTCCATGGACGGCGTTGCCATGTAACACCATATTTTTTTTTCTTTTTATCACAATTCTCATAACAATATATATTTGCATAAATATCCATATATGTATATTACAAATCCCGCATAAGTATTCATAATACAATACTAGTCATAATTACAATACAACGTACAAAAGTCCCCAGACAACACACCACCCTTAAAACACAAAGGGTGAGGAGGTGGTGCTGACATCGGGATCTTTACGGGCAACGCCGTCCATGGAATCTTCTCACTTCCTTTTATCTGAACATAACACCACAAAATAGTGAGAACATGGTTCCCAGTAGACTCAACCTTTTATAATAAATGTGTAAAAACAAATATTATGTTCAGCTGTATAAACTACAGAAAATATCAAGCTTTTATGATAAAATCATAACTTTTAATACACCTGCCTCACTCGGCGATCTGGTACACTCAATGCATGAAAAACATAGCTCTTCATGTTGCGCAATGCTCATCGCATGCCATAGCTATAAAAACACAGTATAATTCAAAGACCGTGAGTCTTGGAAGCAACGTAGATTCACCCAGAGAATATATCACCTATCTGCCGAATCAGACTCTGATATTCTTATCTGAAAAATGTGGAAATATCGTGTAGTGAGTTTGACAACTCAGTGAGTAAATAATTCCTCCTATGACCTCTTAGGTCAGCATATGGATGTACTTATGTTTTAAAATATGTCACATAGAAAATACAGTTCAGAAGTACATTCATATGAGACCCGTATTTCAAATATTCTCAAATCAAAGGATATTCAGATATCCAAAACCATATGCACCATGGTATAATCATTAAACAAATGTTGTTATGCTCAGCTGTATAAGTTATAGTAAAATATTAAGATCTAGAGATAAAATCATCATTTTTAAAATGACCTGCCTCAGTCGGCGATCTGGTCAATGCAATTTGCTATAGGCATAGTGACCTCGACCCTAGTCACAATAAGTGATCAGGGAATGTGAGTACATCACCCTCCTGCCTCCCCACATTACCACTGTCACCCGATTGGAGCGGCCCTCCCCCGGTCCCTCAGGCTAATAGGGCGTCCCCTATTCGGTACCGTCACAAGCCATACAACCAGTCGATATACATCAATACATATATATACATGTAAAATATCAAGCAACTCGCCATGAGTTTTACACTTGCCATTCAATCTCATTTATAATATGACATGCATCATTTTCACAAGTATATAGCTTTACAAATCAATGCATCGTGCACATAATATTCACTTTATCAAATAGGGATAAATACATTTAGAACCACATATTCAATGAGTTCCAAAATCCATTTCTAAAATCATACTCTTCTTGAACTATGTGTCAGTTCATAAGTATAACAGATATTTGAACACATTTCATAAACTTATAATCGTAAATAATTTATAATCAGAAATAATAATAAATTTATAATTCAAGAAGAGCATGGGGCAAGTCATAGAAAGAAGTATCTACTCACAGGGTAAGGCTCCTGATTGGACAGCCCTAAATTGTACTTTTCCAAGTTGAATTTGATCAAATTGACATCAAAAACGTATCCGGAGGGTCCAAACAATCAAAATAGAAACTTCGGGAACTGGTCACTATTCACCGCCGGAAAATACTATTCTACAACCCATCGATATTCATCCATACATATAAATACATATATATATATATATATATATATATATATATATATATATATATATATATATATATATATATATATATATATATAAATTCATAATCATCAAATGCAATATATAAAATAACATGCATCATTTTCATATCCAATAATTAATAATTATTTATCACATATCAAATGTCCAATATAATAAATTTTGAATCAAATAAAAAAAAGGTAATTTTCTAGGAAATTTGTTTTCCAAAAATATTTCAACAAATAAAACTATTTTTAGGTAGAAAAACAGTGAACAATATGATAATCCAGAACCTAACACAGCCTACCTGTGTTGACATAACCCAGAACATGTCCTGGACGTGTTCTGTGATCTTTCCTCATTTATTTAACCATATCTCCCTCATACAAACTCCGATTAAGGTGATTTCAAAACCTATAACAAACTAAGACAAGTAGCTACAATTTTCATGTTTATCATTTCTTCAAATTCTTTACGGTTTATTCCCAAAAAATTAAAATTAAAACACTTATTTTACTATCCTGAATTCTGACCTCTTCTCAATAAATCAGCCATATCTCCCTCATATGGACTCTAAATCAAGTAATTCCAAAGCCTATAGATTCGTGCGATATATATCTACAATTCATATGTTGACCATTTCTTTAAAATCCTTGCTAAAATGGTCCAGAATTCCAAAAATATAGGCTTTCCAAATATTTCGATATTTAGCTTAATTTAACTTTTCCTTTGATTTTCTTTTATATAATTCCATGCACCCATATGCATGTCCAAACATCCAAAATAGAATTCCATATAAATATCCAAACCACATGTTATCCATAATAACATCTAAGAGTAAATCAATAATTTTATACAAAATTTATGAGTGGATGTTAAGCCTACCTCAGATAGATCCTTAGACTTGCGTGTTTGATTCCTTCCACACAAAATAAAATCCTACATCCATACCGTGAATTAGGATATTCCTTAAGAAAAGATAATGAAATTAGAGAGATGGCCAAGAAATTTACCTTGATTTCTCCTTTCCTCTTCCTTTTTCTTCTTCTTCCTCTTTCTCTTCTCTTCTTTTCTTCTTCTTCCTTCTGCCGAAAACCCTACCGACACTTTCCCTTCCCCCTTTTCTCTTTTTCCCCTTTCTTTTCCTCCTTTTCTTTTTTCCTCTCTTTCCTTCCGTCACTCCCCCCTTCTCCTTCTTATCTTTATTTTATTATTATTATATTATATATTTTGTTTTTCCTTCCTACCCCTACCTACCACCATTTTTCCCCAAAAAAACCCATGCCATCATTCATATTTACACCAATGCCATTCTCCATAAATTACATAATGCCATCCTCCATTAATTACAAAAATGCCATTTTAATGAAATTACATAAATTCCATTTTAACCATCCTACTATCTTCTTTTACTTGAGTAAAATTGTAAAATGATTTAATCCTCCCGTGAGGTCCAAAATGCTTTCTCCTCTTTGAAAAAAAAATTCCAATTAGTAACATAAAGAAAAAATCGGGGATGTTACAGTTCTCCCCCCTAAAAAGAATTTTGTCCTCAAAATTCAAGGTTTACCTGTTTTCAAATAGTTGTTTTGTCTCATCATTTGAAAATGATGATTTTATCTCCAGATCTTAATATTTTCTATAGCTTATACAGCTGAACATAACCCCTGTTTTTCTCATTATATTTTATTTATGTTAAGTCTACTGGGAACCTTTGTTCTCACTATTATTGTGGTGTTATACTCAGATAAAAAGAAATGAGATGCAACAGGGAACGATGTTACTGATGAAGATCTCAAAGTCAGCACCAACCCCTCATCCTTTGTGTTACAAGGGTGGAGTGCTAAATAGAGACTCTTGTTTATGTACTAAATGCTGTATTGTATAATTATTACATGTGTGAGATTTGTAAGATATGTAACTTATATATATATATATATATATATATATATATATATATATATATTGTATTTTTACATATGGCGAATTTAATATGCGAAATGTGAAAAAGAAAAAAAATTATGAGTAAATAAATAAAAATAAATTCAAATCAGATCCTATAAAGTTACTATAATAATAATATTAAATGAAAGTAAAACCCAGACGTTACAAAGTTGGTATCAGAGCAGGTTGATCTTAGGCGACCATGGGGTGGGTGGTCACCTAGATTGACTTAGAAGAGTCTTGAAAAGTTATGTGGAAATGTTGTGTAAGGTAGCAAATAAATACAGTAGAAAAGTACTAGTATTTCCTATTTATAATCTTGTGTAGTGTGATAACTACTGTAAAATTTTGAACTACTGTTGAGCTTGATCACCTCAATAGTGACTAATATTTTGCTTTACTAATACAGTGAGTTATGGCACCACCAAGAAGGGATCTGTCAGGCAGCGCAGATGCTGCCTTAAATAACATAGCCACAGCTATTCAAGCTCAGGCAGCTGCTACGAATCAGATTCTGCAGCATCGTCAGAATATTAATAATGATAACGAGGTTAGAGGAAAGTGTAACGCCCCTAATTTACGTTACGTAAAATAAACAACTTTTTTTTCCATAAATATACATAATTCAATGCTTTATCATGGGCACAAATACATATAGGATCTCTCATGTATACACAATATACAGACTAAGTCTATAAACATCAGAGTACAATAGAAACAAGGATCCTGCTTGTAGCGTTCAGAGCACTCTAGAATACAAATACAGTATAATTTAAAAACTGTGAGTCTTGGAAGCAACGTAGACTCACCTAGAGAATATATCACCTATCTGCCGAATCAGACTCTGATATTCTTATCTGAAAAATGTGCAAATATCGTGTAGTGAATTTGATAACTCAGTGAGCAAATAATTCTTCCTATGACCTCTTAGGTCAACATATGGATGTACTTATATTTTAAAATGTGTCACAAAGAAAATACAGTTGAAAAGTACATTCATATGGGACCCGTATTTCAAATATTATCAAATCAAAGGATATTCAAATATCCAAAAACATATGCATCATGGTATGATCATTAAACAAATGTTGTTATGCTCAGCTGTATAAGCTATAGTAAAATATTATGATTTGAAGGAAAAATCATTACTTGTAATGCACCTGCCTCACTTGGCAATCTGGTCAATGCAATGAAAATATAACACATTTGCTATACACATAGTGACCTTGACACCAGTTACAATAAGTGATCAGGGAATGTGAGTACATCACCCTACTGCCCCCTCACATTACCACTGTCACAATGTAATGAAAATATTTGCTATACGCATAGTGACCTCGACCTTAGTCACAGTAAGTGATCAGGGAATGTGAGTACATCACCCTACTACCCTTTCACATTACCACTGTCACAATGCAATGAAAATATTTGCTATACGCATAGTGACCTCGACCCTAGTCACAGTAAGTGATAAGGGAATGTGAGTACATCACCCTACTGCCCCTCACATTACCACTGTCACCCGGTTGGAGCGGCCCTCCCCCGGCACACTCAGGCTAATAGGGCGTCCCCTATTCGGTACCGTCACAAGCCATACAACCAGCTGATATTCATCAATACATATATATACATGTAAAATATCAAGCAACTCGCCATGAGCTTTACGCTTGTCATTCAATCTCATTTATAATATAACATGCATCATTTTCACAAGTATATAGCTTTACAAATCAATGCATCGTGCACATAATATTCACTTTATCAAATAATGATAAATACAAATGAAATCAGATACATCATGAGTTCAGAAATCCATTTTCAAATACTATACTCTTCTTGAATCATATTTCAAATTATAAGCAGTTCAGATCATTTTAATGCATTTCAGAAACATATCAAAGTGTAAATATCTCATAAATATAATCATATACATGCTCAAATATCAAGAAGAGTATAGGGCAAGCCATAAGAAGAATCATCTACTCATAACATAGGACTCTTGATTGGACAGCCATAAATTGTACTTTTTCTAAAACTGAATTTGACCAATTAGACCTCAAAAACGTGTCTGGAGGGTCCAAAGACTTAGAAAATGACTCCGGGATCTTGGTCACTATTCACCGCCAAAAAACACTATTCATCCCGCGCGAAAAACACTATTCACAATGAACAAAAAGTTGTCAGATAGCTGAAAAATTTCATATCCTAAGGTTTAATTAGCTCCTAAATCCATCTACGGTGTCAGAATTTCAATTGGAGGTCTCTAAGTAAGAGTTTCCGAATTTACCTTTTTCTGAGATTTTCTACTTCAGATCTACGATGATTTAACGGTTGATTTGAAAAATTAATCGATCAAAACCGTAGTATTCTTCGTCCTGAATCCAATAACACCTTCAGTTTTGAGATTGAAAGCCAATAGGCACTCCAAATCTAGAGAGAAAGTTGAAGTTACTATTCACTCACTATTCACTTATTATTCATCTACCTTTTTTTTCTTCGTTTTGCACCGTCTCCCTCCATCTATTGCCTCCCCCTTCCCCTTTTTATTTTTATTATATTTAATAATAATAATAATTTAATAATATGATTTTCTTTTATATAAATTCATATAAATTCCGCTTTTCATCCTAAAATATCCCAAAAATTTCTAAAAATTTCTATTCTCATAAACCTTAGTTAAACTCTTAAATCATGATTTTTCTTGATAAAAATCTCAATAAAACAAATCACAAAATAAATATCTTTATACATAATAAAAGAAAGAATATTTCTAAAAATACAACAAAAATTCATTAAAGACCAATATAATTATTTCAAGTAAAACAATAATTATTTTCATTAAAAATAGATTTACTTTTAGCAAAACATAATCATTTTTAAAAAAATAAAAATATATTTGTTTATAACAAAACATTATTATTTAAAAATAAAAATTATGGGATGTTACAGAAACGCTGTTATGAGGGGTAAACAACCTACACTGATGGGACCCAAACCTTTTCCACAAAAGCAGGTGACGGATCCGTGTGGGAAATGTGGACGATATCATAAAAATGGATCATGTTACTTCAATTCCATTCCTTGCTTCCAGTGTGGACAAAAGAGGCATATTGCACAGTAATGCCCACAAGGAAAGGGGAAAGGGATTGCACAACCTCAGTGGGCACCAAGAAGGGTTTTCACTTTGAGCGGTGCGGAAGCAAAATCCACTCCTGATCTGATGCAAGGTACATGTTATATCAACAATATACCTTTAATTGTATTGTTTGATTCTGGTGTAAGTCATTCTTTTATAGCCATAGAATGTGTGGGGAAGTTACAATACCCTATTGTTGAGTTACCACATGAGTTAGCGGTAGTGACACCTACGGGAGGAAAAGTAATTACCTCCTCGGTGTGTTTGAATTGTTTTGTTGAGATGAGTAACAGATCTTTTGTAGTGGATCTGGTCTGTCTACCCTTAGACAGTATTGATGTCATCTTGGGTATGGATTGGTTAAGTAAGAACCGAGTCCTTCTAGATTGCTACAATAAGACTTTTGAGTTTCTCGCGGAGCCTCCGGAGAACCAAAAGTATGGTGTTATCAGTGCTTACAGACTCAATAAAGAGTTTAGAGAGGCAGACCTGAGTTGTATCTTCTTGTATGCTATCGGTCCAAATACGGACCATGAACTGCTTGGGATTCCGATAGTCAGTGAGTTTCCAGAGGTTTTTCCCTCTGAGATATTTGAACCTCCACCGAAGAGAGAAGTGGAATTTTCCATAGATCTGGCACCAGAAGCAAGACCAATTTCTATTACTCCGTACAGGATGTCTCTTGTGGAATTACAAAAACTTAAGAAGCAGCTTGAAGATTTGTTAGAAAAAAATTTTATTTGACCCAGTGTATCACCTTGGGGAGCGCCTGTGCTATTTGTAAAGAAGAAGGATGGCAATCTAAGACTGTGCATTGACTACAGGCAACTAAACAAGGCGACTATTAAGAATAAGTATCCGTTGTCCAGAATTGGCGATTTGTTAGATCAGTTAAAAGGAGCTATGATTTTCTCAAAGATAGACTTGAGGTCGGGGTATCCTTAGATTGGAGTTAAGGAAGAAGATATTCCGAAGACAGCTTTTAGAACTTGGTATGGACACTACGAATTCCGGGTAATGCCGTTTGGGGTCACGAATGCGCCGGCGATCTTTATGGACTATATGAATCGCATTTTTAGACCTTATCTGGATCAATTCGTAGTGGTATTCATAGAAGATATCCTAATCTACTCTAAGAGTGAAGAAGAACATAGCCAGCATCTTCGGCTAGTGCTTCAGGTGTTGAAAGAAAAGAAACTCTTTGCGAAATTAGAGAAATGTGAATTCTGGTTAGAAGAAGTAAAGTTTTTGGGTCACGTAATTTATGGATAGGGTGTGTCAGTAGATCCCAATAAGACTGAAGTAGTGTTGAAATGGGAGAGACCAAAAACTGTGACTGAGATTAAAAGTTTCCTAAGTTTAGCAGGATATTATAGAAGATTCATACATGGGTTTTTTCAAATAGCCCTACCTATGACCCGATTAACCAGAAAAGGAAGTCTCTTTAAGTGGACCGAAGAATGTGAGAAGAGTTTCCAAGAGCTTAAAGTCAGATTGACTTCTCCTCCTGTTTTAGTCATTCCCGATCCTTTTGGACGATTTGAAGTCTATACAGATGCTTCCAAAAAAGGCTTAGGGTGTGTATTAATGCAAGAAAGCAGAGTGGTTGCATATGCTTCTCGACAGTTGAAATCACATGAAGAGAACTATCCCACTCATGACTTGGAGTTAGCTGCAATAGTTTTGCTTTAAAGATATGGCGACACTACTTGTATGGAGCTGTATTTGAGATATATAGCGACCACAAGAGTTTAAAGTATCTTTTTGACCAAAAAGAGCTCAATATGAGGCAAAGAAGGTGGATGGAATTCATCAGTGATTATAAGTTTGAATTAAAGTATCACCCTGGAAAGGCAAACATAGTAGCTGATGCATTGAGTCGAAAGTCGCTGCATGTGAGTCATATGCTAATTTGGGAGATGAAGTTGATTGAAGAGTTCCAAAATTTGAAGTTATCAGTGGTGACTCTCCCTGGAAGTCTAATTATTAGCGAATTAAAAGTTGAATGTGATTTAAAGATGGAAATTAAGGAGGCGCAATCACAGGATAAGTTTTTACAAGACCGAAGAGACCAGCCTGATTTTGCAGTATCAAAAGATGGAGTCATTATGTACCGAGGCAGAACATATGTACCATAAGGAGGGAATTTGAAAGTTAAAATTCTGGATGAAGCACATCAAAGTAAGTATAAAATCCATCCGGGATCTACAAAGATGTATCAAGACTTGAAAAGATTGTACTGGTGGCCAGGAATGAAGCGAGAGAGAAAGTCAAAATTCTTATTGTAGCAATCTAGAAGGACTCAGTTCTTACTTAACCAATCCATACCCAAGATGACATCAATACTGTCTAAGGGTAGACAGACCAGATCCACTATAAAAGATCTCTTACTCATCTCAACAAAACAATTGAAACACACCGAGGAGGGGGAGAACTGTAACATCCCTAATTTTTCCCTAAAATACTGATGGGTATTTATGTAATCTTTAATGTAAGGGTTGTATTGTAATGCTTTTAGAGAGTTACAATTATGTAATTTCAATAGACTAGCAATCGTATAAATACTAAAATTCTCTTCTTTTCTTCTTCTTTCCTCTGCCACAAACCCTACCGACACTTTCCCTTCCCCCTTTTCTCTTTTTCCCCTTTCTTTTCCTCCTTTTCTTTTTTCCTCTCTTTCCTTCCGTCACTCCCCCCTTCTCCTTCTTATCTTTATTTTATTATTATTATATTATATTTTTTTTTTCCTTCCTACCCCTATCTACCACCATTTTTCCCCAAAAAGCCCATGCCATCATTCCTATTTACACCAATGCCATTCTCCATAAATTACATAAATGCCATCCTCCATTAATTACAAAAATGCCATTTTAATGAAATTACATAAATGTCATTTTAACCATCCTACTATCTTCTTTTACTTGAGTAAAATTGTAAAATGATTTAATCCTCCCGTGAGGTCCAAAATGCTTTCTCCTCTCTGAAAAAAAAATTTCAATTAGTAACATAAAGAAAAAATTGGGGATGTTACAGAGCAGAGGTCATAGAACACGAAGAGTCTGGAATCCAGAATTTGTAAGTATGAGTACCTTTAGTGTTTGAATTTCTGGGACTACTTTGTAAGGAATTAGAAAATATGGTAATCATATAAGTTGTAGATTATTGTCTTAAATTTACAGAGACACCGAAATCACCTTAATCGGAGTTGAAATGAGAGAGTTATGTCCTGATTAGTGAAGGAAGGTCACAGAACACGAAGAGTCTGGAATCCAGAATTTGTAAATATGAGTGCTTTAATTTTCGACGTTCTGGGACTAATCCGTAAGGAATTGGAAACTATAGTTAACATCAAAGTTGTAGGTAATTGTCTTGGCTTTACATAGACACCGAAATCACCTTAATCGGAGTTGAAATGAGAGAGTTATGTTCTGATTAGTGAGGGAAGGTCACAGAACACGGTCCAGCCGTGTTCTGAGTTTCAAGGCCGTGTTTAGGGCTGGAAAACCTTATTCTTCACTGTTTTCTAGAGGAAAAAGAACTTTATTTGTTGAAGGGATTTTAGAAACCAATTGACCAAGAGAAACACTTCTAAAGTGATGGTTTTATATCACCAAAACATTATTTTATTTACTTGATTTCAAAGGGCTTACATTGAATATTGATTTGAGATATTTTGAAAGAGTGATATAGATGTAAATACCTATTGAACATATGATTTGAAATATTCTCATGGTAAGAGTTGTGATGTATATTTATATAACTCATTGAGCATGAAAATGATGTTTTTACATTGCATTTGTTATTGATTGACAAGCGTAAAGCTCGTGGTGAGTTGCTTGGTGTATATGCATTGCATTTGACTTGAGTGGACATCGATGAATATTGGTGGGTTGTATGGCTGTGACGGTACCGGGTAGGGGACGTCTTACTAGCCTGAGTGAGCCGATGAGGCCACCCAACCACATAAGAATAAAAGAGAAGTAAATGAGAATAAAAGAGAAGCAATGAGTGAAAATGTGTGATTTTATAGCTATGGCATGCGATGAGCATTGCGCAACATGAAGAACTATGTTTTTCATGCATTGAGTGTACCAGATCGCCGAGTGAGGAAGGTGTATTAAAAGTTATGATTTTATCATAAAAGCTTGATATTTTATGTAGTTTATACAGCTAAACATAATATTTGTTTTTACACATTTTATTATAAAAGGTTGAGTCTACTGGGAACCATGTTCTCACTATTTTATGGTGTTATGTTCAGATAAAAGGAAGTGAGATGCTTCCATGGACGGTGTTGCCAGTAAAGATCCCGATGTCAGCAACACCTCCTCACCCTTTGTGTTTTAAGGGTGGTGTGCTGTATGGGGACTTTTGTACGTTGTATTGTAATTATGACTAGTATTGTATTATGAATACTTATGCGGGATTTGTAATATACATATATGGATATTTATGCAAATATTTATTGTTATGAGAATTGTGATAAAAAGAAAAAATAATAATATGGTGTTACATACTCCAAATTAGGTGATTTCAGAGCCTACAAATTCGTGAGACATATATCTACAATTCTTATGTTGATAATTTCTTTAAAATTGTTACCAATTTTGCCCAGAAATTCGAAATAACCAGAACAGAAAAATCCACATAATATATAGCCCACATGTTGCACAATTTCACATTTAATCACTTGTAAAACATAGAAATTGCATCAAAAATTTGTGGAGAGTAGGTGTTAAGCCTACCTTAACAAGCTTCCTAAACTTTGAATACCAATTTCTCACCACCAAAACCTACATCCATAACTTGATTTAGGATCCATTGAAGAAAAGATGATTATAGAAGAATTTGGATCAAGAAAACCTACCTTGATTCTCTCCTCTTGCACTTTCTCTCTCTTCTTTCTCTCTCTTCTTCCTCTCTCTTCTTCTTGTTCTCTCCTTTCTGATTTTTTTCTGATCACTCCCCCTCCCCTTTGATAGTGAAAACCATCATCATCACTCAAGTGTCAAATACTTCTAGCCTACCAATCAAGTGTTTTACAAATTCTTCTAGCCTACCACTCAATTGTTTTAGAAATCCTTCTAGCCTACCACTCAAGTGTTTTAGAAACACTTCTAGCCTACCACTCAAATGTTTTAGAAACATTTCCAGCCAACCATTTAAGTGTTTTAGAAACACTTCCAAGCTACTTGGTTGGAATTACCAAAATGGCATTCTACCAAAAATCGTATAAATACTAAAAATCGTATAAATACCAAAATACCACTTTAAAGTATTTACACCATTGCTAGTCTATTGAAATTACATAATTTTCACTCTCTAAAAGCATTACAATACAACCCTTACATTAAAGATTACATAAATACCCATTAGTATTTTAGGGAAAAATCTAGGATGTTATAGTTCTCCCCCCTAAAAAGAAATTTTGTCCTCAAAATTCAAAGTCTATCTGTCTTCAAATAGTTGCGGGTATTTCTATCTCATGACATCCTCTCTTTCCCACGTGGCTTCTTCTGCCGTTAAACCTTTCCAAGCTATCTTCACCAACGGAATCGTTTTGTTCCTTAGCTGTTTCATGTCCCTTTCCAGAATTGTAATCGGCTTTGGTCAATAAGTCATATTATTGTTTACAATTATTGGCTCTTCTTGAATTATGTGTGACAGATCTGGTAGATATTTCCGAAGCTGTGATACATGGAACACATCATGTAAATTTTTCAGATGTGGAGGAAGTGTAATCTGATATGCTGACAGACCTACCCTTCTGAGAATTTGGTAAGGGCCTAAGTACCTCGGGCTCAATTTCTTTACTTTCATTGCTTGGCCAATTCCGGTAGTCGGAGAAATTTTCAAGAATACATGTTCCCCTTCTTGAAATTGTAACGGCCTCCTCCTCTTATCGAAATAACTTTTCTGTCGACTCTGAGCCGTTCGCATCTTATCCCGAATCATCTATATCTGCTCAAACGTGTGTTGCACTAACTCAGGCCCCAATAAATTTTTCTCCCCCACTTCATCCCAACATAAAGGTGATTTACACTTTCTTCGATACAAAGCTTCATAAGGTGCCATCCCAATACTGGAATGATAACTATTATTATATGCAAACTCTGCCAGGGGTAAATATTCATCCCATCCCTTTCCTTGCTCTAGCGTACAAGCTCTTAGCATATCTTCTAAGGTTTGTATAGTCCTCTTTGTTTGTCCATCCGTTTAAGGATGATATACAGTACTAAAACATAGACGGGTGCCAAAAGCCTCTTGTAATGCTCTCCAAAATTTAGAAGTGAATCTAGGATCTCGATATGAAATTATGCTATTAGGAATTCCATATAACCCGACAACTTCCTTCATATACAGTTGGGCTAATTTATTTAAGGAGTAGTTAATCCTGATGGGTAGGAAGTGTGCAGATTTTTTTAATCTATCCACTATTACCCATATTGCATCATTGCTTGCCTGAGTCTTAGGTAACCCTACAAAAAAATCCATAGAAATGCTATCCCATTTCCACTCAGGGATTTCTAATGGTTGTAACATCCCAGAAGGTTTTTGGTGTTCAATCTTCACCTTTTGACAAGTCAGACATTTCGTTACATACTTAGCAATGTCTCGCTTCATTCCTGGCCACCAGTACAATCTTTTCAAGTCTTGATATATCTTTGTAGATCCCGGATGGATTGTATACTTACTTTGATGTGCTTCATCCAGAATTTTAACTTTCAAATTCCCTCCTTATGGTACATATGTTCTGCCTCGGTACATAATGACTCCATCTTTTGATACTGCAAAATCAGGCTGGTCTCTTCGGTCTTGTAAAAACTTATCCTATGATTGCGCATCCTTAATTTCCATCTTTAAATCACATTCAACTTTTAATTCGCTAATAATTAGACTTCCAGGGAGAGTCACCACTGATAACTTCAAATTTTGGAACTCTTCAATCAACTTCATCTCCCAAATTAGCATATGACTCACATGCAGCGACTTCCGACTCAATGCATCAGCTACTATGTTTGCCTTTCCAGGGTGATACTTTAATTCAAACTTATAATCACTGATGAATTCCATCCACCTTCTTTGCCTCATATTGAGCTCTTTTTGGTCAAAAAGATACTTTAAACTCTTGTGGTCGCTATATATCTCAAATACAGCTCCATACAAGTAGTGTCGCCATATCTTTAAAGCAAAAACTATTGCAGCTAACTCCAAGTCATGAGTGGGATAGTTCTCTTCATGTGATTTCAACTGTCGAGAAGCATATGCAACCACTATGCTTTCTTACATTAATACACACCTTAAGCCTTTTTTGGAAGCATCTGTATAGACTTCAAATCGTCCAGAAGGATCGGGAATGACTAAAACAAGATAAGTCAATTTGACTTTAAGCTCTTAGAAACTCTTCTCACATTCTTCGGTCCACTTAAAGAGACTTCCTTTTCTGGTTAATCGGGTCATAAGTAGGGCTATTTGAGAAAACCCCTGTATGAATCTTCTATAATATCCTGCTAAACCCAGGAAACTTCTAATCTCAGTCACAGTTTTTGGTCTCTCCTATTTCAACACTGCTTCAGTCTTATTGGGATCTACTAACACACCCTCTCCAGAAATTACGTGACCCAAAAAATTTACTTCTTCTAACCGGAATTCACATTTCTCTAATTTCGGAAAGAGTTTCTTTTCTTTCAACACTTGAAGCACTAGCCGAAGATGCTGGCTATGTTCTTCTTCACTCTTAGAGTAGATTAGGATATCATCTATGAATACCACTACGAATTGATCAAGATAAGGTCTAAAAATGCGGTTCATGTAGTCCATAAAGATCGCCGGTGCATTCGTGACCCCAAACGGCATTACCCGGAATTCGTAGTGTCCATACCGAGTTCTAAAAGCTATCTTCGGAATATCTTCTTCTTTAACGCCAATCTGATGATACCCCAACCTCAAGTCTATCTTTGAGAAAATTATAGCTCATTTTAGCTGATCTAACAGATCGTCAATTCTGGGCAACAGATACTTATTCTTAATAGTCGCCTTGTTTAGTTGCCTGTAGTCAATGCACAGTCTTAGACTGCCATCCTTCTTCTTTACAAATAGCACAGCCGCTCCCCAAGGTGATACACTGGGTCGAATAAAATTTTTTTCTAACAAATCTTCAAGCCGCTTCTTAAGTTCTTGTAATTCCACAAGAGACATCCTGTATGGAGTAATAGAAATTGGTCTTGCTTCTGATGCCAGATCTATGGAAAATTTCACTTCTCTCTTCGGTGGAGGTTTAGAGATCTCAGAGGGAAAAACCTCTGGAAACTCACTGACTATCGGAATCCCAGCAGTTCATGGTCCGTATTTGGACCGATAGCATATAGGAAGATACAACTTAGGTCCGCCTCTCTCAACTCTTTATTGAGTCTGTGAGCACTGATAACACTATACTTTTGGTTCTCCGGAGGCTCCGCAAGAAACTCAAAAGTCTTATTGTAGCAATCTAGAAGGACTCGGTTCTTACTTAACCAATCCATACCCAAGATGACATCAAAACTGTCTAAGGGTAGACAGACCAGATCCACTACAAAAGATCTGTTACTCATCTCAACAAAACAATTCAAACACACCGAGGAGGTAATTACATTTTCTCTCGTAGGTGTCACTACCGCTAACTCATGTGGTAACTCAACAGTAGGGTATTGTAACTTCCCCACACATTCTATGGCTATAAAAGAATGACTTGCACCAGAATTAAACAATACAATCAAAGGTATATTGTTGATATAACATGTACCTTGCATCAGATTAGGAGTGGATTTTGCTTCAGCACCGCTCAAAGTGAAAACCCTTCCTGGTGCCCGCTGAGGTTGTGCAATCCCTTTCCCCTTTCCTTGTGGGCATTGCTGTGCAATATGCCCTTTTTGTCCACACTGGAAGCAAGTAATGGAATTGAAGTAACATGATCCATTTTTATGATATCGTCCACATTTCCCACATGGATCCGTCACCTGCTTTTGTGGAATCAACATTTTTCCATAATTTTCTCTCTATTTTCCTCTTCTTTCCTTCTTTATTTTTCCTAAAACACAAAACACAAAACTCAATTAATTCATATCTATTTTCTACTTAAATTAAATAAAAACTAACTAAAATAATGCTAACAACATGCTTAAATTACAGCATATCAAATACCCCCACACTTACTCTTTTGCTTGTCCTCAAGCAAACATTAATTCATGTGAATAATATTCAAAATATGATACGAGTGAATGGCTTACCAATGCGCTGCCTCATAGTAAAATTGTATGCTCTTAAAGAAATTTTAAAAAATGATCACGTGCAAAATTTAATTCAAATGCAATTTATGATTTTATTATCTAAAATCCTTAGTGTGTGTGTGTGTGTCTTTGAATGATTTAATTTTATTTTACCTAAATGAGTTTATATTTCTCAAGAATTAGAGCATGGATCTCTATTTAAGATTTTCATAGGCTTATTTTTCATGCTACTCTCCACTAATGTAGGCTAAAACTACTTTTTAGGATCAAAAGGACTAAATTCAGCTTGTAATGTGGCTAGGTTATGGGGTGAGATATAAGATATAGTTTGAAACTCAATCAGCCAACACCACATGATTAACTTTAATCTATTTGAGCTAATTCTCAAGATTGGGGAATTTTTCCCCAACACTTATTTCTTTGCTTTACTGCATTCTACCTTTCTTTGATTCTCTATTTCTTCTTTTTCAATCACTGAATAGACTTTTATTAGTCTTTTGAGATTTTCTTTTCTTTTCTTTTGATTTTTTTTTCTTTTGTCCTTGCTCCACCCTTCCACCCTTTTATTAATGTTGATATACAAAACAAGCATTCAAAAATTAATCATGGAGTGAGTGAATAAGGTAAAAAAAAATATATTAATCACAAAATTTGGTCTTGGCTGTTTTGTGGGTATAGAATAAAATGTTAATTAAGCTCAAAATAGAGGTTCTAAGGATATTTACTTGCTTGGGTTAAGCTTGAAAGGCTCAATCTCATAAAAGAAATGCCTAAATCATCTCCTAATTATTAGTATCAGCCTAGGATTTCGCCTCAAGTAGCATTTAAATAAGTTCGAGAAATTTTAATGAGATCATAAAATATTTTTGAGTTATATATTCTTCTTTTAAGTAAAAGAAAAATTAAATATCCAAAATTACTGTGCAAAAGAATTTCAGGATTTTTAGAGAATAGGTAATAATAAATTGAAAAGAGATTAAAAATTACACATAACTATGACTTTCCTACGTCTCTCAAGAGCTATAAGCAATTTAAACAATTATATCATTGGCTATTGGTTCAACTAACACAAACTCATAGATTGAGATAAAGTTCACATGCTCACCCTATTTAATAACTAGAATAAAAGTGCAAAGATCATAGAACCTTACTGTAGTACACAACAAAGTAAATAGTGCACAAATATTACAAATATTAGTTATTATACAGTCATCCAATTGAATCATAAAGTGACCCCCCTACACTTAAGATTTTACATTGTCCTCAATGTAGAATAGAAAAGCATAAAATAAGAGAGGCAAGTAATAAAAAGAGAAGGGTCCAGTGAAACTTCCCTGATTAGTTATCACCATCCATCTCATCCTGCTCAGGTGCAGCCCTAAAGGGTGACTCAGGAGGTGCCGGGAACGCTATAGGAAGGTTCAGGGCATGGGGGCCAGCTAGCTGAAGCAAGCAGTGTTGTGCTGCGATATGGAATATTGGTAGAGAGCTAAGTCATTCATCTGATGAGTGAGGACCTCTGTTCGCTCCCATAGATCTTTAATAGTGTGCTGGGCTGGTGGTGGAGCTGAACTGCTACAAGGTTCCTCTGTAAATATAGGCTGAATGCCTAACTCTTCTTCTGCTGCTTCCTCATGGCCCTTATATTTCTGAATGTCTATGTAGGAAATAGGTTTCATGGGTTGAATGAGAGCCTCAATAGAATCCTAGCTGATTCCAGCCTTCCCACATAGACTATTGATTAAATTAGGGGCAAAGAGGGATCCGCTTCTAGAACGAATGCAGCCAAATATCTGTTTGTGGATAAGTTTTCCCACGTCAATGAAAAAACCTTTAAGTATAGCAAAAATCAGAATGGCTCTGTCCCTCATGACCTGACTCATATTCAAGCTGGGCATGGATCGTGCTACCATGAAATAGTACCAAGCTTTAGCCACTTTATTCATGTATGCCCTGGCAAAATATAGTGGCTGCCCATTGTTATCCAACTTCCAGGAAGCCCCTCTATAGCAAAGAGTGGATATACGCTCTTCAAAGTCTATGTCTGATTGGATGAAGGTAGAGTACTCATCATTTTCAATGTCAGGCAAAGAGTAAAATTCACCATCTTGCTTCTAACCCGTGCTTTATGGCGGTCATGGACTATAGCATTGGAGTAAAACTCCTGCACCACAGGAATGACTCCTGGTTCGGGGCTCTTGCAAAAAATCTCCCAATGCTTGTGGAGGATATTGTCTCTATGAGGAAACCCAATGGTGACAATGAAACCCCTATCAAGAATGATGGATTTATGAACCACCATCGTACTATGGTGTTGATAGACCGCTTCACTCACAAATGTCATGCTATCAAATGCTGAAGGGTCTTCTGCTCTATTCTTCCTCTTTGAGAGGCCTAATTTTGATGTTTTTGGAGCCATTGCACTTAGCAAATTCACTGGGGCATTTTATCAAACACCTGGTGTGCGCTCTTGAAAAATTGGGAGAATGGATGGTGGATTCTTAGCTTGAAGTCCCAATTCAGTGCAAACCAGTAGCAATTAAGTATGGAGATCAACTTCAGTAGGAGAAATAAAGCAAACCGTACCTAATTTAGCTTGATTTGTGGTCGGAAAGTGCAAGATCAAAATTGCTTTAGAACCCTAGAAAATTGCCATTGAATATAACCCAAAAGCTGAAATAATTGTTTAATCCTATAAAAGAAGATGAAAAACCACTCAATGCAATCAAATCAATGTAATGGGAGGTTTAGATGGTTGATTGGTTGTAAGAAATTGGGATTTGGTGTGAGGGATAGTGAAAAAATGTGGGTAGAGTGTGAAGAGGCCGTGGGCCTCTTATAGAGAGTGCCGCAGCGCTCTCTGCTAAAACGCAGGGAGCTGCAGTGCTCGCCCAATTTGGGATCCGAGCGCTGTGGCGCTCACCCGATCAGGGCGATGGGCACCGCGGCGCAAATTTTTTTTTTTTGAAAATAAAGAGAAATTAAACTATGAACAGAAAAATAAGAAGAAGAAGAAGAATGGTTGTTGGGTTGCCTCCCAACCAGTGCCTTTGTTTTATGTCGTTGGCTCGACATAAACTAAAGAAAAATCAAGTAGGGTCTTGAAGAGTTGTCCATTGTGATTCCTCTTGCTGAAATCCTTCATAGTAAGGTTTGAGCCTATGCCCATTGACTTTGAAGCTATTCTGGTTATCCATGCTTTTTATTTCAACTGTACCATGAGGAAAAATATCAGTGACAATAAATGGTTCCTCCCATCTAGAACGAAATTTACCTGGAAACAATCGGAGCCTAGAATTATAGAGGAGGACTTTCTGTCCTCTGGTAAACTCCTTGCGTGAAATCATACGATCGTGTAGGAGTTTAGTTTTGGCCTTATAAATATTTTCGTTTTCGTAGGCCTCGTTTCTAATTTCCTCTAATTCCTAAAGTTGTAATTTCCTGCATTCTCCCCTTTCTTCCACATTCATGTTAAATTTCTTTATAGCCCAAAATGCTTTATGTTCCAATTCAATTGGAAGATGACAAGTTTTTCCAAATACTAACCTGTATGGAGACATACCAATTAGGGTCTTATAGGCTGTTCTGTATGCCTATAGAGCATCATCTAATCTGAGACTCCAATCCCTACGGTTGGGATTTATTGTCTTACTAATGATATTTTTTATTTCTCTGTTGGATACTTCAGCTTGTCCATTGGTCTAGGGGTGGTATGCAGTTGACAATTTATGAGTGACATTATATTTCTTTAATAGGGCTTCAATAGTCCTATTACAAAAATGTGTTCCCCTGTCACTTATCAAAGCTCTTGGAATCCCAAATCTTGAAAAAATATGGGATTTAATGAAATCTTCAACCACTTTAGAATCATCAGTCCTGGTGGGTTTAGCTTCCACCCACTTTGAGACATAATCCACAGGCAGCAAAATATAATTATATCCATATGACAAAGGAAAAGGTCACATGAAATCAATGCCCCAAACATCAAAAATTTCACAAAATAATACTGGTGTTTGAGGCATCTTATTTTTTCTAGATATATTACCTATTTTCTGACAGTTAGTACATGACTTACAAAAAAGGTATGAATCTTTGAATAGAGTAGGCCAGTAAAAACCGTAGTATAATACTTTCTTTGTTATCTTCTTTGCTCCAAAGTGTCCCCCACATGCATAAGAATGGCAAAAAGTTAGAATTGATAAAACTTCAAAATCAGGAATACACCTTCTTATAATTTGATTTAAGCATTGCTTGCAAAGGTAAGGATAAACCCATATGTAATATTTGGCATCACTCTTGATCCTATTTCTAGCTGCCCTGGTCAAAAGAGGAGGTAATTGATTAGTAGCCAAATAATTTACAATATTTGCATATTGGCATATGAATTAAAATTGAGAATAAATTTTCATTTGGGAATGATTCTTCAATTTTCAATTTTTCTTCCGCATGTATCAGGCGGCTTAGGTGATCTGCTACTTTATTTTCGGACCCTTTCTTGTCTTTAATTTCTAAATCAAATTCTATAAGCAGTAGCACCCATCTGATTATCCTAGGTTTAGCGTCCTTTTTCATCACCAAGTACCTCAAAGCTGCATGATCAATAAAAACAATAATTTTAGTGCATATTAAATATGATCTAAATTTTTCTAATGCAAAGACTACAGCTAAGAGTTCTTTTTCAGTGGTGGTATAGTTCTTCTGGGCGTCATTCAATATTCTGGAGGCATAATATATCACATGGGATGTGTTTCCAATTCTTTGGCCAAGTACTGCTCCAACTGCATGATCACTAGCATCACACATAAGTTCAAAAGGGATGTTCCAGTCTGGTGCTTAGATGATTGGAGCTGAAATCAAAGACTCTTTCAATTTGTCAAAAACTTCCCTGTATTCTTCATCAAATTCAAAAGAGACATCTTTTTGAAGCAATTTGCACATAGGTGCTACTTTCTTGGAAAAGTCTTTTATGAATCTTCTATAAAAACCTGTATGGCCAAGAAAAGAACGAACTTCCCGCACACAAGTGGGATAAGGTAGAGTTTGTATAATATCAATTTTTGCTTTATCTACATCTATTCCTCTTTTTGAGACAACATAGCCTAAAACTATACTTTGTTCAACCATAAAATGACACTTTTCATAATTTAAAACAAGGTTAGTTTCTTGACATCTTTTCAAAATTAGTGAAAGGTTATGCAAACAATCATCAAATGAATTCCAATAAACTAAAAAATCATCCATAAATACCTCAATGAATTTTTCAAGGTAATATGAGAATATGCTAACCATACACCTTTGAAAAGTAGCAGGGGCATTACAAAGCCCAAATGGCATGCGCCTATATGCGAATGTCCCAAATGGATAAGTGAAGGTTGTCTTTTCTTGGTCTTCTGGAGCAATTGCAATTTGAAAATATCCTGAATAACCATCAAGAAAACAGTAGTAAGGTTTACAAGATAATCTTTCAAGCATTTGATCAATTAAAGGTAAAGGAAAATGGTCTTTTCGGGTTTCAAAATTTAATTTTCTATAATCTATACAAACCCTCCACCCATTTTGAATCCGGGTGGGTACCAATTCCTCCTTTTGTTTTTTTATCACAGTTATTCCTGTTTTCTTGGGAACCACCTGCATTGGGCTCACCCAATGACTGTCTAAAATAGGGTATATTACCCCAACCTCCAACAATTTAAGAATTTCTTTCTTCACTACATCCATCATAGGTGGATTTAGCCTTCTTTGGGGCTGTCTGAATGGTTTAACTCCTTCTTCCATCAATATTCTGTGCATACATGTAGAAAGGCTTATTCCCTTAAGATCAGCTATGGTCCAACCTATTGCAGTTTTGTGTTCTTTAAGAACTTGGATTAGTTTTGCCTCTTGATCAACTTCAAGCTTGTTGGAGATAATAACAGGAGGTGTTTCTCCCTCTCCCAAGAATACATATTTGAGGTGATCAAGGAGTGGCTTCAGTTCAGGAGTAGAAGCCTACACAACAGAAGGTAGAAGAGAAGTATCAGAAATTGGTAATTTTATATAAGAAACATTACATGTTGGTGGTCCTTCTGAAAAACCATTTAGTGCAGCCAGTTCCTCTTTTGTTTCTTCATCCAATTCTATCTTACCACCAGCTTTTTCTATGGATTTGCTCACAATCACTTCCAATTTATCCTGTCCATCTAATTCAAATACATCATGTGCTAGGGAATCAAAGATATCTATAGAATAAACAAGAGTATCATCACCTGGGTGTTTCATGGCTTCATACATATTAAATTTTATTACTTCACCATCAAATTCCATAGTGAGTGTGCCATTGTGAACATCTATCCTGGTTTTTGAGGTTTCCAAAAATGGTCTCTCTAATAATATTGGGGATGTAAAATCCCCGTTTTCCATGTCAAGTACATAAAAGTCTACAGGGAAAACTAAATCATCTACCTGTACCAAGACATCCTCAATTACTCCCTTAGGGTATGTAGTGGACCTGTCAGCTAATTGAATGACCACATTAGTAGAGTTCAATAGTCCTTGGTAGGCGTTTGTGTGTAATTCATACAAAGATGAATACAATGTCAGTACGCAAGTGCACGTATCGTGACCAAGTAATAAAGTGATGAGTGAGTATCGTCCCACGAGGAGTAAACTAAAACTGTCTAGATACCTTTGCTGTATGAATGCTGTAGCAATGTCAAGTTGTCTCACAAAATTGGAATATGCATAATTTTTTTCTGTAACTAAAGTGAAAAGTATTAGGGAATAGGAAAGAAAATATATAGGGAGAACTGGGGTGCTTGGGGTTGCCATGGACTTCAGCATTCAGAGATGCTCTAGACTTTGCTGCAGCAAAAGTCCCTGGTGCTAAACTCAGTCCTAAATGGAGTCTTCCCAGACTTCCATTCCTTACAACTCCAAGGTTCAGACACGCATTCCTGCCTTGGTCCTCACCTCTTAGTTGTGCATGGATTTCATTATGGACTAACGGGGTACCCGTATATCCCTACATGAGGTAACCCCCCTACAATCAGCCCTTTTTCCAGCCTCCATTACCCTCCCAGGTGAATGGTGGCCTTGGTTTTCTTCCTCCAAACTTCCGTTATTAAGGAAAGAAAAGCTACAGGAACTACAGCTGAATGTAAACAAAACTGTAGCAAAATGGATTATCGTTAAAAATGTGCTTCAGTCCATTACAACCCTTGTGCAACCCCAGCTGGAAACTAGCCAAGCCTCATGGGTGCACTTGTTACAAAAATTCCAGAAACTCTGGTATGCATTCTAAGAGATAAAAACTATATTGCAAAATGCAGTTCTTTCTTTTCTTTTGATAAGCAATAAAATCACAGCAGAAAACTAAATTCCTTTCTACACTATCACTCTATTCCCTCATGCTGCACCTCCCGGTGTTATCAGCACTCTCAGCTTTGGAGTTATTTCTCTACCCAATTCTCTACTCTTCCTTTCTCCCCATGCGTCCTTTGCATTCGCTATTTTTCCGCCTTTTGTAGGCAGCCCTTGTGGTCCCAGAAAAGCACCCTGGTTGCTGCCATTCCTTTTGCTTTGCAGCAGGCGCCCTTGTTGTGCAGCTTTATCCTCTCCACTTTCAGTATTAGAGGCAGTCCTGTACCAACAGCCTACAGTGCCCCTGCTGCTGTCCCCTGCTCACTGGTGGCTGCTTCTGCTGTGCTGCACTACCACCTGCACCAAATCAAACAGAATCAGAGTATTGCGGGAAAGAGGGGGCAGCTCCCCCTCTATCACCCGCGGTTCTGCTATCATTGCCACATATGCTCAGTGAAATGCTGCAGCAATGGGCAGCTAATGTTATATCTAGAAGAGTCATCCCCTTTTATTAAATCAGAGGGCAAAAGTGCTTAAAACACTAGAAAAATTCAGTAAATAATCATGGGTAATGCATGGAAACTATAGTGAAATGCAGTTATCAGTCCTAATTTGAAGGAAGCATATATAGAATATGGCATGGCATTTATGGAGGCTCCTAAATCCAACATAGCTTTTTCAACATGAGTATCCCCAATTTTACATGGAATAGTAAACATACCTGGATCCTTGCATTTAGTGAGGAGTTTTGTTTATATTATGGCAGATACGTTCTGACTCATTTGAACCTTTTCAAATCCTTTCAATTTTTGCTTTCTTTTTTGAGTACATAATTCTTTGAAGAACTTTGCATATCTTGGTACCTGCTTCATAGCATCTAAGAGGGGAATATTAACTTCACATTTTCTAAAGATGTCATACAATTATGAAGTTTTCTCATTTGGCCTATTCTCTTTAAGAACTTCTGGAAAAGGAGGCACTACTTCATAATTTAAATTAGAAGGAGACTTACCTGTAGGTGCTTCATTCTCCTTAATTGATTTTTCAATTTTCTTAGGAGAAGAGGGTACTGGTGGGTTTTCAATTTCCTTACCATTCCTTAAAACAATTGCACTAGCATTTTCTCTAGGATTCACCACAGTTTGAGAAGGTAACTTACCTGAGTTTTGAGTATCCAATCGACTCACTGTAGTTGCTAACTAACCTATTTGAGTTGTCAGGTTCTGAATGCTAGCTCTTGTCTCTTGCTAAAATTGATGAGAATTATGTACAAGAGTTTTCACAATATCTTCCAATGGATTACTTACCTGGTGATCCTGGGATGCATTCTGTCTAGGATAATAGGCTTGTTGATTTTGTTGAAAATTTTATCCTGCAGGCCTATTTTGTGCATTCCCATATCTGAAATTGGGATGATCCTTCCATCCAGGATTGTATGTATTAGCATAAGGATCATACCTCTTTGGTTGGCCAGGAAAACCTCCTAGAGCATTTGCTTGTTCTGTGGATTCCTCTTGAAGTGTAGGACACATGTCAATTGGGTGCCCTGTGGCTGAACATATTCCACATACTTTAACTTGTTGTAGTGTACCTGTAACAACTCCATTTAAGTAACAATATTTTTTTAAAAAAACCATGAAGTTATTACCTCGTTACAACTTAACTCAAAATAACATTTTTTAATTTATACAATACAGAGTTTACATACATATCATTAATCAATAACATCTGCACAAAAGTCTAACACATATATAATTACATCTTATTCATCCCTGTTGACCAGTTCCAGAGATACGGGTGTGGGTGGTTGCACCTTCATCGGGATCTTAGTCAACTCGACCATAGACACCATAAATATTATTGGGATCAGCTCAAAATAGAGTAACTCTATCCAACATATGCTAAAAGCTAGTGACATAGAGAAAAATCTACATAATTATTTTTCTGAACATGACATGGAAATATAGTGAGAATTAAATCCTAGTAAGTTCAAAATAATTCATTATCAATAAAGCTCATCACGTCATGTTCATCTGTATAAACTACAGCAAATATCGTTGGTCACATGAATGCATTATATCTATGCACATAAAAATCGTACAGTAATGACATGTATGACAGGATTAACTATTTTCAGAATATCATATGATGACTATCAATTTATTCTCATATCAAGCTACCCCGGTCAAGGTGAGTATTTTCTACTCTCCGGTACGGGCTTTTCTCACTTCGTCCGACATGGCCCACTTTCTCTTTCTTTTCTCATTAACATGATCATAACCGTTGATAGGGCGTCCCCTACTGGTGCACCACACGGATTGCCATGTGACCATGCTCATTTCTTTTCTTTTCACAATAATAGCATAAAATATGATTTCAATAACAAGTATGTTCATCAAAATATAATTATTACCAAAAATAATTGGTAATCATGTCATGAACATAACCCTTTCAAATATCACTTTATAAAATATTTCCATGTCAAACTTTCACACTTAAGATGGTAAGAAGTTCATACAATGGAAATGGCTATGGAATATACTAGTCATTTATTATTTTCATTTATAAGATTCTTGTTCTTTTTAAATATTAATTTTATTTCTTTATTTTCTTGATGCAGGCTTTATTTTCTTGATGCAGGTTTTCATTCTATCTAACCTTCTCTTACTAATCAGAGCATAACTCCCTCAATTTAACTCCGATGTAGGTGATCTTGGTTTCAATTTAAAGATAAAACAATTATCTAAAACTATTATGTTGAACAGTTTAGTGAAGTATTAAGAAATAAAGGTGATATTACTCCCGCAAAGAACATGCTATTTTTTCTCGGGTAGGTTCTAACCTCTACCTATTAATCTGTCCATTTCTCCTCATAAGAATTCCAAATTAAGTGATTCCAGTGGCTAAAATTCCGTGACACATATAGAAATAATATTTATGTTAATAATTTATTTTAATTCCCTACAGAATATTCCCAAAATTTAAACACACAGAAGCTATCCTAAAATATTCTTCCCTGATTAACCAAATTTCTGACCACTGCATACTAATCGGACCATATCTGCCTCATACGGACTCAAAATTGAGTGATTCCAGTGGCTAAAAATCTGTGACACATATATCTATAATTCTTAAGTTAACCATTTATTTTAATGTCTTACAGAATGTTCCCAAAAATTAAAATACAGAAGATATACTAACAAATTCTTCCTTGATTAACCATTTTCTGATTACTGCTTACTAGTTGGACCATATTTACCTCATATGGACTGCAAATTGAGTGATTCTAGTGGCTAAAAATCCGTGAGACATAGATCTACATTTTTCTTGTTAACCATTTGTTTTAATTCTTTATCGATTCTTCCCAAAATTTTAAAAACAGATACTTAAAAGTTTGCCACCCATAGCCATACCTATGTAGAACTATCTACACCAGCCTAAGTATTCAAACATACATAATATGTAACATGATATAGCAACATCCATGACCAATCATCAAAGTTCTAAGATGAAAATCTCATATAAATATTACAAGTTTCAAATCTTTTCTTTAAAAAGAAATATTGTTAAACTTACCTTGAGCACTTAGTCCTCTAAACTTCTCCTTCCTCTTTCTTCCTTTCTTTCTCTCCTTTCCTCACTCTACCTTGCTTCTATTTTTCCTCTTCCTAACTTGAACGAAAATTCTAATGTTGTAGGGGTGGGTTTTGCTTAAATAGACCACCAAATAATTCAACTTTCAAGATCATGGGTCTACCTTATCACAATTAGGATACACTTGGTTGAATTTTTGGAAAACAAACAACTCATGTTCTTGTCTTCGTCTTCCTTAGTCAAGATATGCATAGGAAAAGGAGATTTGTATTTTGAAATTTATGATAATATGTTCTTAAGATAAGGGACAAGGTCCCTTTGATTTAGGGATTCATTTCCTTTTTCTTTTGTCTTAATCAATTATGATAGGTTTTCCTTTTTAGGTGGCAAATTTCTAGCCCTTAAATCTTCATTATTTGGTTGAAATTATTTGAGTGGGATATGAATGTTTTGTCCTAATTTCATGTATTATCATACCACTTGCTAAAATTATGAGTGTAGGATATAGATGTTTTGTCTTAAAGCCATGTAACCTAATCTTTATTATATTATCACATGATTTATTTTATTTTATTTTTCATCTTGGATTTGGGCTTATTCCTACCCATTTCCTTTTCTTTGGATAAAATTCTACCTTTCTTGGAGGGCTTGGACACATTTTCATAATTTTTGGGCTATCGGTCCAATTTCTATATCCTAGTATAAGTCTATGTTTTATTTCTTGTTTAGGTTATCCAATGGGCTTGCTAGAAACTTATGTGAAGTGGAAAAACTCTATATGAAGTGTCCATAGGTGAAAGCCCAATGTATGGGTGAATATGTTAAACTTAGTAACTTTAGTTCTTGAATTATGAAAAATTACCCTAATCCAATGTTTTCTTGAAATTTTAAGACCTTTACTTGTTTCCAAAAATTTATCTTCCTTACCCAAGAATTTCACCTTTCTTTGATATATTATTTCTAATTTTTCCTCTTAGGTTTTCTCTCTTTACCTATTCTATTAATGTTAGAACATTTCTATGCATACACGTAAGGTGAAGAATTTCTAAGGATTATATTTCCTTAGATATCTAAAAATTGTCTAATAAATTTTTATTTCCTTTATTAAATATTTATGTACCTTAAAAAGAAACAAAATTAGGGATGTTATTTTGAATACTTTTTTATTTTTATTAATTCATGAAACGAAATTAGGGATGTTACAGTACCTGTAGCCATTTGGCACACAAGAGAAGTAAGTTCAGATATTTGATTCTGAAGAGAAGTAATACTTACCTCATGGGCATGTCTAATAGGAGGATCATGCCTTATGCCAAATTATTGAGAATTGGCAGCCATATTTGATATCAGGATTCTAGCTGCTTCAGGAGTCTTATCTACTAGTGCTCCTCTACTAACTGCATCTATCATACTCCTATCTCCTTGCAAAAGACCTTCATAGAAATGTTGGATTAGTATCTGCTCACTAATCTGATGATGTGGGTAGCTTGCACAAAGATTTTTAAACCTCTCCCAATATTCATAAAGTGTTTCTCCATGCAATTACCTAATGCCACATATTTCTTTCCTGATAGTAGCGACTCTAGATGTAGGAAAATAATGTTCTAAAAACATTCTCTTCATCTCATTCCAGGTAGTGATAGTACCAAAGGGCAAATATTACAACCAATCTTTGGCTGGATCTCTTAATGAAAAAGGAAAAGTCCTGAGTTTTATTTGTTCCTCAATTACTCTAGGGGGCTTCATACTGGTACATACCACATGAAATTCCTTTAAATGTTTATGCGGGTCTTCACCTGCAAGACCATGAAAATTAGGTAAGAGATGAATTAATCTAGATTTTAACTCAAAATTAACATTGTCATCAAGATTAGGAAAAGTAATGCATAACGGTTGCTGATGCAAATCTGGAGTTGCAAGCTCCTTCAGAGTGGGGTGCCTCGCCATGATTACTTCATTCTTTTCTTGATCAATGTCCTCTTGAAGTTCTCTTCTGTGCCTGTATACAGATTTTCCAATATCTGGATTGAACTCTAAATTTTGACAATTAGAAGAACGAGTCACAAGCATAAATCAAAATAAAATCACAAAAAGTAATAGACGCATTCCCCGGTAACGGCGCTAAAATTTGGTGTGTACTGTCGCAGATACGCCCAAATTGATATCTTACCTCAAAACTAAACTGTAGTAGTGGGAGTAAGGGTCAATCCCACAGAGACTGGAATTACCTTATGTGATTGAGAAAGGGGGGATTGATAATTGCAAATAAAACTAAGTGAACAATAATGAAAGTAATTAAAAGAGAGTGATTAATGATAAAGGCGTTGGTTTTGGTTGATATCCACCATCAAGGGATTGCATTGATCATTGACAACATAGTCGATATGTAATTGAATATCTATCATTGGGTTTCTAACCCTGTTCCTCCTTAAGTCTAGTAAATTAATGACAATCGCACCAATTAAACCCTAATTAACAAGCAATCCTTTAACACATCGATAAAGCATAACTTATTAACTGCATGAAGAACTAGAGAAACTGAAAAAGCTAAACAAATATAAACACATCGGTTATATCTAATTTAGTTAATTATTCGTCATAGGTTCAATGATTTATAATCCTATTTGCCTCATGAATCACAGAATTGAAGACTTTGTTCAAAACATAATTCAACAGTAGATTAAGATAGACAATATAATAGTAGGCCTCCCTAGCAATCATATGAATAATCATTGAGAAGAAGAGCAGATGAATAATCAATACTCAATTCAAATTGAAATAATAAAATCAAATCCCTATCTCACAATGCATAAAGATCCCTTGAAGTTTCAATCTACCTCAACCAACTAAAAAGAACTAGCCACGCATGGCCATAAGTAAATCTAAAGAAGAATTGAAGAATGTAACTAAGAACTTGGATGAATGATTGAATGATTTTTTTACTTGCTTTCCTCCTCTTTTATAAATTAACTCCTCCTAATCGAAGTAGGAATGTATCTAGGTCAAATCCTAACCCATCAGGCTTTAATTAGAGTTGAAAAACCCTAAAAATTGTGAATTTACCGACTGGCGCGGCGACTGGCGCCACAGCGCTACGGAAGTGACCATCGGGGCACCGTGGCACCCGTGTAGCATGCTGCGGTGCTCGATTTCTAGGTAGCTCATCGCCGCTGTGCTCTCTTGTGAGGGCCACGGTGCCTAGAATCTTTTGGATTTTGCCGAAGTGCCGAACACCACACTTGTAGCTCTATGTCTTTACTTTCTATATCCGTTGGAATCACCTCAATCGGAGTCTAAATGAGTGAGATATGCCTCAATTAGTGACGAAGGGTCAGAAATCAGCATTTTTCCATAATTTTCTCTCTATTTTCCTATTATTTCCTTCTTTATTATTCCTAAAACACAAAACACAAAACTCAATTAATTCATATCTATTTTCTACTTAAATTAAATAAAAATTAACTAAAATAATGCTAACAACATGCTAAAATTACAGCATGTCAGTGAGATAAACTTTTGTTCCACATTTTGATCAAGAAAAGACAATAGACCATCAAAGAAATGGTTAACATTTAACAAACCTATTGGTTTGTGATGGATATTTAGTTGTGACCAAGAGACTATTTGGAAAATCTCCTCTAAAGTACCAAAACTCCCTGTTAAGGAAATGAAGGCATCAGATTACTTATCATTCTAAAGCTATAGGAATAATACCTACAACTTGACATCCTCCTACATGTATAGCTGTAGACACACACCCCATTAACCCATGGTTACCTCCACCATAGAATAATGAATTTTTCTCTTGGCCAGTACCATACCCAGATTTTGTGTTGCTTTCACATACTCTCCATCTTTTCGAAGATTGAAACCAGAAAAGACACAAATAATTCAAAACTGACGGAATGCGATTCCCTCCATAGCTGCACACACTTTAACTTTGAGTATGAAAGTAAAGATATTAATGTGTGCATTTATAGAACTCAGAGAAGGGCATACTTATGATAGATATGTGAATAGGGTGGGAATAATTAGAATAGCTATATGAATAATTGGTGGATTTAAGCTAAATTAAGTGAAAGTTTCAAAAATGACGGCAAGCATGTATATGTACCATAGTTGTGATAGTCGCTCATATTAGGCATATAAAGAGAATAAGGTTAAGATATCATCAGAAATTTGTCTTTTCCTTGTTGTCCTTGATGAAGCATTGATGTCTTGATTCTTTAAAGGAAGTTTTAGATGATAGGTGTAATTGTAAAAAAAAGAATGAATGAAGATGCAAACCAGTTAGTTGTTGAAGAGGGACAATCAAATGATTTATTTTGTTTTCCCAATATTTTTCCAGTCGACTATTGGTATTATTAAGTCAACTAGCTATTTTGAGAAATTTTAATTTGGACTAGTTATTTTACAGTTGATTGATTACATTTATTTTGAAGCAATTAACTGCATCCTACTAGTTAACTACATATTCTTTGATTTTCACAAACTTTTATAAGCTTAGAAATGTTTCTTTTTCCATGTACCGAATAACAACAACTTTAAAGTAGATTTTGGCACATATATTCAAAATTTGCAACCACCGATTTTTGTCGAAATAATAGTTAGATTTTGTTTACAGATTTTCAAGAATTACGGCCACCGATTTTCTTTTAATGCTTTGTTTAGATTTTTGACTTTCTATTTTGACACCATTTTCTATTATGCTTTTCGTATGTTCTATTGCATTTTTATTTATTAATATTTGGCATTAAATGTAAAGTTCTTTTCCCTCATTACAAGAAAAGTTAATTTATTTTCTTTGAAACTCAATTATTTTGGTATCCAAGTAATTAGTAGGTTAAAGTAATGAAAAGTTTGAATGGAATGGATAGATGATGGCCTTATGGTGTTTTGACGAATATAATTAAGAGAATTAGTGGTGTTGAAGTTCTGAGGAATAAAATATGAACTCTTAATTTAGAAATATGGAGAAGATTTTGAGAATCATGTCCAAAATTAATGTAAGTGATCAAGATATTTATGTTAAAGGTTTATACCATGTTAAATTGAGTCTATTATCTAGGATGTGAATTATGTTGAATTGGAAATTCATGTATGAATAATTGTTGAGAAAAGTCTTCTTAGAACGAACGGGCTAGTTAAATGGAATTGATAGGAACTAGAATGATATGCTTTTAGAAATGAAAGTAAGAAAGGTTTAAGATTCATGAGAGGATGTTGACATGTGAGAATCAAAGATGACTTGATAGAAGTTTGGAATAAGAAAAGATAGTTACCCAATATGGATTCAGAATGATCTAAGGGATATAATTAAAGATAGTTAAGTTTTTGATCCATACCTGAAGAACATTAAAGAACAGATATCCCAGAGCAAGTTTAAAGAGTTTCATATTTCTGAGAATGGGCTTATTAAGTGTGAAGAGAGGTTGTGTGTACCTGAAGTGAAGAAATTAAGAGATAGTATCTTGGCTGAAGCTCATAAGAGTAGGTATACCTTGCATCCTGGAGCCACTAAGATGTATTAGGACTTAAAAAAGAGTTTTTTGTGACCTCGAATGAAAATAAACATAACCCAATATGTGTCTAAGTGCTTAGTGTGTCAGAGAGTCAAGGTAGAACACCAGAAACATGTAGGATTGCTTCAACCCTTAGATATTGTTGAGTGGAAATGGGATAGCATCTCAATGAATTTTGTCACGGGTTTGCTTAGGACATCATCTGGCTATGATGCCATTTGGGTAATTATGGATAGATTGACCAAGTCTGCTCACTTTCTAGCCATTAAATCTGCCTATACTTTAGACAAGTTAGCACATATGTATGTTCATGAGATAGTCAGGCTCCATGTGTAACATCCCGTAATTTTTAGATATTTTCCTTAGAAATTCTTCACCTTACATATATGCATAGAAATGTTCTAATATTAATGGAATAGGTAAAGAAAGAAAACCTAAGAGGAAATATTAGAAATAAACATGTTAAAGAAAGGTGAAATTCTTAGGTAAAGAAAGATAAATTTTTGTGAAGTAAGTAAAGGTCTTAAAATTTCAAGAAGATCGGATTAGGGTAATTTTTCTTAATTTAAGAGCAAAAGTTACTAAGTTTAGTATCTCCACCCATAATTGGGCTTTAACCTATAGACACTTCATATAGAGTTTTTCTACTTCACATGAATTTGTAGCAAGCCAATAGGATAGCCCAAGGAAGAAATAAAACATAGACTTGGACTAGGATATAGAAATTGGACCGGTAGCTCAAAAATCATGAAAATGTGACCAAGCCCATTATGAAAGGTAGAATTTTAACCAAAGTAAGGAAAATGGGCAAGAATGAGCCCAAACCCAAGAGGAAAAAAATAAAAATAAAATTAAAGTGATGAAATATTGGTGTAATCAAGATTAAGTGACATGGCATTAAGACAAAAATTTAGCAAGTGGTGTGATTCTACATTCATCATTTTGGCAAGTGGCATAATAATACAAGGCTTTAGGACAAAAACATCTATATCCTACATTCATAACTTTAGCAAGTGGGTAATAATACATAGCATTATGACAAAACATCATTATCCTACACAAATAATTTTAGTTAAGTAAGGAAAATTCAAGGGCTAGAAATTTGCCACTTAAAAAGGCAAATCTATCATACTTGATTAAGACAAAAGAAAAAGGAAATGAATCCCTAAATCAAAGGGATCTTGCCCCATATCTTAAGAACATATCATCATAATTTTCAAAATACAAATCTCCTTTTTCTATGCATATCTTGACTAAGGAAGAGGAAGACAAGAACATAAGTTGTTTGTTTTCCAAAAATTCAACAAAGTGTATCCTAATTGTGATAAGGTAGACCCATGATCATGAAAGGTGAATTATTTGGTGGTCTATATAAGAAAACCCACCCTTACAACATTAGAATTTCGTCCAAGTGAGGGAGAGCAAAAATAGAAGCAAGGTAGTGTGAGGAAAGGAGAGGAAGAAAGGAAGAAAGAGGAAGGAGAAGTCTAGGAGACTAAGTGCTCCAGGTAAGTTTAACAATATTTCTTTTTGAAGAAAACCTTTGAAACTCATAATATTTATATGAGATTTTGATCTTAGAACTTTGATGATTGGTCATGGATGTTGCTATATCATGTTGCATATTGATCTTGCATGTGATGTATGTTTGAATACTTAGGTTGGTGTAGATAGTTCTGCATGGATATGGCTATGGTTGACAGAATTTTAAGCTTCGGTATTTTAATTTCTGGGAACAATCTATAAGGAATTAAAATAAATGGTTAACATAAGAATTAAATATATATGTGTCACGGATTTTTACCCACTGGAATCATTCCATTTGGAGTCCATATGAGGTAGCTATGGTCTGATTAGTAGTCAAAGGTCAGAAAATGAATCATCAGGGAAGAATATGTTAGGATAGCTTCGGTAATTTAATTTCTGGGAATTATTGGTTGGGAATTAAAATAAATGGTTAACATAATAATTTAATATATGTGTGTGATGGATTTTTAGCCACTGGAATCATTCCATTTGGAGTCCAAATGTGGTAGATATGGTCCGATTAGTAAGCCAAGGTCAGAAAATGGTTCATCAGGGAAGATTATGTTAGGACAGCTTTTGTATTTTAATTTCTGGGAATTATCGGTATGGAATTAAAATAAATGGTTAACATAATAATTATAGATATGTGTTTCATGGATGTTTAGACACTAGAATCATTCAATTTGGAGTCCATATGAGGAATATATGAGCTGATTAGTAGTCAAAGGTCAGAAAATGGTTCATCAGGGAAGAATATGTTAGGGCAGCTTCTGTATTTTAATTTTTGGGAATTATCTGTATGGAATTAAAATAAATGGTTAACATGAAAGTTATATATCTATGTCTCATGGAAATATACCCACTGGAATTATGCAATTTGGAGTTCATATGAGGCAGATATGAGCCGATTAGTAAGCAGAGGTCAGAAAATGTTTATTTTGGGAAGAGTATGTTATTAATGCTTTAGTTTTTGAATTTCTGGGAATATTATGTAGGGAATTAAAATAGCGCGCCAACATAACAATTATAGATATATGGCTCATGGATTTTTACCAACTGGAATAACTCAATTTGGAGTTCCAATTTGGGAGATATGGTCTAATTAGTCAGTAAAGGTCAGAACCTATCCGAGAGGAACTATCCTGTACTTTGAGGGAGTAATATCACCTTCGTTTCTTAATTTTTCGCTACAATGTTCAACATAATAGTTTTAGATAATTGTTTTATCTTGAAATGGACACCAAGATCACCTACATCAGAGTTAAATTGAGGGAGTTATGCTTTGATTAGTAAGAGAATGTTAGATAGGATGAAAACCTGCATCAAGAAAATAAAGAAATAAAATTAGTATTTAAAAAAGAAGATGAATCTTAATAAATGACTAGTATAGCCATAGCCATTGCCATTGTATGAACTTCTTACCATCTTAAGTATGAAATTTTGACATGGAAATATTTTATAAAGTGATATTTGAAATGGTTATGTTCACGGCATGATTACCAATGATTTATGGTAATAGTTATATTTTGATGAACATACTTGTTATTGAAAGCATATTTTTGGCTATCATTGTGAAAAGAAAAGAAATAAGCACGGTCACATGGCAATCCGTGTGGTGCACCAGTAGGGGACGCCCTACCAACGGTTATGATCATGATAATGAGAAAAGAAAGAGAAAGTGGGCCATGTCGGACGGAGCGAGAAAAGCCCGTACCGGAGAGTAGAGGATACTCACCCTGACCGGGGTAGCTTGAAATGAGAATAAGTTGATGGCCATCATATGATATTTTGAAAATGGTTAATCCTGTCATACATATCATTACAGTATGATTTTTATGTGGATAGATATAATGCATTCATGTGACCAAAGATATTTTCTGTAGTTTATACAGCTGAACATGACGTGATGAGCTTTACTGATGATAATTTATTGTTGAACTTACTGGGATTTAATTCTCACTATATTTCCATATCATGTTCAGAAAATTATTTATGCAGCTTTTGTTTCTAAGGCTCTGGCTTTTAGTGCACATTGGATCAAGTTACTTTATGTTGGGAAGATTTTAGAATCAAATAAGATGTTTGTGGTCGAGTTGGCTCAGATCTCGGTGAAGGTGCAACCACCCGCACCTGTATCTCCGGAATTGGTCAACCAAAATAAACAAGATGTAAATATCTATCTGTTTGATATGTTATATGTATGTTTTGATTAATGACATGTATGTGAACTCAATATTGTATAATAATAAAGAAAAAAAAAGGTTGTTACATAATTGGTATCAGAGGAGGTCGATCCTAGATGGCCAGTGGGTGGATGGTTATCTGAATCGATCTTATAGTGTCTTGAGTATGTTGTGGTTGTGCTGTGTAGGGGATCAGTGACTCATATAGGTAAGAAATTACTAGTGTTTCTTATCTATATGCCGAGGTGGTGTTATGACTGCTGTTAAATATTGTTTTGAAACTAACTATTGGGCTTGATCACCTCAATAGTAGCATAAATTTATTTTTCCCACAGTAGGAAATGGCACCACCAAGGCGGAATCCGGCAAACAATGCAGAGAAAATCTTGCACAACCTTGCCACAGCAATTCGAGAATTTGGTATTGATTTACTCCTTAGAACCCAACTAGTATCTATATCCCTATATAGAATGATATCGATTGAATTTAAAAAATAAATTGTGATTTGTGAAAAGTGCATGTCTAAGGAAAGCTCTGGCAAGGAAAGACTTGGTACTTAAGCGTGTCCATTAGTGACCCACCTCTCTTTCCTGGGAACTTTTCTAGTGCGCTGTTTACAGACTACAATTACTATCCAGTTACCGAGATATTAGTGTGGAATTTTAACATGGAATTTACCCTAGTACTCATATAAAATTTCCAAGAAGTTTTGAAAGTACCGGTTTTATTTGAAAAATCTTAGTATGCTCCGTGGTTGCAGTATTTCCACATCAGAAAAGAATTATTCTAGTTACTGGAAAAAAAAAAATTTACAAGACTTGTTAGACAAGGGATTTAAATGCCCTAATACTTTTATTTGGAGTGCTCTAGTTCTATTTGTGAAAAAGAAAGATGGATCACTATGACTATGCATAGATTGTAGACAGTTGAATAAGGTAACAATGTAGAATAGAAACCCATTAGCTCGTATAGATTACCTGTTTGACCAGTTATAAGGTGTTCAATATTTTTCCACAAATAGATTTGGGATATGAGTAACATTAATTAAGGATAAGAGAAGAGGATGTAGGACTTATTATGGGCATTATGAGTTCGTGGTGATGCATTTAAATTGACAAATATTTTAGCTAAATTCATAGATTTAATGAATAGTAATTAGGTCATCCCTGTATCAATTTTTTATTATTAATGATAACTAGAATATTTCAAAAGTTCAGAGGATCATAAGAAACATTCAAAGATAGTTTTACCAACTCTAAAGGAGTATGGTTGGTAAATATGGTATACAAGTAGAGTCTAAGAAAGTAAAAGTAGTACAATAATAGCTACGTTTTACTACATTTAAAGATGAAGATCCAAATCCAATTTACGCTTCCTGCGGTTATCTGCCGTCCATTCTATTGGAGTAATAGTTAGATCAGGTACATGAACATAGGCTTGTAAAACATCAATCAACTCCTCAGCATTTGAAGCTGAGATGAGAATTTGTCGTGCTGAGTGTGAGATAAACCTCTGTTCCACAATTTGATCTAGAAAAGATAACAAACCATCAAAGAAGTGATTAACATTTAACAAACCTATCGGTTTGTGATGCATATTCAGTTGTGCCCAAGAGACTATTTGGAAAATCTCCTCTAGAGTACCAAAACCACCTGGTAAGGCAATGAAGGCGTCAGCATTGCTCATCATTCTAGCCATGCGTTCATGCATGGAAACTACCCTATATTCTTCCCCAATTGTCTTCCCTATGTTGCTGGATGTAGCTAGAGCTGTAGGAATAATACCTAGAACTTGGCATCCCCCTGCATGTGCAGCTGTAGCCACACACCCCATTAACCCACAGTTACCTCCACCATACACTAAATGAATTTTTCTCCTAGCCAGCACCATACCCAGATTTTGTGCTGCTTTAACATACTCCTCATCTTTTCCAGGACTGGAACCACAAAAGACACAGATATTTCGGAACTGACGGAATGCGGTTCCCTCCATAATTTCTATCACCTTAACTTTGAGAATAGACAAAGATACTAATGTAAGTATTTATAGAACTCAGAGAAGGGCATATTTATAATAGCTATGCGACTAGGCCGGGTATTATTAGAACAACTATGTGAGTGATTGGTGGAAATAAACTAAATTAAAGGTAAATAAAAAAAAAAATTTCCAAAAATGACGGCAAGCATGTATATGTACAGTAGTATGACTGTGACCCATATTAAGCACATAAAGAGTATAAGATAAGATATCACCAGAAATCTGTCTTTATCTTGTTGTCTTTGATGAAGCATTGATGTTTTGATTCTTGTAGAAAAGTTGTAGGTGATAGCCGTCATTGAAAAAAAAAATGCAATCAAATGATTTATTTTGTATTCTCAATGTTTTTGCCAGTCGACTATCAGTATTATTAAGTCGACTAACTATTTTGAGAAATTTTAATTTGGACTGGTTCTTTTTACAGTTGATTGATTACATCTATTTTGAAGCAATCAACTGCATCCTACCAGTTAACTACATATTCTTTGATTTTCACAGACTTTTATAAGCTCAGAAATGTTTCTTTTCCATGTGATATCTTTCCACCGAATACCAATAGATTTAAAGTAGATTCTGACACATATATTCAAAATTTGCGGCCACCGATTTTTGCTGAAATCATCGATAGATTTTGTTTACAGATTTTCAAGAATTACGGCCACCGATTTTAATATTTTTCAATGCTTTGTCAAAATCTTTGACTTTCGCTTTTGGCACCATTCTCTATTATGCTTTTCGTCTGTTTCACTCATTAACGGTTGGCATTAAATGCAAGGTTATTTTCCCTCATTGCAATGAAAGATAATTTCTTTTCTTTAAAACTCAGTTATTATGGTGTCTAAGTTGTTATTAAGTTAAAGTAATGAAAAGTTTAAAAAGAATGGACGGATGATGGTCTTATGGTGTTTTGACGAATGTAATCAAGAGAATTAGTGGTGTTGAAGTTCTCGAAGAATAAAATATAGAAAGTAGGATTTAAGTTAGTCTTTGAACTCTTAATTTGGAAATATAGAGAATATTCTGAGAACCATGTCCGGAAATAATGTAGGTTATCAAGATATTTGTGTTAAAGGATTATATCATGCTAAATTGAGTCTAGTATCTAGGATGTGAATTATGTTGGAATTGAGAATTCATGTATGAGTAATTGTTAGGAAAAAAAAAAACACAAATCTTCTTCAAATGATTGGGTGAATTAAATGGGATTGGCATAAGCTAGAATGAGGTGCTTTTGGATATGATAGAAGAAATAATTGAAATTTTTGACAATGAGTTTAATGGTGTTAATAAGCTTGTATAGAATTACTGTGATGAGGTAAGTTGGAATTATTAGACATGTGTCAATGGTACATAAACGTTATTAAAGGTTTGAAGGATTTATTGCTACGTATGTTTAACATATTGATTAAAGGATTTGAGGATAAAAATAGATGATAGATTAAGATGATGATATTCAGGGGATGATGTTGATATATATAAAAAAAATTTGACTTGATAGAAGTTTGGAATAAGAAAAGATAGTTACACAATATGAAGGTGTATATGTTCATTTATATGTGTGTTTTCTAATATCGACCGATAGATATATCCATACGGGCTAGAGGATATCAATTGAAGAACTTATGAGTGAAAGAAATCCTTATGGTTAAGTTATATGGCAAAAATCACTCAAGTGAATAGACATATTAAAAAGTAAAGATGTCATACAGAAAAGATATCTCTAATTATTTAGGTAATAAGTTTGGTAACTCTGAATAATGCCTTAATTTCATTCCCTACATGTGGTAGGATGGATTGAAATTCGGGGACCGAATTTCTAAAGGGGGGAAGAATGTAACATCCCGTAATTTTTAGATATTTTCCTTAGAAATTCTTCACCTTACATATATGCATAGAAATGTTCTAATATTAATGGAATAGGTAAAGAAAGAAAACCTAAGAGGAAATATTAGAAATAAACATGTTAAAGAAAGGTGAAATTCTTAGGTAAAGAAAGATAAATTTTTGTGAAGTAAGTAAAGGTCTTAAAATTTCAAGAAGATCGGATTAGGGTAATTTTTCTTAATTTAAGAGCAAAAGTTACTAAGTTTAGTATCTCCACCCATAATTGGGCTTTAACCTATAGACACTTCATATAGAGTTTTTCTACTTCACATGAATTTGTAGCAAGCCAATAGGATAGCCCAAGGAAGAAATAAAACATAGACTTGGACTAGGATATAGAAATTGGACCGGTAGCTCAAAAATCATGAAAATGTGACCAAGCCCATTATGAAAGGTAGAATTTTAACCAAAGTAAGGAAAATGGGCAAGAATGAGCCCAAACCCAAGAGGAAAAAAATAAAAATAAAATTAAAGTGATGAAATATTGGTGTAATCAAGATTAAGTGACATGGCATTAAGACAAAAATTTAGCAAGTGGTGTGATTCTACATTCATCATTTTGGCAAGTGGCATAATAATACAAGGCTTTAGGACAAAAACATCTATATCCTACATTCATAACTTTAGCAAGTGGGTAATAATACATAGCATTATGACAAAACATCATTATCCTACACAAATAATTTTAGTTAAGTAAGGAAAATTCAAGGGCTAGAAATTTGCCACTTAAAAAGGCAAATCTATCATACTTGATTAAGACAAAAGAAAAAGGAAATGAATCCCTAAATCAAAGGGATCTTGCCCCATATCTTAAGAACATATCATCATAATTTTCAAAATACAAATCTCCTTTTTCTATGCATATCTTGACTAAGGAAGAGGAAGACAAGAACATAAGTTGTTTGTTTTCCAAAAATTCAACAAAGTGTATCCTAATTGTGATAAGGTAGACCCATGATCATGAAAGGTGAATTATTTGGTGGTCTATATAAGAAAACCCACCCTTACAACATTAGAATTTCGTCCAAGTGAGGGAGAGCAAAAATAGAAGCAAGGTAGTGTGAGGAAAGGAGAGGAAGAAAGGAAGAAAGAGGAAGGAGAAGTCTAGGAGACTAAGTGCTCCAGGTAAGTTTAACAATATTTCTTTTTGAAGAAAACCTTTGAAACTCATAATATTTATATGAGATTTTGATCTTAGAACTTTGATGATTGGTCATGGATGTTGCTATATCATGTTGCATATTGATCTTGCATGTGATGTATGTTTGAATACTTAGGTTGGTGTAGATAGTTCTGCATGGATATGGCTATGGTTGACAGAATTTTAAGCTTCGGTATTTTAATTTCTGGGAACAATCTATAAGGAATTAAAATAAATGGTTAACATAAGAATTAAATATATATGTGTCACGGATTTTTACCCACTGTAATCATTCCATTTGGAGTCCATATGAGGTAGCTATGGTCTGATTAGTAGTCAAAGGTCAGAAAATGAATCATCAGGGAAGAATATGTTAGGATAGCTTCGGTAATTTAATTTCTGGGAATTATTGGTTGGGAATTAAAATAAATGGTTAACATAATAATTTAATATATGTGTGTGATGGATTTTTAGCCACTGGAATCATTCCATTTGGAGTCCAAATGTGGTAGATATGGTCCGATTAGTAAGCCAAGGTCAGAAAATGGTTCATCAGGGAAGATTATGTTAGGACAGCTTTTGTATTTTAATTTCTGGGAATTATCGGTATGGAATTAAAATAAATGGTTAACATAATAATTATAGATATGTGTTTCATGGATGTTTAGACACTAGAATCATTCAATTTGGAGTCCATATGAGGAATATATGAGCTGATTAGTAGTCAAAGGTCAGAAAATGGTTCATCAGGGAAGAATATGTTAGGGCAGCTTCTGTATTTTAATTTTTGGGAATTATCTGTATGGAATTAAAATAAATGGTTAACATGAAAGTTATATATCTATGTCTCATGGAAATATACCCACTGGAATTATGCAATTTGGAGTTCATATGAGGCAGATATGAGCCGATTAGTAAGCAGAGGTCAGAAAATGTTTATTTTGGGAAGAGTATGTTATTAATGCTTTAGTTTTTGAATTTCTGGGAATATTATGTAGGGAATTAAAATAGCGCGCCAACATAACAATTATAGATATATGGCTCATGGATTTTTACCAACTGGAATAACTCAATTTGGAGTTCCAATTTGGGAGATATGGTCTAATTAGTCAGTAAAGGTCAGAACCTATCCGAGAGGAACTATCCTGTACTTTGAGGGAGTAATATCACCTTCGTTTCTTAATTTTTCGCTACAATGTTCAACATAATAGTTTTAGATAATTGTTTTATCTTGAAATGGACACCAAGATCACCTACATCAGAGTTAAATTGAGGGAGTTATGCTTTGATTAGTAAGAGAATGTTAGATAGGATGAAAACCTGCATCAAGAAAATAAAGAAATAAAATTAGTATTTAAAAAAGAAGATGAATCTTAATAAATGACTAGTATAGCCATAGCCATTGCCATTGTATGAACTTCTTACCATCTTAAGTATGAAATTTTGACATGGAAATATTTTATAAAGTGATATTTGAAATGGTTATGTTCACGGCATGATTACCAATGATTTATGGTAATAGTTATATTTTGATGAACATACTTGTTATTGAAAGCATATTTTTGGCTATCATTGTGAAAAGAAAAGAAATAAGCACGGTCACATGGCAATCCGTGTGGTGCACCAGTAGGGGACGCCCTACCAACGGTTATGATCATGATAATGAGAAAAGAAAGAGAAAGTGGGCCATGTCGGACGGAGCGAGAAAAGCCCGTACCGGAGAGTAGAGGATACTCACCCTGACCGGGGTAGCTTGAAATGAGAATAAGTTGATGGCCATCATATGATATTTTGAAAATGGTTAATCCTGTCATACATATCATTACAGTATGATTTTTATGTGGATAGATATAATGCATTCATGTGACCAAAGATATTTTCTGTAGTTTATACAGCTGAACATGACGTGATGAGCTTTACTGATGATAATTTATTGTTGAACTTACTGGGATTTAATTCTCACTATATTTCCATATCATGTTCAGAAAATTATTTATGCAGCTTTTGTTTCTAAGGCTCTGGCTTTTAGTGCACATTGGATCAAGTTACTTTATGTTGGGAAGATTTTAGAATCAAATAAGATGTTTGTGGTCGAGTTGGCTCAGATCTCGGTGAAGGTGCAACCACCCGCACCTGTATCTCCGGAATTGGTCAACCAAAATAAACAAGATGTAAATATCTATCTGTTTGATATGTTATATGTATGTTTTGATTAATGACATGTATGTGAACTCAATATTGTATAATAATAAAGAAAAAAAAAGGTTGTTACACCATGGGTACCTAATAGTATTATTTTTGATCGAGACCCCAGGTTTACTTCTAAATTTTGGATATCCTTACAAGATGCTTTAGGCACTAAGCTTAGGTTTAGCGCGGTTTACCATCCACAAACTAATAGACAGACTGATAGAACAATTCAAACTTTAGAAGATATGCTTAGAGTTTGTGTGCTAGAAATGAAAGGAAACTAGAATGTGTACTTACCTTTAGTTGAATTTACCTATAATAACAGCTATCATTCCAGAAGCCAAATGGCACCCTTTGAGGCTCTGTATGGAAGAAAGTTTAGGTCACTTCTGTGTTGGGTAGAGCTAGGAGAGAGGAATCTTTTAGGTCCCAATTTGGTTGACCAAACCTCAAGGCATATTGAGCTTATCAGAGATAGACTACTAGCAGCTCAAAGTAGAGAAAAGAACTATGCAGATAAAAGAAGAAGGCCTCTAGAATTTGAAATAGGTGACCATGTGTTTCTTAAGGTAACTTCAGTCACAGGTGTGGAGCAGTCTTTGAAATCCAAAAAGCTTAGTCCCAAATATATTGGTCCTTATCAAATTCTTAATTAGATCGGATCAGTAGCTTATAAACTTACACTTCCTCCAAACCTTTTAAGAAAAAGTAAAAGATACATATGACCAAGAATTAAAATACTTAGTTATGGAACAAAAAGATATTAAAAAAAATAGGTGACATATAATTAATCATGAATCATACAAATAAAACTCTTAGGATCATAATGGATGGGGGAAGGATACAAATACATTTTTAGGACATCACTAATCTAGGATTAGCAGTAAATTAAGGCAAGATAAAACAACTAAGGAGTGGCCAAGTAGCATCACCAAAGGATGCTACCTTGCAGCCACCATGCACCTTCCTCATTTTGTTTCTACAAACCATGACAAGAGGGAGAGAAACCATGCACCTTCCTCATTTTTTTTTTACAAACCATGACAAGAGGGAAAGAAACCATGCACCTTCCTCATTTTTTTAATTGTTTCTTTGCTCTATAAATACTATTGACAAGAGGGAGTCTAAGATTTAAAGAGAGGAAGAGAGAAAGAGGGAGAGAGAGAAAGCAACCAGAAATGGTGAGAGTTCCTTCTTCTTTCTTCCCTCACCATAAGGCAGTGAGAGTGAGAGTGAGTGCTGAGATTTGAAACTTTGCTCACCCCATATTTTGTGCAAAAAATGTGGCTGAGTTGCAAGGGAAACCAAGAGGAGAAGCAAGCTATAAATTGAGACCTATTACAGTTTATTAGGCTAACTTTAGGATCTGCATGGATGAATTTATGTCGAAAATATGGAAACATTTTCAACATATATTTTTAGGACATCACTAATCTAGGATTAGCAGTAAATTAAGGCAAGATAAAACAACTAAGGAGCTGCCAAGTAGCACCACCAAAGGATGCTACCTTGCAGCCACCATGCACCTTCCTCATTTTGTTCTACAAACCATGACAAGAGGCAGAGAAATCATGCATCTTCCTCATTTTGTTTCTACAAATCATGACAAAAGGGAGATAAACCATGCACCTTCCTCATTTTGTTTTTACAAACCATGACAAGAGAGAGAGAAACCATGCAACTTCCTCATTTTGTTTCTACAAACCATGACAAGAGGGAGAGAAAACATGCACCTTCCTCATTTGGTTTTCACAAACCATGACAAGAGGAAGAGAAACCATGCACCTTCCTCATTTTGTTTTGACAAACCATGACCAGAGGGAGAGAAACCATGCACCTTCCTCATTTTGTTTTCACAAATCATGACAAGAGGGAAAGAAACCAAGCAACTTCCTAATTTTATTTTTACAAACTATGACAAGAAGGAGAGAAACCATGCACCTTCCTCATTTTGTTTTCACAAACCATGACAAGAGGGAGAGAAACCATGCACCTTCATTATTTCTTTTTACAAACCATGACCAGAGGGAGAGAAACCATGCACCTTCCTCATTTTGTTTTCACAAATTATGACAAGAGGGAAAGAAACCATGCACCTTCCTAATTTTTTTTTTACAAACCATGACAAGAGGGAGAGAAACCATGCACCTTCCTCATTTTGTTTCTACAAACCATGAAAAGAGGGAGAGAAACCATGAACATTCCTCATTTTTTTTTTTGCAAACCATGAAAAAAAGGAGACAAAATGCACCTTCCTTATTTTTTTTCTACAAACTATGACAAGAGGGAGAAAAACCATACACCTTCCCTATTTTGTTTTAATCAATTGTTCCTTTGCTCTATAAATACCATTAACAAGAGGGAGTCTAAGACAGAAGAAAGGAAGAGAGAAAGAGGGAGAGGGAGAGAGAATAACCAAAAGTTTGAGAGAGGAAATGCCTAGAAATTGAGAGAATTCTTCTTTCCTTCCTTTTCATTGTGGCAATGAGAATGGGAGTTTGAGTGTTGAAAAATTAAAAGTTTACCCACCATTTTTCTTTTAAGAATAGAGATGGGTGTCTAGGGAAGCCAATGGAATAAGCTAGTTGAAAAATTTAGAGTAATAGAATTGTTTATGCACAAGGTAAGTTTTCCTTCTTATAAAAAAAATCTGGTTTAGAGTTTATTATGCTAACTTTAGGTTCTGCATGAACGAATTTTTGGCTAATAATTAAATAAAATTTGAAAACATGTTCAGTAGAGACGTTGTAGCCCTATGTCTTAGCTTTCTATAGCCTTTGGAATCATATCAATCGGATTTAATATGAGAGTTATGCCCCAGTGCGTGAGGAGAGGTCAGAATTGGGTCTGGAATTTTGAATAGTTATAATAGATTTGGTTTTTGAATTTTTGTGACTCATGTATAAGGAATATTAAGAAATTGTTAACTTAAAAATGTAGATATATGTCTCACGGTTAAATGACCACTGGACACACCCCATTTGGAGTCTATATGAGTACGTTATGGTCTAATTAGTGAGCAAAGGTCATACAACACTTAAGGGTTAGGTTTGAGAACACAGAACCCTTTTTGCACCTGAAAATATTAACTTGGTAAATTGAGTAAATTGCCTTTAAATTCTCTAATTTTTGGTGATAAAAGTCTTGAAATATTGATAATCAATTTTGAAAATTTTTGTGAATTTTTAGAATCTACAAATAGGCCATTTGCAATCAAAACCGTGTAGAGAAAAATTCGCTGGACAGTTTAGGCTATTGATGGAAATACTAAACAATGAAGGGGTTAGGTGTTGGATTTTCATATGAAAATTTTATTAGAAGTTAAAGGAATACCAATTAAGGTCTCCACTAAATATTAGGAAATTCTGGGTAGTTTAAGGTATATACTAAAATATAGAAGTTCTGTGGGACAGGAAGTGAGTCAAAACAGACCAGAACTGGGGGCAGCTATAACAATTAGGTTATTTTAGGGGAAAATGAATTATAATTTACTTTAAATTTTTATGCTGATTATATAACATATGTAGTATACTATATTTAAAATATCATGAATTTTAAGGAAATTTTACCCATCTAAAGGAATGGAAACCAGAATAGAAATGGAATCAAAACCAATATGCACTGTTCTGGATTAAGGAGGTACTTCTTAGGGTGAATGGAAGATTTAAAAGTTGAGAGGTCTAAAAAATAAAATAGACATGTAAAGGAACCTCCATACAAAATTTAAGAATTTTTGGAGAACTTTTATTATATTTAATAATAATTCCAAAACTGAATAGAATCACAAGTCTTTTAGGGGAACAGGAACACTTAAACAAGAGACTTAAGATTTTAGGTGCTCATTTGCATGCATTAACCAAAGGCTTTTATATGTTTTAGTTTGAGTAGCTGGTTGTAACCTTGGCAAGCTCAGAAAGGAAGTGATTGTGCTAGAATTGAGGTAGCTAGCTTTTCCTTAAAACACTATTTATGTTTATAAACTTGAATTTATCAATTTCACTGGTTGCCTGACTTTTATGCTATGATGAATGATGGTCTAAAGATATGTTATGTATGCATTCTTGAGAATTATGGGGTGCCTAAAGTGTGCTAAGTAAACCCCAATTCCCCCACGTATTGGCCAATAATAGGAGATGCATAACTCTTTTCAGGTATGGGACTGCATTGAGTAATTAAACCAACATGTTATGGGTCTGTAGTGTGACCAAGATGATGTATATATGTATGGTCAATGCTTATGTTTCAGTGAAATAAATTGAGATGTTTTAAGGAGTGGAATGTATACTTTTTTATAAAAGTTTTGCTAACTATTGAGATTGTCATCTCATCCTTTTATATCTATATAAACACATTTCAAGTACTTTAGCAAGAAGTGAGCAACAAGATTTCCAAGGTTGACTCATCTGAATATAGATATGGATTATATATTTTCTGGGAATGCAATATATGTGGGAGTGCGTAGTAGAATACCAAGTCCCTTTTAGATAGCACATAGTTTGATGAAAATTAAGTGATGAACTATATACTTTTCTTTTATAGCGTGAGAGCCTTTGTGTGCATGTAATGCGTATCATGTCTAGTTAGTTTGATTCTCCTATTTTTAAGAAAATGAAATTTGAAAATGTTTGGAATAACCTAAAACTCATGTATGCTCATAAAAAAAATTATATATAATAGAAATAAAGATAAGTAACAATATAAGTGAATAAGTAAATTTATGGACTAGGTGATCATTGACAGAAATTTATAGATAATAAGGAACATTCTATGATATAGATATATAAAAAATGATACTAGTAAGTAGGTTTTACAATATGGCTACAACTTTTTGGGCAATGTGGCATGCTTTGGTAGGTGTAAGTTAACTGCAAGGTGGCTATAATTTTTTGGGCAATGTGGCATGATATGCGGTTGCAACTTTGTAGACAATGTGGCATGCTTTGGTAGGTGTAAGGTGACTACAATTTTGTGGGTAATATGGCATTCTTTGGTAGGTGGTACTTGGTAGCTCCTTAGTTGTTTTATTTTTCCTTAATTTACTACTAATCTTAGATTAGTAATGTCTTAAAAATGTATTTGTATCTTCTCCCCATCCATTATGCTCCTAAGAATTTTATTTCTATGATTCATGATTAACTATATGTCACCTATTTTATAAATGCCTTATTGTTACATAACTAAGCATTTTAATTCTTTGTCATATATATATTTTCTACTTATTCTTAGAATAATCTAACTTTATTAGAGACTTATGATGTTACATTTCCTTCCCCCTTAAAATAATTTTTTCCTCAAAATTTAACATACCTTATTCAAACAGATGTGGATAAGTCCTCTTCATTTCTTCTTCTGTCTCCTAAATTGCTTCCTCAGAGGATAGTCCTACTTTAACCAGAGGGATGTTCTTATTCCTCAATTGTTTAGTCTTAACGTCAATAAATCGATTTGGCCTTACAGTGTATGACAAATTATCTTGTAAATACATTGATTCATGTTCTATGATATGTGAAGGGTTTGGGTTATACTTTTTGACATAGGAAACATGAAATACATAATGAATTTGAGAAAGGTTTGGAGGAAGTGCATGTTTATAAGCTACTAATCCGATCCGATCAAGAATTTGAAAAAGACCGATGTATTTGGGACTGAGCTTTTTAGTTTTCAAAGACCTCCCTACACTCATGAACGAAGTTACCTTAAGAAAAGCATGGTCGCCTATTTCAAATTCTAGGGGCCTTCTTCTTTTATTTGCATAGCTCTTTTGTCTACTTTGCGCAGCTAGTAGTCTCTCTCTGATAAGTTCAATGTGCCTTGTGGTTTGGTCAACCAAATTAGGGCCCAAAAGACTCCTCCCCCTAGCTCTACCCAACACAAAGGTGACCTGTACTTTCTTCCATACAAAGCTTCAAAGGGAGCCATCTAAATATCGGAATGATAACTATTATTATAACCAAATTCAGCTAAAGGTAGATACATATGCCAATTTCCTTTCATTTCTAGTACACAAGCCCTAAGCATATCTTCTAAAGTCTAAATTGTTCTCTCAGTCTGCCCTTCAGTTTGTGGATGGTAGGCCATGCTAAACCTAAGTTTAATACCTAAGGCATCTTGTAAGAATCTCCAAAATCTAGAAGAAAACATGGGGTCTTGATCAGAAAAAATACTGGTAGGTATCCCATGGAGTCTGACAATTTCATGAACATACACTTGTGCCAACTTGTCCAGAGAATAGGTAAAATTAATGGCTAAGAAGTGGGCGAACTTGGTTAGTCTATCCACGTTTACCCAAATTACATCATAGCCAGATGATGTCTTAGGCAAACCCATGACAAAATCCATAGAGATGCTATCACATTTCCACTTAGAAATATCTAAAGGTTGGAGCAATCCACTAGGCTTTTGGTGTTCTAACTTGACTCTCTGACACACTAAGCACTTAGACACATAACAAGTTATGTCTATTTTCATCCTAGGCCACCAGAAACTCCTTTTTAATTCTTGATACATCTTAGTGGCTTTAGGATATAAGGTATACCAACTCTTATGAGCTTCAGCAAAGATACTATCTCTCAATTCCTTTACCTCAAGTACACATAATCGCTTTCCAAACTTGATAAGCTCATCCTCAGAAATGTGAAATTCTTTAGACTTGCCCTAGGATATCTGTTCTATAATGTCCTTCAAGTATGGATCTGAAACTTGAGCATCTTTAATTCTATCCCTAAGATCATTCTGAATCTTTAATTCACTCATAAGGAGGCTACTTGGCTGTGGAAAAAAGGAGAGATTCAAATCTCTCATGCCCTCAATTAGGTCTTACTTCTTAAGCATCAATGATGCTATATGGAGGGATTTCCTGCTTAGGGCATCAGCAACCACGTTTGCTTGACCATATGGTAATTAAGGTTGTAATCATAGCTTTTTAGAAATTCTATCCATTTTCTTTGTCTCATATTTAACTCCTTCTAGTCAAAAAGGAACTTAAGACTCTTGTGATAACTAAAAACTTCAAACTTGACACCATACAAATGACGTCTCCAAATCTTAAGGGAAAACACTATAACTGCTAGTTCCAAATCATGTGTGGGGTAATTCTCCTCATGCAATCTAAGTTGTTGAGAAGCATAAGCTACTACTCTACCCTACTACATTAAAACACACCCTAAACCCTTCTTAGATGCATCATTATATATTATAAAGAGTTCACTAGGGTTAGGTATCTCACTAGCACTAGGGTGGAGGTTAGCCTAGCTTTCAATTCTTGAAAACTACTCTCACATCGACCATCCCACACAAATGGTTGGTCCTTCCTGGTGAACCTAGTTAGAGGCATAGCTATCTAAAAGAATCCTTAGATAAATCTCTTATAATATCTTGCTAAGCCTAGAAAGCTCAGTCTTTTAGTGACCGTCTTTGGTCTTTTCCAGTTAACTACTACTTCCACTTTACTAGGGTCCACTGTTATTCCCTTCTTAGAGACAACATGACCTAGAAATCTCACCTCTGTCAGCCAAAATTCACACTTGCTAAGCTTGGCATAATATTTTCTATCCTTCAGGGTTTGCAACACTATTCGAAGGTGATTCTCATATTTTTCAAGGCTCTTCGAATAAATTAAGATGTCATATATGAAAACCACAACAAACTTATCCAGGTATGGCCTAAAAACCCTATTCATATAATCCATAAAAATGGAAAGGGCATTGTTAACCCAAAATGCATGACTAGGAACTCATAATGTTCGTATCAGGTTTGGAAAGTTGTCTTTGGGATATCTTCAGCCTTAATTCTTAACTGATGGTAACCTGACCTTAAATCTATCTTAGAGAAGACTGACACTTTAGCTAATTGATCCAGTAGGTCATATATCATAGGCAGTGGATATTCATTCTTGATGGTCACTTTGTTTAACTGCTTATAATCTAAACACAACCTAAGGCTACCATCTTTATTTTTAACAAACAAGACTGGTGCACCCTAAGGGGATACATTGGATCTGATGAACCCCTTCTCTAATAGTTCCTCTATCTGTTTCTTAAGTTCAACTAGCTGTACAAGAGCCATCCTATAGGGAGCCTTAGATATGGGACCTGCACTAGGTACTAAGTCAATGGAGAACTCTACTTCCCTATCAGGAGGGAGACTGCTAAACTCCTTAGGAAATACTTCTGGGTAATCCCTAAGAATAGGTATGTTTTCTATGCCCTCTTCTACTTCTACTTGCAAAAAGAAGAAGATTAGGAACCCTTGACAACCTTTCTTAAGGTATCTCTCAGCCTGGGTGATGGATAGGTAAGAAGTTTTAGTGAAGTGTTTAGAAGTAGAACTACAAATAGGTAAAGAAATAGATTTTCTAAAACAATCAAGAATTGCATTATTAGCAGACAACTAATCCATTCTAAGAATAACATTAATATCAAACAGAGGAAGGCATACAAGATCCAAAGTGGTACAACTATGATCAAATTGCACAACGTAATTGATACAAGCATCAAAAGTAATGACACAGATCCCTGTAGGGGTCGAAACAGAAAGATCATATGGCAAAGTATCCACAGTCAAACTTAAACTCTTAGCATAATCATATGAAATAAAAGAATGTGTAGCACCATAATCAAACAATACATCTACAAGTGAGTTTTGAATCATTAACGTACCTCAGATATTTCTTTTAGGGTTTCAGCCTGGGTTATCTTATATGCCATTTCCCTGTGTGAACATTTATATATACAAACATTTTTTATATAATTAGTCACATGGCCATAAACTATGTTTACTTTATTTAACAGCCCCTAAAACAAAAGCCAATTTCACAATAATTTAACTCTAAATCAATTTAGAATATCCTAGAATTCGTCCAAACACAGATAATTCCCTAAACTATTGCTCTAATATCAAAAATGTTAACACCTCCTACTGATTAACATCTTATTTCATATATCCGCATCATAGAATATTCTCCAAAAATACCTTTTAATATTATATATATATATATATATATATATATATATATATATATATTTTTTTTTTTTTCTTATATGTAAATTTCTAGCAATGTCTAACTAGTCCATAAATTCACATATTCACTTACCCAATGCAGTCTCATACCTACAAAAGGGTTATGCATCTGCTATTATTGGCCAATACATGGAGGAAATGAGGCTTACTTGGCACACCTTGGGCACCTATTAATACCTAAGAATGAATACATAACATATCTTTAGATCATCATTCATCATAGCATAAAGTCAGGAAACTAGTGAAATTGATAAATTCAAGTTTATAATGCATGCATATTAGCACCTAAAATCATAAGTCTCTAGTTCAAAAGCTTCTGCTACCCAAAACAAAACAGTGATTCTATTCAGATTGCGGTTATTATTAAATATGACAAAAGTCCTTTAAAAATTATAAAATTTTCCATGGAAGTTACTCTACATGTCTATTTTATTTCATGTATCTCTCAACCTTTAACTACTCCATTCACCCCAAGATGTACCTCCATAATCTAGAACAATGCAGATTGGTTGCAGTTCTATTTCTATTTTGTTTTCCATTCCTTTGGATTGGTAAAAATTCTTCCAAATTCGTGATATTTGATATGGAACATCCTAGATATGTTCTATAATCACCATGAAACTTTTAAGTTCAAAAAAAATTATTTGACCCCTCAAATAACACATTTTTTATGGCTATCCCTAGTTTTGGTCTGGTCTGACTCACTTCTTGTCCCATCGAATTTCCATATTTTATTATATGCCTTAAACTGTCCATAATTCTCTAACATTTGGTGGTTTCCTTAATTAGGATCCCTATATCTTTTCATAAAATTTTCATATGAAAATTCAACATTTAACCCCTTCGATGTTTAGTATTTCCATTAACAGCCCAAGCTGTCTAGCATATTTTTCTCAGCACAGTTTTGATTGCAAATGGCCTATTTGTAGGTTCTCAAAAATTATGAAAGTTTCCAGAATTGATTATCAATATTTCAAGACTTTTCTCACCAAATATTAGAGAATTTAAAGGCCATTTACCCAATCAAACAGTCCAAGAACACAAGGCCTAAATATTTTAGGTGCATAATGTGTGGTGCTTCAGCATGTTTGTTACTTAGATGGCAAAGATTGTTCCCTACCACTAGAGTTCCATGTTTTCAACTTTAACATCTTGCATCTGTAACATCCTTAATTTCGTTTCTTTTATTGATAAAGGTACATAAAAACTTTAATTAAGGAAATAAAATTTATTAGACAATATTTTAGATATCTAAGGAAATATAATCCTTAGAAATTCTTCACCTTATGTATATGCATAGAAAATGTTTCTAACATTAAGAGAACAAATGAAGAAGTAAAATCTAATAGGAAAGAAATTAGAAATAACATACTAAAGAGATGCAAAATCCTTGGATAAAGATCCATGATCATGAAAGGTGAATTATTTGGTGGTCTATATAAGAGAACCCACCCTTACAACACTTTAATTTCGTCCAAGTGAGAAAGAGAGAGAAATAGAAGCAAGGTAGAGTGAGGAAAGGAGAGAAGAGAGAAGAAGAAAGGAAGGAAGAAGAAGGAGAAGTTTAGAAAGCTAAAGGTAAGTTTAACAATATTTCTTTTTGAAGAAAACTATTGAAACTTATAATATTTATATGAGATTTTGATCTTAGAACTTTTATGATTGGTCATGATGTTGCTATATCATGTTACATATTGATCTTGCATGTGATGTATGTTTGAATACTTAGGTTGGTGTAGATAGTTCTGCATGGTTATGGCTATGGGTGGCAGAATTTTAAGCTTCGGTATTTTAATTTCTGGGAACAATCTATAAGGAATTAAAATACATGGTTAACATAAGAATTAAAGATATATGTGTCCCGGATTTTTAGCCACTGGAATCATTCCATTTGGAGTCCATATGAGGTAGATATGGTCTGATTAGTAGTCAAAGGTCAGAAAATGAATCATCAGGGAAGAATATGTTAGGATAGCTTCGGTAATTTAATTTCTGGGAATTATTGGTAGGGAATTAAAATAAATGGTTAACATAAGAATTAAAGATATGTATGTCATGGATTTTTAGCCACTGGAATCATTCAATTTGGAGTCCATATGAGGTAGCTATGGTCTGATTAGTAGTCAAAGGTCAGAAAATGAATCATCAGGGAAGAATATGTTAGGATAGCTTCGGTAATTTAATTTCTGGGAATTATTGGTAGGGAATTAAAATAAATGGTTAACATAAGAATTAAAGATATGTATGTCATGGATTTTGAGCCACTGGAATCATTCAATTTGGAGTCCACATGTGGTAGATATGGTCCGATTAGTAAGCCAAGGTCAGAAAATGGTTCATCAGGGAAGATTATGTTAGGACAGCTTTTGTATTTTAATTTCTGGGAATTATTTGTATGGAATTAAAATAAATGGTTAACATGAACCTTATATATCTATGTCTCATGGAAATATGCCCACTGGAATTATGCAATTTGGAGTTCATATGAGGTAGATATGATCCGATTAGTAAGCAGAGGTCAGAAAATGTTTATTCAGGGAAGAGTATGTTATTAATGTTTTAGTTTTTGAATTTCTGGGAATATTCTGTAGAGAATTAAAATAGCGCGCCAACATAACAATTATAGATATATGGCTCATGAAATTTTACCAATTGGAATAACTCAATTTGGAGTTCAAATTTGAGAGATATTGTCTAATTAGTTAGTAAAGGTCAGAACCTAAACAAGAAGAAATAATACTAAATTTAAAGGAGTAATAACACCACAATATCATACTATTTTGTTGATATGATTAACATAATAGTTTTAGATAATTGTCTTAGCTTTTCATAGACACTAATATCATCTTAATCGGAGTTAAAATGAGAGAGTTATGCTCTGATTTGTAAGCAAAGGCTGTGTTAAAAGTTAGTAAACCTATTTTCAATATTTTTCTACCCTAGATGAATTTTTAAGGTAATAATAGAAATCAATTTGAGGAAAAATGCTCTATAAAATTTGTAAGAACATGTGTTGGAAATGATATAAGTAGAAATAAAATGACTAAATGCCTAGACATAAAGAAAATGAAAAGAATTATTCTAGTTACTGGAAAAAAATTGTGATTTGTGAAAAGTGCATGTCTAAGGAAAGCTCTGGCAAGGAAAGACTTGGTACTTAAGCGTGTCCATTAGTGACCCACCTCTCTTTTCTGGGAACTTTCCTGGTGCGCTGTTTACAGACTACAATTACTATCCAGTTATCGAGGTATTAGTGTGAAATTTTGACATGGAAATATTTTATAAAGTGAAAATTAGAAAATGATTATATTCATGGCATAATTTCAGTTTACCAATGAATTTTGAGAATGATTATGTTTTGATACATTATGGCATGAGAATATAATGAACATACTCGTTATTGGAATCATATTTTCGGCTATTAATATGAAAAGAAAAGAAATGAGCACGGTCACATGGCAATCCGTGTGGTGCACCAGTAGGGGACGCCCTACCAACGGTTATGATCATGTTAATAAGAAAAGAAAGAGAAAGTGTGCCATGTCGGACGGAGCGAGATAAGCCCGTACCGAAAAGTAGAGAATACTCACCCTGACCGGGGTAGCTTGAAGTAAGAATAAGTGGATAGCCATCATATGAAACTCGAAAAAATAGTTATTCATACCATACATGTCATAACTGTATAATTTTCATGTACATGATAAAGTGCATTCATGTGACTTAAAGATATTTTCTGTAGTTTATACAACTGAACATGACATGATGAACTATATTGATGGTAAATTATGATTTATTGTTGAACTTACTGGGATTTAATTCTCACTATATTTCCATATCATGTTCAGAATAATAAATATGCAGATATTCTCTATGACACTTATTATCTCTGTACGTTGGATCGAGGTGCCCTACCTTGGGCAACTTCCAGTTATTTCAGATATAACTGTCGTAGATGTAACTGAGATTCCGGTGGACGTGCCACCCGAACCAGTGTCCCCGGAAGTAGTCGATATAGATGATTAGAACTAATATGTATTTTTGTACAAATGTTTGTAAAATAATGGTGTCTAGTTTGTAAAATAATATTGTGTATGGAAACTCAGTATTGTATAAATTAAATAAATGTTATATTGAGTTAAGTTGTAACGAGGTAATAATTTCATCGTATTTTTTTTTTTAAAAAAAAATTTACATAAATGGAGTTGTTACAGCATCTCATGCTCAAGAATAACCCATGTAGAACCCAAAATAAGCTCAACTCACTACAAACCAACTTTCCTAAAGAGGGGAAACTCACCTTGTGTAGAAATACTCTTATGTCTCTCAAATTTCAGCTTGCTTCTCCTCTTGGTTTCCCTTGTAACTCAGATACCTTTTTCTCGTTGCTCTCCCCCTTTGGCTCTAAGTTTTTTGGTTACCTTCTCTCCCTCTTGGGTGCTGATTGCATTACGAATGGGGTTTGAATTTGTTGCCCAAAATAATACTTAGACAGCATGATTCTTGGCCATTGGTTTCTACCACTCAAAAGGAACAGGAGGGTTGTATTTTGCAAGGATTTCCTTGTGTTTTAATAGAGATTTCCTTGTGGTTTTTGCAGGGATGGCGTGAGAATGTAGAGCATGGTGTGGGGGCAGCAGCCTTTGCATTATTTTTCTAATTGTGGGCAAAAATATGGCTAAAGTGGGTGGCAGTTTCTTGGCTGGAATTTGGCTGAAATGTTTATGGCTATGTGGCAGGATTTTCTTGATAAAAGGTGGAATTTTTCTTGGCTGATTTTGGATAAAGTTTTTGTGGTTATGTGGTATGCTTTCGTAGGTGCAAGGTGGCTACAATTTTGTGGCCAATGTGGCATGCTATGTGGCTACAACTTTGTGGGCAATGTGGCATGCTTTGGTAGGTGCAAGGTGGCTGCAATTTTGTGGCCAATGTGGCATGCTATATGGCTGCAAATTTTTGGGCAATGTGGCATGCTTTGGTAGGTGCAAGGTGGCTATAATTTTGTGAGCAATGTGGCATGCTATGTGTGTAACAACTCCATTTTAGTATCAATTTTTTTTAAATACCATGAAGTTATTACCTTGTTACAACTTAACTCAATATAACACTTATTTAATTTATACAATACAGAGTTCACATACATGTCATTAATCAAAACATACGTACAACATATCAAACACATAAAAAATCTACATCTTATTTATTCTGGTTGACTAATTCCGGAGATACAGGTGCGGGTGGTTGCACCTTCACCGGGATCTAAGCCAACTCGACCACAAACATTTTATTTGCTTTTGGGATTTGCCCAACATAAAATACTTGATCCAACATGCATTAAAATCCAAAGCTATAGAAAAATCTGCATAACTAATTTTCTGAACATGATATGGAAATATAGTGAGAATTAAATCCCAGTAAGTTCAACAATAAATCATCATCAATATAGCTCATCACGTCATGTTCAGCTGTATAAACTACAGAAAATATCATTGGTCATATGAATACATTATATCTATGCACATAAGAATCATACAGTAATGATATGTATGACAGGATTAACTATTTTTAGAATATCATATGATGGCAATCAACTTATTCTCATTTCAAGCTACCCCGGTCAGGGTGAGTATCCTCTACTCTCCGGTACGAGCTTTTCTCGCTCCGTCCGACATGGCACACTTTCTCTTTCTTTTCTTATAATCATAATCATAACCTTTGGTAGGCCGTCTCCTACTGGTGCACCACACGGATTGCCATGTGACCGTGCTCATTTCTTTTCTTTTCACAATGATAGCCAAAATTATGCTTTCAATAACAAGTATGTTCATCAAAATATAACTATTACCATAAATCATTGGTAATCATGCCATGAACATAACCATTTTAAATATTACTTTATAAAATATTTCCATGTCAGAATTTAACACTTAAGATGGTAAGAAGTTCATACAATGGCAATGGCTATAGCATATACCAGTCATTTATAAGATTCGTCTTCTTTTTTAAATATTAATTTTATTTCTTTATTTTCTTGATGCATGTTTTCATTATATCTAACCTTCTCTTACTAATCAGCGCATAACTACCTCAATTGAACTCCGATGTAGGTGATCTTGGTGTCAATTTCAAGATAAAACAATGATCTAAAACTATTATGTTGAACATTGTATCGACATATTAAGAAATCAAGGTGATATTACTCCCTAAATGTACATGTTATTTTTTCTCGGATAGGTTCTGACCTCTACCTACTAATCAGATCATATCTAACTCATATGGACTCCAAATTGAGTGATTCCAGTGGCTAAACTTCCGTGACACACATATCTATAATTCTTATGTTAACCAATTATTTTAATTCCATACAGATAATTCCCAAAAATTAAAATACAGAAGCTATCCTAACATATTCTTCCCTGATGAACTATTTTCTGACATTTGACTATTAATCGGACTATATCTACCTCATATGGACTCCAAATTGAATGCTTCCAATGGCTAACAATCCATGACACATATATATTTAATTCTTATGTTAACTATTTATTTTACTTCCCTACAGATAATTCCCAGAAATTAAAACACAGAAGCTATCCTAACATATTCTTCCCTGATGAACCATTTTCTGACCTTTTCTTACTAATTAGACCATATCTACCTCATATGGACTCCAAATTGAATGATTCCAGTGGCTAAAAATCGGTGACACATATATCTTTAATTATTATGTTAATCATGTATTTTAATTCCCTACAAATAATTCCCAAAAATTAAAACACAGAAGCTATCCTAACATATTCTTCCCTGATGAACCATTTTCTAACCTTTGACTACTAATCGGAACATATCTACCTCATATGGACTCCAAATTGAATGATTCCAGTGGCTAAAAATCGGTGACACATATATCTTTAATTCTTATGTTAACCATTTATTTTAATTCCATACATATAATTTCCAGAAATTAAAATACAGAAGCTATCCTAACATATTCTTCCCTGATGAACCATTTTCTGACCTTTGACTACTAATCGGACCATATCTACCTCATATGGACTCCAAATTGAATGATTCCAGTGGCTACAAATCCGTGATACATATATATTTATTTCTTATGTTAACCAATTATTTTAATTCCCTACAGATAATTCCCAAAAAGTTAAACATAGAAGCTAAAATTTTTGCCACCCATAGCCATACCTATGCAAAACTTTCTATACCAGTCTAAGTATTCAAACATACATCACATGCAAGATCAATATGTAACAAGATATAGTAACATCATGACCAATCATCAAAGTTCTAAGATCAAAATCTCATATAAATATTATAAGTTTCAAAAGTTTTCTTCAAAAAGAAATATTGTTAAACTTACCTGGAGCACTTAGTCCCTTAACATTCCCTAATTTCGTTGCCCATAAAGTTGCAGCCACATTGTAACATCCCTAATTTTGTTTCCTTTATTGATAAAAGTACAAAAATATTTAATTAAGGAAATAAAATTTATTATACAATATTTTAGATATCTAAGGAAATATAATCCTTAGAAATTCTTCACCTTATGTATATGCATAGAAAATGTTTCTAACATTAAGAGAACAAATAAAGAGGGAAAACCTAATAGGAAAAACAATTAGAAATAACATACTAAAGAGATGCAAAATTCTGGGATAAGGAAGATAAATTTTTAGAAACAAGTAAAGGTCATAAAATTTCAAGAACATTGGATTAGGGTAATTTTTCCTAATTCAAGAACTAGAGTTACTAAATTTAAAATCTTTACCCATACATTGGGCTTTTACCTATGGACACTTCATATAGAGTTTTTCCACTTCACATAAGTTTCTAGCAAGCCCATTGGATAACCTAAGCAAGAAATAAAACATAGACTTGGACTAGGATATAGTAATTGGACCGATAGCCCAAAAATTATGACAATGTGACCAAGCCCTCCAAGAAAGGTAGAATTTTATCCAAAGCAAAGAAAATAGGTAGGAATAAGCCCAAATCCAAGAGGAATAAACCCAAATCCAAGAGAAAAAATAAAATAAAATAAATTAGGTGATGATATAATAATGTAATAATAATAAAGATTAGGTTACATGGTATTAAGACAAAAATTTAGCAAGTGGTGTGATTCTACATTCATAATTTTGGCAAGTGGCATGATAATACAAGGCTTTAGGACAAAAACATCTATATCCTACACTCATAATTCTAGCAAGTGGTATGATAATACATGGCATTAGGACAAAACATTCTTATCCCACACAAATAATATCAACCAAATAATGGAGATTCAAGGGCTAGAAATTAGCCACCTAAAAAGGCAAACCTATAATACTTGTTTAAGACAAAAGAAAATGGAAATGAATCCCTAAATCAAAGGGACCTTGTCCCATATCTTAAGAACATATTATCATAATTTTCAAAATACAAATCTCCTTTTCCTATGCATATCTTGACTAAGGAAGAGGAAGACAAGAGCATAAGTTGTTTGTTTTCCAAAAATTCAACCAAGTGTAATCTAATTGTGATAAGGTAGACCCATGATCATGAAAAGTGAATTATTTGGTGGTCTATATAAGAAAACCCACCCTTACAACATTATAATTTCGTCCAAGTAAGGGAGAGGAAAAAGTAGAAGCAAGGTAGAGTGAGGCAAGGAGAGGAAGAAAGGAAGAAAGAGGAAGGAGAAGTCTAGGGGACTAAGTGCTCCAGGTAAGTTTAACAATATTTCTTTTTGAAGAAAACTTTTGAAACTTATAATATTTATATGAGATTTTGATCTTAGAACTTTGATGATTGGTCAACATGTTGCTATATCATTTTACATATTGATCTTGCATGTGATGTATGTTTGAATACTTAGACTGGTATAGAAAGTTTTGCATGGGTATGGCTATGGGTGGCAAAAGTTTTAGCTTCTGTGTTTAACTTTTTGGGAATTATCTGTAGGGAATTAAAATAATTGGTTAACATAAGAATTAAAGATATATGTATCACAGATTTGTAGCCACTGGAATCATTCAATTTGGAGTCCATATGAGGTAGATATGGTCCGATTAGTAGTCAAAGGTCAGAAAATGGTTCATCAGGGAAGAATATGTTAGGATAGCTTCTGCATTTTAATTTCTGTGAATTATATGTATGGAATTAAAATAAATGGTTAACATAAGAATTATAGATATATGTGTCACCGATTTTTAGCCACTGGAATCATTCAATTTGGAGTCTATATGAGGTAGATATAGTCCGATTAGTAAGCAAAGGTCAGAAAATGGTTCATCGGGGAAGAATATGTTAGGATAGCTTCTGTGTTTTAATTTTTGGGAATTATCTGTAGGGAATTAAAATAAATGATTAACATAATAATTAAAGATATATGTGTCACGGATTTTTAGCCACTGGAATCATTCAATTGGGACTCCATATGAGGTAGATATGGTCTAATTAGTAAGAAAATGTCAGAAAATGGTTCATCAGGGAAGAATATGTTAGGATAGCTTCTGTATTTTAATTTCTGAAAATTATCTGTATGGAATTAAAATACATGGTTAACATAATAATTATAACTATATGTGTCACGGATTTGTAGCCACTGGAATCATTCAATTTAGAGTCCATATGAGGAAGATATGGTCTGATTAGTTGTCAAAGGTCAGAAAATGGTTCATCAGGGAAGAATATGTTAGGATAGCTTCTGTATTTTAATTTCTAGGAATTATCTGTATAGAATTAAAATAAATGGTTAACATAAGAATTATAGCTATGTGTGTTACGGATTTGTAGCCACTGGAATCACTCAAGTTAGAGTCCATATGAGGTAGATATGGTTCGATTAGTAGGTAGAGGTCAGAACCTATCCTAGAAGAAATAACCTATACATTTAGGGAGTAATATCACCTTGATTTCTTAATATTTCGCTACAATGGTCAACATAATAGTTTTAGATAATAGTTTATCTTGAAACTGACACCAAGATCACCTACATCAGAGTTTAATTAAGGGAGTTATCCTCTGATTAGTAAGAGAAGGTTAGATAGGATGAAAACCTATATCAAGAAAATAAAGAAATAAATTTAGTATTTAAAAAAGAAGATGAATCTTAACAAATGACTAGTATAGCCATAGCCATTGCCATTGTATGAACTTCTTACCATTTTAAGTGTAAAATTTTGACATGGAAATATTTTATAAAGTGATATTTGAAATGGTTATATTCATGGCATGATTACTAATGATTTTTGGTAATAGTTATATTTTGATAAACATACTTGTTATTGAAAGCATATTTTTGGCTATCATTGTGAAAAGAAAAGAAATGAGCACGGTCACATGGCAATCCGTGTGGTGCACCAGTAGGGGACGCCCTACCAACGGTTATGATTATGATTATGAGAAAAGAAAGAGAAAGTGTGCCATGTCGGACGGAGCGAGAAAAGCCCATACCGGAGAGTAGAGAATACTCACCCTGACCGGGGTAGCTTGAAATGAGAATAAGTTGATGGCCATCATATGATATTCTGAAAATAGTTAATCCTGTCATACATATCATTACTATATGATTCTTATGTGGATAGATATAATGCATTCATGTGACCAAAGATATTTTCTGTAGTTTATACAGCTGAACATGACGTTATAAGCTATATTGATGATGATTTATTCTTGAAGTTACTGGGATTTAATTCTCACTATATTTCCATATCATGTTCAGAAAATTAGTTATGCAGATTTTTCTATAGCTCTGGCTTTTAGTGCACGTTGGATCGAGTACTTTATGTTGGGCAGATCCCAGAAGCAAATAAAATGTTTGTGGTCGAGTTGGCTTAGATCCCGGTGACGGTGCAACCACCCGCACCTGTATATCCAGAATTGTTCAACTAGAATAAATAAGATGTAGATTTTTATGTGTTTGATATGTTGTACCTATGTTTTGATTAATGACATGTATGTAAACTCTGTATTGTTTAAATTAAATAAATATTATATTGAGTTAAGTTGTAACGAGGTAATAACTTCATGGTAATTTAAAAGAAAAAAAAATTGATACTTAAATGGAGTTGTTACACAATACACAATATAGGTCATGCTTGTTATTATAACAATGGTGAAAGCTAGTATTGTATCAAGAGTACATGTCATTCTTCTTCAATTTGGTTTCTCTAATTATCATTTCGTTAATGAGGTTTATTTGGGGTAAAAAGCAGTTGAAAATAGGCTAAACCTGTAATAACTCCATTTTTTTTCTACACACACACACACATAGATATATATATATATATATATATATATATATATATATATATATATATATATATATATATATTTGTAAAATCCTATGAAGTCATTACCTCTTTACTTCTAACTATTTAACTCATAATAACATTCAATTAAATTAACCAAGCATAATTAAGGTTTATGGTAGATCAATAACACTAATACAATTCTGAGTTCACATACACATCATTAATTAAAATCGTTCGTACAAAAATCACACACATATATGTCTACATCTTATTCATCCATATTGATCAGTTCTGAGGATACGGGTGCGGGTGGTTGCACCTTCACCGAAATCTTAACCAACTTGACCCAACATACGCTAAAAGCCAGTCAAAGAGAATATATGCATATTTATTCTTCTAAACATGATATGGAGATATAGTGAGAATTAAATCCCAGTAGATTCAACAATAAATCATAATTATCATCAATATAGCTCATTATGTTATGTTCATTTGTACAAGTTATAGCAAATACCTTAGGTAACCTAAATGCACTTTATCTATGCACAGGAAAATCGTATCATAATGACATGAATAAATATTTTTAGAATATCATATGATGGCTATCAACTTAATTTCATATTAAGCTTCCCTGGTCAGGGTGAGTACTTTTTACTCTCTGGTACAGACTTTTCTCGCTTCGTTCGACATGGTACACTTTCTCTTTCTTTTCTCAATTTCATAGTCATAGCCGTGAGTAGGGCCTCCCCTACTAGTGCATCACACGTACCGCCATGTGACCATGCTCGTCTCTTTTCTTTTCACATTAATAGCCAAAAATATGATTTCAATAACAAGTGTGTTCATTATACTCACATGTCATAATTTATTATCAAAGTATAATCATTACCAAATTGGTAATCATGCCATGAACATAATCATTTTCAAATATCACTTTATAAACCATTTACATGTCAAATTACACACTTAAGATGGAAAGGAGTTCATGCAATAAAAATGGCTAGAGCATACACTAGTAATTTATTATTTACATTTATAAGATTCTTCTTCCTTTTTAAATATTATTTTCATCTCTCACTAATCAGAGCATAACTCCCTCATTTTAACTTCCATTAAGGTGATATTGGTGTCCATTTAAAGCTAAAATAAACCTCGAAAACTCTTATGTTGAACATTTAGTGAAATCATAAGGAATCTTGGTGTTATTACTCCCTGAAATTCAAAATTATTTCTTCCCAGGTAGATTCTGACATTTACTTACTAATCTTATCATATCTCCCTCCTATGGACTCTAAATTGAGTAATTTCAGTGGCTAAATATTCGTGAGTCATATATATATATATATATATATATACATATATGTATATATATATATACATATATATATATACATATATATATACATATATATATATATATATATATATATTTCATGTTAACCATTTCTTTTAATTCCTTACAAATTCTTCCCAGAAATTCAAACACAGAAACTTACCTAACAGATTCTTCCATGTTTAACTAGTTTCTGCCCACTGCTTACTGATCTGACCATATCTTCTTAATTTGGATTCCAAATTGAATGATTTGAGTGGCTAAAAATTTGTGAGACATATATATATATATATATATTGTATAGGTATGGCTATGGGTGGTAAATTTTTTATGATTTTTATGCTACTATTTTTGTATTTTTGAATGTGGTGAAAAATTGATGAAATATGATTAGATGTAAAGAAAATGGATGAGGATGTAATATAATAATGAACTAAAACCTTAGGAAAGGATTGGTTAGGAAACTAGATTTTGGGGTAACTAGGGAAGCTTCTGTTTTTGAAATTCTGGGAAGAATCAGTTAGGAATTAAAAGAAATTGTTAGTATAAAAAATGTAGACCTATGTCTCAAGGTTTTTTAGCCACTAGAATCACTTAATTTTCAGCCTAGATGAGGGAGATATTGCCCGATATGTAAGCAGTGGTCAGGAAATGGTTAACCAAGGAAGAATCTGTCAGGTATGCTTCTGTGTTTGAATTTCTAGCATAAATATGTAGGGAATTAAAAGAAATTATTAATATGAAAAATGTAGATCTATGTTGTATGGATTTTTATTCACTTGAATCATTCAATTTGGAATCAATATGAGGGAGATATGGTCATATTAGTAAGTAAAGATCAGAAACTAGCTAACTAGGGAAAAATCTGTTAAGTTTTCTTCTGTGTTTGAATTTTTGGGAAAACTATGTAGAGAATTAAAGCAAATTGTTAACATAATAAATATCGATATATGTATCACGGATCTATAGGCTCTAAAATCACTTAATTTGAAGTCCATATGAGAGTGATATGGCTGATTAATAAGTAAAGGTTAGAATCAGTCTAGAATCCAGGGTGGTAAATGTAAGTGTTTTTGTTTTCAATTTTCTGGGATTCATTAGTAAGGAATCTGGAGAAATGATAAACTTGAAAGTTATATATAAATGTCTTAGCATTTTATAGGCTTTGGAATCACCTCAATTGGAGTTTGTATGAGGGAGATATTGTCAGATTAGTAAGTAGAGGTCTGAACCTACTCGAGAAGAAATAACATTGAATGTGAGGGAGTTGTAAGACCACAATTACTTAAGATTTCTCTAAAATATTCAACGTAAGGGTTTTATAGGATTGTCTTATATTTTAATTGACACCAAGATCACCTCAATCAGATTTAAAATGAGGGTGTTATGCTCTATTTAGTGAAGAGAGGATATTAATATTTAAAAGAGAAGAATAATCTTATAAATGAAAATAATAAATGACTAGTGTATGCCATAGCTATTGGCATTGCATGAACTCCTTACCATCTTAATTGCATAATTTTGACATAGAAATATTTTATAAAGTGATATTTGATACGATTAAGTTTATGGCATGATTACTAATGAATTTTGGTAATGATTATATTTTGAGGAAAATTATGGCATGTGAGTAGAATGAATATACTTTTTATTGAAATCATATTTATGGCTCTTAATGTAAAAAGAAAAGAAAAGAAAAGAAATGAGCACAGTCACATGACAGTCCATGTAGTGCACTAATAAGGGACGCCCTACCAACGGTTATGATTATGTTAATGAGAAAAGAGAGAGAAAGTGTGTCATGTCAGACAAAGCAAGAAAAGCCCGTTCTAGAGAGTAGAAAGTACTCACCTTGACTGGGGTAGCTTGATATAAAAATAAGTTGATAGTCATCATATGATATTCTGAAAAGAGTTATTCATGCCATACATGTCATAATTGTACAATTTTTATGTGCATAGATAAAGTGCATTCATGTGACCAAAAGATAATTGTTGTAGCTTATACAAATGAGCATGATGTGACAAGCATTATTGATAATGATTTATTGTTGAACCTACTGAGATTTATTTCTCACTATATTTTCATATCATGTTCAGAAAACTAAGTTATGCAGATATTCTCTATGACTGGCTTTTAGCGTATGTTGGGTCGAGTTGGCTAAGATCTCAGTGAAGATACAACCACTCACACCCGTATCTCCGGAACTAGTCAATATGGATGAATAAAATGTAGACTTATATGTGTTTGATTTTTGTACATATGTTTTGATTAATATTGTGTACGTGAACCCAGAGTTGTATAAGTGTTAATGGTATTTCTTAAAACTTATTTATGTTTGGTTAATTTAATTGAATGTTATTATAAGTTAATTACTTAGAAGTAAAAAGGTAACGACTTGATGGAATTTTAGAAATATACATATATGTATATCCGTAAAAAAAATTGATTTGTTACACTTTACTTCCAAAAATTTACCTTCATTGTCCAAGAATTTTTCCTTTCTTTAGGATGTTATTTCTAATTTTTCTATTATGTTTTCTCTCTTTTCCAACATGCCATCAATTTTGCCTTCCAATCCTCTAAGTATTACCAAAATGCCATCCAATTACTTTGGAACTAATTTCTTTGACTAAGGCCATGTTTGGTTTGAGAAAATTTCCAAAATGCATTAATCTTCTTTTGAGACAAGTGCCAATGAAATTTTGAGCTACACTTTCCATAGGTCCTCAGTTCATCTCTTATTGTTCAGCTCTAGCCCTTAAGGATGAGAAATTACCAATTTTCCCTTTAGAAATTTCTTCAAAAATGAGAATTGTCCCTTGCATATTTTATGAGTATATATTCAAGAAATTATAAAAACAATTTATTTTGATTTTTCCTATTATGCTACTTAGTGAAAAGTGAAGAAAATCAGGGGATATTACAATTCTCTCCCTAACAAGGAATTTTGTCCCAAAAATTCAAAGCTTACCTATTTTCAAGCAGTTAAGGGTACTTCTGTCTCATAATGCCTTCTCTTTCCTATGTAGCTTCTTCTTTAATCAATTCGTTCCAAGCTATCTCTACTGAAGGATTGATCTTGTTCTATAACTGCTTTACATCTCTACTTAGGATTTCGATCGGTTATGGCCGATAAGTTAGGTTTTCATTCACAGCTATTAAGTCTTCCTATATTGAGTGTGACAAATCTAGGAGGTATTTGCAAAGTTGAGAAATGACATGGAGAAAATGCATTCTGGTATGACGATGATCCTACTTTTTTGAGAATTTAATAGGGCTTAGATATCGTGGGTTTAGCTTCTTAATTTTTATTTCCCAACCAATGCCTTAGTTTTGTGCTTTGTGTTGTAGGAACAAATGAAGAAGAAAATGGAAGAAAAAGATAAGAAATTCATGGAAAAATGCTACATTGCAGCGATTCCAGACCTTTCAGTACTGTTTTGAGCATATCGCCCTCTTATGAAATCCAATCAAAGTGATTCAAGTGGCTGTGAAAAGATAACACAATAAGCTACAACTTTTATGTTGAACACTTGGTCAATTTCTGGAGATTTCATAGCATTACAGAGCTTGCCAATCAGAATCACAGTGCAGCAAGATGAATTCTGACCTTTGGTCACTAATTTTCTCATATCTCCTTCAATTTAGATCCGATTGAGGTGATTCCAGTGTCTATGGAAAGAAGCGACATAGCTACAACTTTTATGTTCGGCACTTTGGCAAATTCTTGAAATATCTGGGCGCCGCGGTGCTTGCAAGTGAGCACTACGACGCTGAACAACCTAGCCAAGTTTCGCAACATGTGAGAGCTGCGACGCCCCGTCCCTGATTCCTGGTAGCGCCGCGGCGCTCCACTTGAGAGCTGCGGCGCCCGTCGCTGCACCAGGTCGCTGAATTCTCAATTTTAAGAGTTTTTTTACTCCAATTGAAGCCCGATAGGTCAAAATTTGACCTAGAAACACTCCTACATCAAGTAGGAGGAGTTAATCTATAAAAAGGGAGCAAAACAAGCAGAGAAGGGATCCAATCCTTGATCCAATTCTGAACCGAATTCTTCATCTACATTCTTCAATTCTTCTTTAGAGTTTCTTATGACCCTGCGTGGCTAGTTCTCTTTAGTTGGTTAAGGTGAGTTGAAACCTCAAGGGATTTTTATACATTGTGAGATGTGGATCTGATGTTATTATTTCAGTTTGTTTTGAATATTGATTGTTCATCTGTTCTTATTTTTAATGATTATTCATATGATTGCTAGGAGGCCTACTAGTATTTCGTCTATTTTAATCTACAGCTGAATTGTGTTTTGAACAAAGTTTTTAATTCTGCGATTCGTGAGGCAAATAGGTTTGAGGGTTTTGGATTATAAATCATTGAACCTATGATGAATGATTGACTAAATTAGATATAGCCGATGTGTTTATATTTGTTTAGCTCTGTCAGTTTCTCTAGTTCTTCATGCGATTAACAAATTATATTTTACCGATGTGCTAAAAGATGGCTTGTTGATTAGGGTTTTATTAGTGTGATTATCATTAATTTGCTAGGCTTAAGGAGAAACAGGGTTAAAACCCCAATGATAGATGTTCATTTACAGATTGATTATGTTGTCGATGATCAATGTAATCCCTTGATGGTGGATACCAACCAAAACCAACGTCTTTATGATTAATCACTTTCGCTTATTTATTTTCATTATTGTTTACTTTACTTAACTTGCGATTATAAATTCCCCCCTTTTTAATCACATAAGGTAATTCCAGTCTCTGTGGGATCAACCCTTACTCCCACTACTACAGGTTAGTTTTGAGGTAAGGTATTAATTTGGGTGCACCTGCGACAGTGCACACCAAATTTTGGCGCTGTTGCCGAGGACTATGTCTATTTACCTTTTGTGATTTTTTTTCTTTTCTTTTTGTTCATAACTTTGAATATGGCAGCTAACTTTCAACAATTTGGCACTAGGCTGGGCTCTCCATTAAGATATGCTGGTGAGTTATGTAATTCTTCCCTTGAATAGAAACTTGCAAATTTAAATTCTCTTGTTCGTCAACGTGTAGAAAATATGCAAAGAGAGAAGTGCTATGGAAATTATTCAGCCATAGGGCATCCTTCTATTGGGTACCCAACTTTCTATGACGAGTCATTTGACCAGGTAAATATGGTTAGAGGTTTCCCTAAAGGACCACAAGTGAGGTATGATTCCTATTCAAACATATACAATCCTGGATGGAAGGATCATCTCAACTTCTGGTATGGGAATGCACAAAATAGTCCTGTAGAACAAAATTTTGCAAATTTTCAGCATACCCAACAAGCCTATTATCCTAGACAGTCTGCATATCAGGATTTCCAGGTAAGTAGTTCTTTAGAAGAAATTGTTAAATCTATTGAACATGATACTTATCAATTTCAACAAGAGGTAAGGGCTAGCATTCAAGGCTTAACAAATCAAATTGGGCAATTAGCAACAACAGTCAGCAGGCTAGAGGCTCAAAATTCAGAAATTGAAAGTCTAGCCTCAACATCGTTAATGCAAAAGGAAGAAAATTATGCACTGAATGAAAAAGATGACTTGGAAATTGACACTAGTAAGCCTACTAAGAAAGAGGTTATGGAATTTACCCTAAACGCCAAATTTGAAGAGAATATTTCAGCAGGAAAGGAAGCACCAGAAGTGCAGCAAACAGGTAAGGATCTTTCTATGTTGTTACCAATTTCTAATAAGATGCTTATACCTTCTATTGTGCAGTATTCTGACCTAAGCTTAAAGAGCCTCCCTAGCCATTTAAAGGGCATATACAATAGAGAACCACCCGCAATTATAACCTCAAATAATTATGCCCTACTAAAAGATAGAAGAAAGTTACCGCATGCTTTGGTAGAATCTCAAAAGGATGAAATTAAACTGGATTCCAAAAGCTACTCAAGACATCGGTTATTTCCAGGTAAGTTGAGTTCTCATTTAATTAAATCTTTAACTAATGCTAACTTCTCTCTTCATAATGCAGCTGAACCTCAGAATTCTGCACATTCAAAGGCAAGCCAATTCAAAGTTGACATCAAGGATCCTCCTTGAATGACATAAGGAGCCTTGAGTCGAGCCAACGACATTAAACAAAGGCGCTTATTGGGAGGCAACCCAACATAGTAAAAAAGAAGAAGGAGCAATTCAGGGTCCAATGATGTCACACTAACATGCTCATTCCACCCCAAACAAATTCAGGGAATTCCACTTAACTCATATGTTTTCATATATCCTTCCCTATTCTTATCTTTCTTTTACATTGAGGACAAAGTAAAGTTTGAGTGTGGGGGTGGATGTATATTTTTCTGAATTATTGTGACCCTATTATGAGCATTAATTTTCTAGTTTTCGCTATTAATGCATTTTTATTGCGTTTAGCAAGTTGAGTGATTGTGTGAGTGTTTCAATTTATGTTTTGGGATGTTAGGCACAACCAACAGCCGATGATATGACTATTCAAATTTTTTTTAGCTCTTAAAAAATATAGAAAATTCATGGTTATATGCAATTTTATCCCTTTTGCAATTTATTACTTTTGACTTTAGAATCCTGAAACATTTTTGCACAATAACTTTGGGCATTCAATTTTATCTTTTACTTAGAGAAGGTTTATATAATTCAAAAATATGTAATGTTCTCAACAGGATTCTAGAACTTATTTGAATGCTGCTTGAGGTGAAATCCTAGGTTAATACTATTATTTATGAGATGATTTAGGCATTATTGGATAGATTGAACCTTTCTAGCCTAACCTACACAATGAAATATCCTTAGTTCCTCTATTTTGAGCTTAATGAACTTTTTCTTCTAAAAACCACAAATGAGCCGAAAGCCAAATTTTGTATGAATATCCTTATTTTTGATCCTATTCACTCACTCCATGATTATTTTTCTGAATACTTGTGTTGTAGAGCTTTATTTACAGAAGAGTGGAAAGGTGGAGCAAAGAAAAGAAAGGAATTATGCAACAAAAAAAGAAGAAGAAGAGAATTATACAAAGAAGATAGAAGAAATGTCCAAAGAGGATAAAAGCAAATTTTGTGGCTGAAAGAAAAAAAAAATTGAGAATTGAAGAAAATGATGGATCAAATTCAATTGAAACAAGAAAATGAGTGTGGGGGGAAAATCTCCCCAAATTTATAAAAGCTCAAGAGATCATATTTAATCATGTGGTGTTGGGTGATTGATCCTAAATTTGTATCCTTTATCCCACCTTATATCCTGGCCACATTACAAGCTAAATAAAGTCCTATTGATCCTAGAGGTAGTTTTGGCCTACATTAATGGAGAGTGGCATGAAGAATAAGCATATGGAAATCCTAAACTACTTAGAGATCTACAACCAAAATTTTAGGATATATAAACTCATCTAGGTAAAAGGAAATTTAATGGCTCAAAACACACACACACTTGGGATTCAAGAGGATAAAATAATGAATTACATTTGGGTTAATCTTGTGTATGATTATGATCTTTCGAAATTTTTCTTGAACATATTTTTATGATATGAGGCAGAAAGTTTGGTAAGCCTAACGCTTACTACATATATTGATTTTTGTTTTTGTCTTTAGGGATTATTTTGCTTGAGGACAAGCAAAAGGTTGAGTGTGGGGGTATTTGATGTGATCTTAATTAAGCATGATTTTAATACCTTTATGCTTACCTTTTGTTTGATTTAAGTAAAATATAATTAGGAATTAGCTTAGTTTTGTGCTTTGTGTTGTAGGAACAAATGAAGAAGAAAATGGAAAGAAAAATATAAGAAATTCATGGAAAAATGCTACATTGCAGTGATTCCAGACCTTTCAGTATTGTTTTGAGCATATCGCCCTCTTATGAAATGCAATCAAAGTGATTCAAGTGGCTGTGAAAAGATAACACAATAAGCTACAACTTTTATGTTGAACACTTGGTCAATTTCGGGAGATTTCATAGCCTTACAGAGCTCGCCAATCAGAATCACAGTGTAGCAAGATGAATTCTGACCTTTGGTCACTAATTTTATCATATCTCCTTCAATTTAGATCCGATTGAGGTGATTCCAGCAGCACTTTGGCAAATTCTGGAAATATCTGGGCACCACGGCGCTTGCAAGTGAGCGCCGCGGCGTTAAACAACCCAGCCAAGTTTTGCAACATGTGAGCGCTGCGGCGCCACGTCCTTGATTCCCCGTAGCGCTGTGGCGCTCCACTTGAGCGCCGTAGTGCCCGTCGCCGCACCAGGTCGCTGAATTCACAATTTTAAGGTTTTTTGTTTACTCCAATTGAAGCCCGATAGGTCAAAATTTGACCTAGAAATACTCCTACATCAAGTAGGAGGAGTTAATCTATAAAAAGGGAGCAAAACAAGCAGAGACGGGATCCAATCCTTGATCCAATTCTGAACTGAATTCTTCATCTACATTCTTCAATTCTTCTTTAGAGTTTCCTATGGCCCTGCGTGGCTAGTTCTCTTTAGTTGGTAGAGGTGAGTTGAAACCTCAAGGGATTTTTATACATTGTGAGATGTGGATCTGATGTTATTATTTCAGTTTGTTTTGAATATTGATTGTTCATCTGTTCTTATTTTTAATGATTGTTCATCTGTTCTTATTTTTAATGATTATTCATATGATTGCTAGGAGGTCTACTAGTATTTCGTCTATTTTAATCTACAGCTGAATTGTGTTTTGAACAAAGTTTTTAATTCTGCGATTTGTGAGGCAAATAGGTTTGAGGGTTTTGGATTATAAATCATTGAACCTATGATGAATGATTGACTAAATTAGATATAGCCGATGTGTTTATATTTGTTTAGCTCTGTCAGTTTCTCTAGTTCTTCATGCGGTTAACAAATTATATTTTACCGATGTGCTAAAAGATTGCTTGTTGATTAGGGTTTTATTAGTGTGATTATCATTAATTTGCTAGGCTTAAGGAGAAACAGGGTTAAAACCCCAATGATAGATGTTCATTTACATATTGATTATGTTATCGATGATCAATGTAATCCCTTGACGGTGGATACCAACCGAAACCAACGTCTTTATGATTAATCACTTTCGCTTATTTATTTTCATTATTGTTTACCTTACTTAACTTGCGATTATCAATTCCCCCCTTTTTAATCACATAAGGTAATTCCAGTCTCTGTGGGATCGACCCTTACTCCCACTACTACAGGTTAGTTTTGAGGTAAGGTATTAATTTGGGTGCACCTGCGACAGTGCGCACCAAATTTCGAAACTCCTTTAGCATCTGCATCTCATACACCATCATCTGATCGATGTGTAGAGATTTCTGACTCAAGGCATCAACTACAACATTTGTCTTTCTTGGATTATACTTTATCTCAAACTTGTAGTCATCGAGAAATTCTACCCATCTTCGTTGCCTCATATTTAACTCCTTCTTAAAAAAAAGGTACTTAAGACTCTTATAATCACAGTATACTTCAAATGTTGCTCCGTATAAATAATGTCGCTAAATCTTTAAGGAAAACACCATCACTGCCGATTCAAGATCATAGGTTGGATAATTTCCTTCATGGGGTCTTAGTTGCCTAGAGGCGTAAGCAACGACTCTCTTGTCTTGCATTATCACACACCCTAACCCTTTCTTTGAAGCGTCACTATACACTTCAAAATGACCTGTAGGGTTTGGAATAATTAAAATAGGAGGATTGGTCAATCTTCTCTTAAACTCCTAGAAACTAGCTTTACATTGATCAGTCCATTTGAAAGGATATCCCTTCCTGGTTAATTTAGTCAATGGCAAGGCTATACGAGAAAAGTTTTGTATTAACCTCTTGTAATATCCTACTAAACCCAAGAAACTTCTGACTTCTATAACTGTCTTTGGTCTTTCCCTCTGAATCGCTGCTTCCATCTTGCTAGGGTCTACGGCTACCCCTCTATTGGAGATGACATGTTCTAGAAACTTCACCTCTGTCAATCAAAATCCACACTTTTCTAATTTGGCATACAACTTTTTCTCTTTCAGTACTTGCAGCACGATTTGGAGATGTTGTTCATGTTCTTTCTCACTCTTAGAGTATATTAATACGTCATTAATGAACACTACCACAAATTGATTTCGGTAGGGTCAAAAAATGCAATTCATGTAATTCATGAAAATTGTAGGTGCATTTGTAAACTCGAAGGGCATTACGAGAAACTCATACTGCCCATACCTAGTCCTGAAGGATGTTTTTGGTACATCCTTCTCCTTGATCCTAATCAGATTGTATCCCAAACTTAAGTCAATTTTAGAAAACATTGAGGCTCCCCTCAGTTGATCCAAGAAATCATCTATCCTAGGGAGATGGTACTTGTTTTTTACAGTCACCTTATTTAGATGTCTATAATCTATGCATAGTCTCAATCTCTCGTCTTTCTTCTTAACAAACACTACAAGAGCTCCCCAAGGTGATACACTCGGTCTAATGAATTTCTTGTCTAACAATTCCTTCAATAGTTTCTTGAGTTCCTTTGATGCCATTCTATAAGGTGCAATAGAGATAGGCCCTGTCCTGGATAGAAGATCAATAGAGAACTCTATTTCTTTCTCGGGAGGTAAGCCTAGAATATTTGGTGGAAATACTTCAAGAAACTCATTAGCTATTGGAATTTCATTAAACTTCGGTTCGACTTCTAGGTTTCATAAATACAAGAGAATGTAACCAAGTACTCTACTCTTCAGCTCCTGGTTAACTTGATTGGTGTTCTATAAATACAAGAGAATGCATCTAATTTTGTTTCTTTTATTGATAAAAGTACATAAATATTTAATTAAGGAAATAAAATTTATTAGACAATATTTTAGATATCTAAGGAAATATAATCCTTAGAAATTCTTCACATTATGTATGTGCATAGAAAATGTTTCTAACATTAAGAGAACAAATAAAGAGGGAAAACCTAATAGGAAAAACAATTAGAAATAATATACTAAAGAGATGCAAAATTCTTGGATAAGGAAGATAAATTTTTAGAAACAAGTAAAGGTCATAAAATTTCAAGAACATTAGATTAGGGTAATTTTTCCTAATTCAAGAACTAGAGTTACTAAGTTTAAAATCTTTACCCATACATTGGGCTTTTACCTATGGACACTTCATATAGAGTTTTTCCACTTCACATAAGTTTCTAGCAAGCCCATTGGATAACCTAAGCAAGAAATAAAACATAGACTTGGACTAGGATATAGTAATTGGACCGATAGCCCAAAAATTATGAAAATGTGACCAAGCCCTCCAAGAAAGGTAGAATTTTATCCAAAGCAAAGAAAATGGGTAGGAATAAGCCCAAATCCAAGAGGAAAAATAAAATAAAATAAATTAGGTGATGATATAATAATGTAATAATAATAAAGATTAGGTTGCATGGCATTAAGACAAAAATTTAGCAAGTGGTGTGATTCTACATTCATAATTTTGGCAAGTGACATGATAATACAAGGCTTTAGGACAAAAACAACTATATCCTACACTCATAATTCTAGCAAGTGGTATGATAATACATGGCATTAGGACAAAACATTCCTATCCCACACAAATAATATCAACCAAATAATGGAGATTCAAGGGCTAGAAATTTGCCACCTAAAAAGGCAAACTTATCATACTTGTTTAAGACAAAAGAAAATGGAAATGAATCCCTAAATCAAAGGGACCTTGTCCCATATCTTAAGAACATATTATCATAATTTTCAAAATACAAATCTCCTTTTCCTATGCATATCTTGACAAAGGAAGAGGAAGACAAGAGCATAAGTTGTTTGTTTTTCAAAAATTCAACCAAGTGTAATCTAATTGTGATAAGGTAGACCCATGATCATGAAAAGTGAATTATTTGGTGGTCTATATAAGAAAACCCACCTTACAACATTATAATTTCGTCCAAGTAAGGGAGAGGAAAAAGTAGAAGCAAGGTAGAGTGAGGCAAGGAGAGGAAGAAAGGAAGAAAGAGGAAGGAGAAGTCTAGGGGATTAAGTACTCCAGATAAGTTTAACAATATTTCTTTTTGAAGAAAACTTTTGAAACTTATAATATTTATATGAGATTTTGATCTTAGAACTTTGATAATTGGTCATGATGTTGCAATATCATGTTACATATTGATCTTGCATGTGATGTATGTTTGAATACTTAGACTGGTATAGAAAGTTCTGCATAGGTATGGCTATGGGTAGCAAAATTTTTAGCTTATGTGTTTTAATTTCTGAAAATTATCTATAGGGAATTAAAATATATAGTTAACATAAGAATTAAATATATATGTGTCACGGATTTTTAGCCACTGGAATTATTCAATTTGGAGTCCATATGAGGTAGATATGGTCCGATTAGTAAGAAAAGGTCAGAAAATGGTTCATCAGGGAAGAATATGTTAGGATAGCTTCTGTGTTTTAATTTCTGGGAATTATCTGTAAGGAATTAAAATAAATAGTTAACATAAGAATTAAAGATATATGTGTCTTGGACTTTTAGCCACTGGAATCATTCAATTTGGAGTCTATATAAGGTAGATATGTTTCGATTAGTAGTCAAAGGTCAGAAAATGGCTCATCAGGGAAGAATATGTTAGGATAGCTTCTGTATTTTAATTTCTGGGAATTATATGTACGGAATTAAAATAAATGGTTAACTTAAAAATTATTTCTATGTGTGTCACGGAGTTTTAACCACTGGAATCATTCCATTTGGAGTCCATATGAGCAAGATATGAGCTGATTAGTAGTCAAAGGTCAGAAAATAGTTCATCAGGGAAGAATATGTTAGGATAGCTTCTGTATTTTAATTTCTGGGAATTATCTGTATGGAATTAAAATAAATGGTTAACATAAGAATTATAGATATTTTTGTCACAGATTTTTAGCCACTGGAATCATTCAAGTTGGAGTATATATGAGGTAGATATGGTTTGATTAATAGGTAGAGGTCAGAACCTATCCGAGATGAAATAACCTGTACATTCAAGGAGTAATATCACCTTGATTTCTTACTATTTTGCTACAATGTTCAACATAATAGTTTTAGATAATTGTTTTATCTTGAAATTGACACCAAGATCACCTACATCAGAGTTCAAATGAGGGAGTTATACTCTGATTAGTAAGAGAAGGTTAGATATGATGAAAACCTGCATCAAGAAAATAAAGAAATAAAATTAATATTTAAAAAAGAAGACAAATCTTATAAATGACTAGTATATGCCATAGCCATTGCCATTGTATGAACTTCTTACCTTCTTAAGTGTAAAATTCTGACATGGAAATATTTTATAAAGTGATATTTGAAATGATTATGTTCATAGCATGATTAACAATGATTTATGGTAATAGTTATATTTTGATGAACATACTTGTTATTGAAAGCATATTCTTGGCTATCATTGTGAAAAGAAAAGAAATGAGCACGGTCACATGGAAATCCGTATGGTGCACCAGTAGGGGACGCCCTACCAACGGTTATGATCATGTTAATGAGAAAAGAAAAAGAAAGTGGGCCATGTCGGACGGAGCGAGAAAAGCCCGTACCGGAGAGTAGAGGATACTCACCCTGACCGGGGTAGCTTAAAATGAGAATAAGTTGATGGCCATCATATGATATTATGAAAATAATTAATCCTGTCATACATATCATTATTGTATGATTCTTATGTGCATAGATATAATGCATTCATGTGACCAAAGATATTTTCTGTAGTTTATACAGTTGAACATGACATGATGAACTATATTGATGGTAAATTATGATTTATTGTTGAACTTACTGAGATTTAATTCTCACTATATTTCCATATCATGTTCAGAAGAATAAATATGCAGATTTTCTCTATGACACTTATTATTTCTGTACGTTGGATTGAGGTGCCCTACCTTGGGCAACTTTCAGTTATTTCAGATGTATCTGTCGTAGATGTGACTGAGATTCCGGTGGACGTGCCACCCGCACCAGTGTCCCTGGAAGTAGTCAACATAGATGATTAGAGCTAATATGTATCTTTGTACAAATGTTTGTACAATAATGGTGTGTAGTTTGTAAAATAATAGTGTGTATGGAAACTCAGTATTGTATCACTGTTAATAACAATTATGCTTGGTTAAAGTGATTATTATTATGAGTTAAGTGGTTAGAATTAAAGTAGTAATAACTTCATGGAATTTTTTTAAAAAAATTGTTACATTTATATAAATGGAGTTGTTACAGTGGCTGCAAGGTGGCTACAATTTTATAGGCAATATGCCATACTATGTAGATAAAATTTTGTGGTGCTACCTGTCACGCCCCTACTTTTAAGACACGTGAAACACGTATACCATGAACATATATTTTTCATAAACATGAATATTCCAATCATTTATCATAGAAACAGATACATATAGGTTCTCCCATATATATACCATATACAAACAAAGTCCATAAACATCAGAGTAACAGCAGAAGTAGGGATCCTGCTTGTGGCATATAGAGCATACTCTAGAGTACAAGTACAATATAAATCAAAATCTACGAGCCTTGGAAACAAAGTAGGCTCACCCAGTGATCATATCATTTAGCTGGTCAACTATCTAAAGGGAAAGGACCAAACTCTATATCCTTATCTGAAAAACATATAAATATTGTGTAGTGAGTTTGACAACTCAGTGAGCAGATAATACCTCCTGTGACCTCTTAGGTCAACATATGGATGTACTTATATTTTAAAATTTGTCACAGAAAATACAATTCAGAAGTATATCCATATGGGTTCCACATTTCAAATATTCTCAATTCATATCACATTCAGATATTTAAAGTCATATCCAATATAGTATAATCATTATTCAAATATTGTAATGCATCAAAACCTTTCACATGAAAAAATTAGGAGGATCCTATATCAAAACCACCATATCAGAGTTCAGGTACTTCCATACTTTGTTGGTGTAGGATTTTCCTAAACTCAACATCTCACTGAGGTTTGCCCTACCATCATTCAAGAAGACACGCGAAGGGACTCTAATATGGGTATTTCCCAAGCACATAGCAAGGGAGGTAAGTCACATATCTTATAGTCGGCATCTCGCCCAGATAGGAGGCATCCTGCTCTCCTTCACATATCATATACCGTGTGTTTGCCATCACACAAGGCTAGCACCACCCCTGCTTGTTGAGGTATCAAGGTGTACTAGGGCTAACGTCACTTGCTATTAGCAGATAGTGTTTCTAATAGGATTCTTCCACAAAATTATCATATACACATATTCTATATTATTCAAAATAGAGCTTTCAGTATAATACAGAAATATCAGTCTCAATACAGATCATCTATCATAAATTACCCATTCAGGGTTTACCACATATACATGCCCTTCCTCGAGGCAATCATATAGCTTTATAAATCAATGTCATGTGCATAAATATTCACTTTATCATTTAATGAGAAATACATGTGAAATCAAATATACCATGAATTCAGAAATCTATTTCTCAAAACTATACTCTTCTTGAACTATATTATAAATTGTAAGAAATTCAGATAATTTTAATGCATTTCAGAAACATTTAAAAGTGTAAATATTTTATAAACATAATCAAATACACGTTAAAGATCAAGAAAAGTATAGGGAAAATCATAAAACATCTACTCATAGGGTAAGGGCCCTAGATTGGACAGCCCTAAAATATACTTTTACAATCTCAATTTGATCAAATAGACCTTAAAAACGTATCCAGAGGGTCCAAAAATCTAAGAAATGACTCCGAGAGCTTGGTCATTGTTCACGGCCAGAAAATATTGTTCATGCCGATCGAAATCAATATTCACGATTAACAAAAAGTTGTCAAATGTCTGAAAAATTTAATATCTTAAGGTTTATCTAACTCTTGAATCCATCTTCAGTGTCAGATTTTCAATTTGAGGTCTATAAGTAAAAGTTTCAGAACTTACCTTTTTCTAAGATTTTCTACTTCCAATCTATGGCGATTCTGTGGATGATTTGAAAAATTGTTCGATCAAAATCGTAGTACTCTCCATCTTGAATCCATTGGTACCCTCAGTTTTGAGATCGGAAGCCAATAAGCATTTTAAATCTAGAGATAAAAATAAAAGTTACTATTCATACTATTCATCAAAATTTTACAGACTTCACGCTGCTCTATTCTGTCTCCCCCTCCCCCTTTTTCTTCTTTTTTTATTTAATAATTAAATATTTAGGATTATTATTATTTTATTTCATATATATTCATATAAATATCGTTTTTCATTCTAAAATATCCCAAAAATTATTGCAAAACTTTAGTTGCACCCTTAAATCATGATTTTTCTTGATAAAATTTTAATAAAACAAATCACAAGATAAATATCTTTATGCATAATAAAAGTAAAAATATTTCTAAAAATAAAACAAAAATTTATTAGAGGCTAATATAATTATTTTAAGCAAAATAATAATAATTTTAATTAAAAGTATACTTGTTTTTAACTAAACATAATCATGTAAAAAAAACAATAAAAATATATTTGTTTATAGCAAAAAATTATTATTTAAAAAATAATTACAGGATATTACATTCTTCCTCCCTTAAGAAATTCGGTCCCCGAATTTCAACCCATCCTACTACATATAAGGAATGAAATCAAGGCATAATTCAGAGTTACCAACCTTATTACTCAAATAATTGGGGATATCTTCTGTGTATATCATTTTTTACTTTCTAAGAAATCTCTTCACTTGTGTAATATTGTCATGTAACCTTAACTAAAGAGATTTTCTTCAACCATAAGTTCTTCACTTATCAATCAACAATAATCATTAGTTTTTCCTTATAATTTAGCCAAGTTTATGCTTAATTGAATTTCTTAAAATACGATAACATGAGAAGAATCTGATAGGTACTTTCTTAACATTGATACAAGAAAGTATAACGCCCTTAATTTTCAGGTAGGTGAAACAAACATTTTTTTTCTACAATTAGATATTTTTCATAACATGCATAACACTATTCTTTGTCATAGAAATATGTTTATATAGGTTCTCTCATGTATATACATTATACAGATCAAGTTATAAATGTCAAAGTAACAATAGAAACAAGGACCTGCTTGTGATATTGAGAGCACACTTTAGATTACAAATAGAGTATAATTCAAAACTATAAGCCTTGAAAGCAACGTAGACTTACCCAAAAAAATATTTCACCTAATTGATCACCTATCTGCAGGATCAGACTCTATATTTTTATATAAAAAATGTGAAAATATTGTGCAGTGAGTTTGAAAACTTAGTGAGTAGATAATACCTCCTATAACCTCTTAGGTTAGCATATGGATGTACTCATGTTTTAAAATGTCACTTAGAAAATACAGTTCAGAAGTACATCTATATGCGACCCGTATTTCAAATATTTTCAAATAAAAAGATATTCAGATATCCAAACCATACTTAGCATGTTATGATCATTAAACAAATGTTGTTATGCTCAACTGTATAAACTATAGTAAAATAATAAACTTTTGAGATAAAGTTATAAACCTTTAAAATGACCTGTCTCATTTGGCGATTTGGTCAACCTAATTTAAAATTACTTGCCTTATTCGGCGATTTGGTCAACCCACTCACTCATTTGCTATATGTATAATGACCGATCGACTACAGTCACAATAATGATTAGGAAATGTGAGTTCATCACCCATCTGCCTCTTCACATTCTCACTGTGATTCGGTTGGAGCAGCCCTCCCTCGGTTCAGTCAAGCTAATAGGGCATTCCCTATTCGGTACCGTCACAAGCCATACAACCCGTCGATATTCATCCATACATATAAATACATATATATAAATGCATATTCATCAAATGCAATGTAAAATTATCAAGCAACTCACCATGTGCTTTACACTTTTCAATCAATCATAATCAGTAACTTTATAGTTTTACAAATCAATACCATGTGCATAAATATTTACTTTATCATTTAATGAAAAATACATGTGAAATCAAATATACTATGAGTTCAGAAATTCATTTTCAAAACTATACTCTTCTCGAACTATATTTCAAATTGTAAGCAATTTAGATAATTTTAATACATTTCAGAAACATTTAAAAGTGTAAATATCTCATAAACATAATTAAATACATCGTTAAAGATCAAGAAGAGCATAGGGCAAGTCATAGAAAGAATCATCTACTCACAGGTTAGGGCTCCAGGTTGGACAGCCCCAAATGTAATTTTCCAAGCCAAATCTGATCAAATGAATATAAAAAATGAGTCCAGAGAGTCTAAAAACTTAATAAATGACTCCAGGAGCTTGATCACTTTTCACGGCAAAAAAATACTGTTCAACCCATGAAATCATTATTCACATGAACAAAAAGTTGTCAGATGGCGGAAAAAAATCATATCTTAATATTTATCTAACTCTTGAATACATCTACGGTGTCAGATTTCCAATTTGAGGTCTCTAAGTAAGAGTTTCAGAGTTTACCTTTTTTTGAGATTTTCTACTTCCGATCTGTGGCGATTCTATAGCTTATTTGAAAAATTGTTCAGTCAAAATTGTAGTATACTCCGTCCTGAATCCAATGGTACCTTTAATTTTGAGATCGGAAGTTAATAGGCACTCCAGATTTAGAGAGAAAAATGGAGGTTACTATTTACACTATTCATCAGTTTCGGAAATTATCACATTCTTCCTTCACACTTCTGACCTCCCCATTTTCTTTCCTTTTCTTTTTTATTTTATTATATTTACTTAATAATTAAATATTTCAAATTGGGTATTATTATTTTTATTATATACATATAAATACTATTTTTCATCCTAAAATATCTCAAAAATTTCTAAAAATTTACATTCTTATAAAACTTTAATTGAACTATTAAATCATGACTTTTCTTGATAAAAATTTAGAAAAAAGTCACAAAAAAAATTATTAGAGGCAAATATAATTATTTTAGGCACACAAAAAATTATTTTATTTAAAAATATATTTGTTTATAGCAAAACATTATTATTTAAAAAAAATTACGGGATATTACATTCTTTCTCCCTTAACATTCGGTCCCCGAATTTCAAACCATCCTATCATATGTGAGGAATGACGTCAAGGAATAATTCAGAGTTACTAACCTTATTACTCAAATAATTGGAAATATCTCGTCTGCATGTCATCTTGTACTTCTCAGGTGGCTTCCTCACTTGAGTGATTTTGCCATATACACTTAACCATATGGATTTCCTTTGACTACAACATTTTTTTTAACTTGCCGATCAACAATAAACATCGGTTTTTCTTCATGATTAAGCCAATTTTTTGTCCAATTGAATTTCTTAGAATTAGATAACATGAGAAGAATCTAATAGGTACTTCCTTAGCATTAATGTAAGAAAGATTGTACCAACATCACTTAATCCTGATGGCAATGTTAGGCAATATATACTATGCATACTTTGTCCAAAATTTCAAAAGATCCTATATATTAGAGTTTAACATTTTTCTTCTTTCCAAACCTCATTACCTCTTTCATGAGTGAATTCTTCAAGAAAACTTGATCACCAACTGATAATTTCTAGTGCTCAATATTCATGATCCTTATAAAATTTTGGCCTGTACTGAGTTTCTTGTATATTTTTTTTCCAATCAATTTCATTTTATTAACGACATCTTACCATAAGTTTGACTCCACTGAGTCATCTAACCAAAAGTTTGTAACACCTTTACTTAAGGCTTTAAGTCATCCAATAACACTTTATTTTAGGCAAATTCTGCTAAGGGATCTCCCTCCAAACTCGAAGACATACGCTTGAAGCATACTCTCTAAATTAACATCATCAATTTAGGTTAATCATGTTCTATCTATTTCATAATATTCTAAATTAGATTCCAAAAACTTAACCTTATTAAACTCATCCACCTATTAGAAGTCCTACGATGTTTAATGTAAAACCTCAAATAGTGCCATTTGTTTGTAAGGTCTGATAATTACTGATATGGGCAAGTTAAACTAAGGATAAATGATTTTCTCCAAAATTTTATCAAAATTATATAAAGATACCTAAAGTATAACTTCTGATATATAAACACATCATTTAGATTTACTATCAACTATACTATAATCTAACTAAAATCCTAAACTTCTTGATTAGCTCTCTTGAAACAATATATTCAATTCTTACTTGCTAACATACCAAAAAAAAAATATTTCACTTGTATTTTCTTTTTACCATTATACTAGTACAATTCTTTCATATCTTAGTATATCTTTATTGCCTCGAGTTATCCATATTCACAATCTATGACTTCTTCTGAAATCTCCTTTCTCAACAATTATTCACACATGAATTTTTAATCTCAACATAATTTACATCCTAGAAACTAGAATCAACTTAGCATGGTTCTCAAATTATTGTCCTTTCCCTTCTCAACCACATTAGGTAAACTTAAGTGTTGTTCATACCTTAATACTCAATCTGTATATACTGTAAATTTCATTATTCTTTCTAATTTGCACATAATATACCAACTTACACAGTTATACATACTTGATATAAATATTTTTTTTAAAATGTGTTCTTTGTTAGATAAATTCTTTCAAAATCTCCATACTTTAACCTACTAACCACTTGGACACTATAATAACTAAGTTTCAAAGAAAAGAAATTAACTTTTCTTGTAATGAGAAAAAAGAACTTTGTATTTAATGCCAAACATTAATAAGGAATAATGTAGTAGAATAGACGAAAAGTATAATAAAGAACAGTGCCAAAATAGAAAGTCAAAAATTTGGACAAAGCATTAAAAGAAAATTAAATTTGGTGGTCGTAATTCTTGAAAATCTAGAAACAAAATCTAGCCGTTATTTTGGCAAAAATCGGTAGCCGTAAGTTTTGAATATACGTGCCAAAATCTACTTTAAAGCTGTTGATATTCGGTCAAAAAGAAACATTTCTAAGCTTATAAAAGTTTGTGAAAAATAAATAATATATAGTTAACTGGTAAGATGCAATTGATTGCTTCAAAATAAATGTAATCAATCATTTGTAAAATAAACCAGTCCAAATTAAAAATTCTCAAAATAGCTAGTCAACTTAATAATACCGATAGTCGACTGGCAAGAACATTGGGAAAACAAAATAAACCATTTAACTGTCCCTCTTTAACAATTAACTTGTTTGCATTTTATCTTCTTTTTTTTTTTACAATTACGCCTATCACCTACAACTTCCTACAATAATCAAGACATCAATGCTTCATCAAGGACAACAAGGAAAAGACAAATTTCTGGTAATATCTTAACTTTATTCTCTTTATGTGCTTAATGTGAACCACGATCACAATTACTGTACATATACATGCTTACCGTCATTTTTTTAAAAATTTTCACCTTCAATTTAACTAATATCCATCAATCATTCATATAGTTGTTCTAATTATGTCTAGCCTATTTGCATAGCTATTGTAAGTATGTCATTCTTTTAATTCTATAAATGCTCACATTAATATCTTTACCTTCATACTCAAAGTTAAGGTGTGTGTATAGCAATGGAGGGAATCGCATTCTGTCAGTTTCAAAATATTTGTATCTTTTGTGGTTCCAGTCCTAGAAAAGATGGAAAGTATATGAAAGCAGCACAAAATCTGGGTATGGTGTTGGCTATGAGAAAGATTCATTTATTATATGGTGGAGGTAACGTGGGTTAATGAGGTGTGTGTCTATAGCTACACATGTAGGAGGATGTCAAGTGCTAGATATTATTCCTATAGCTCTAGCTACATCCAACATCATAGGGAAAACAATTGGAGAAGAATTTAGGGTAGCTTCCATGCATGAGTGCATGGCTAGAATGATGAGCAATGTTGATGCCTTTATTGCCTTAGCAGAGGGTTTTGGTACTTTAGAAAAGATTTTCCAAATAGTTTCTTGGGCACAACTGAATATGTATCACAAACCGATAGGTTTGTTAAATATTAACCATTTCTTTGATGGTATGTTGTATTTTCTTAATCAAGCTATGGAATAAAGGTTCATCTCACACTTAGCACGACAAATTCTCATCTCAGCTTCAAATACTGAGGAGTTGATTGATGCTTTACAAGCATATGTTCATGTACCTGATCCAATTACAGCTCAAATAGAATGGACAACAGAAAACTACAAAAAGAGCAAAATCTGGGTATGCTGCTAGCTAGGAGAAAGATTCATTTAGTATATGGTGGAGGTAATCATGGGTTAATAGGGTGTGTATCTATAGCTGCATATGTAAGAGGATGTTAAGTTTTATGTATTATTCCTACAGCTCTAACTGCATCCAACATCATAGGGAAAATAATTGGAGAAGAATTTAGGGTAGCTTCCATGCATGAGCACATGGCTAGAATGATGAGCAATGTTGTTGCCTTTATTACCTTACCAGGGGGTTTTGGTACTTTAAAAGAGATTTTCCAAATAATTTCTTGGGCACAACTAAATATGCATCACAAACCGATAGGTTTGTTAAATGTTAACCATTTCTTTGATGGTATGTTGTCTTTTCTTGATTAAGCTATGGAACAAAGGTTTATCACACACTTAGCACAACGAATTCTCATCTCAGCTTCAAATGCTAAGGAGTTGATTGATGCTTTACAAGCAAATGTTCATGTACCTGATCCAATTACAGCTCAAATAGAATGGACAACAGACGATTGCAGAAAGCGCAAATTGGACTTGAATCTTCATTTGTAACTGTAGTAGAACATGGCCATTGTGGTGCCGCTTCTACTTCCCTAGGGTCAACTTGGGTACCATCTTACCAATCGTACTCCCTTATAGTTGGTAAAACTATCTTTAAATGTTGCTTATGACCCTCTGTACTCTCGAAACATATTAGTATTTTTTTAATAAAGATAATAATAAATTTATTTAAGAATAGTTTAAATACTCTATTCATTAAGTCCATGAATGCAGCTGGGGCTGCATTTGTCAAACTAAATGACATCATCAAGAACTCATAATGTATATAATGAGTCCTAAAAGTAATTTTTCGAATATTCTCTTCCTTTAACCTCAATTAATAATACTCATATCTCAAATCAATTTTTGAAAAAATATTGAGCACCTTGTAACTGGTCAAACAGATCATCTATACGAGGTAATGAGTTTTATTCCACACTGTCACCTTATTGAACTGTCTATAATCTATGCATAGTCATAATGATCCATCTTTCTTTTCACAAATAGGTTTAGATCACCACAAGAAGAGTACTAGGTCGTATAAATCCCTTGTCTAATATGTCTTACAACTAATTCTTCTATTCCTTAAGTTTAGTCGTTGTCATTCTATATGGGGGTATAAACACTAGTTGGGTTCCAAGAAGTAAATCAATACCAAATTCTATTTTACGTTTTGAGGTAATCCTAACAATTCCTCAGGTATTACATCAAAATATTCTCTAACCACTGAAACTTAATTTACACTGGTATATTTCATATCAACATCTCCCACCACTGTCAATATGTCCTTGGCACCTTTTTGTAATAACTTATAGGCTCTTAAAACAGATATTAGATTTTTGGGTACCTCACTATAGTCTCCTTGTATCAAGAAAGAAGATTCTCCAAGAATATTGAATTTAATCATCTTCGAATGACATTCTAAAATGGCCTGACGTATTGCCAACCAATCCATTTTTAATATCACATCAAAATCTATCATGTCTAGACATTCAGGAAAAACGGATATTATATTCAAAAATGATCATATTTGGCATTTGTCTCAATTTTTAAATTCTCTAGGACACCTATCCCTTTTACTTTCAGGCAGTAATTGACCCACAGATACCTTTTAAGATGTCATAATATTCAATCAACTTTATATTAGGAAATTTAATAACTTGGAATAGAAAGGAAATTGAAATCCTATAGAATCCCTCAACAGCATCTGAAGTATAAATATGTACAGCTCATACCCATACTAAAGGTCCTACTAAAGAATTCTTTGCTCCAATAGCCATAAGAAAACCTAATGCTCTGATACTAACTTGTAACGCCCCAAATTTTCAGGCAGGTGAAACAAATATTTTTTTTTTCTACAATCAAATATTTTTCATAACTTGCATGACACTATTCTTTGTCATAGAAATAGATACATATAGGTTCTCTCATGTATATACATTATACATATCAAGTTATAAATGTCAAAGTAACAATAGAAGCAGGGATCCTGCCAGTGACGTTCAGAGTACACTCTAGATTACAAACACAGTATAATTCAAAACTGTGAGCCTTGAAAGCAACGTAGACTCACCTAAAGAATATGTCACCTAACTGATCACCTATCTACAAGATCAGACTATGTATTTTTATATGAAAAATGTGAGAATATCGTGTAGTGAGTTTGACAACTCAGTAAACAGATAATAGCTCCTATGACCTCTTAGGTCAACATATGGATGTACTCATGTTTTAAAATTTGTCACTTAGAAAATATAGTTCAGAAGTACATCCATATAGGACCTGTATTTCAAATATTTTCAAATAAAAGGATATTTAGATATACAAACCATATTCAGCATGGTATGATCATTAAACAAATGTTGTTATGCTCAACTGTATAACCTATAGTAAAATAATAAGCTTTTGAGATAAAGTTATAAGCTTTTGAAATACATGTGAAATCAGATATACCATGAGTTCAAAAATCCCTTTTCAAAATTATACTCTTCTCGAACTATATTCCAAATTGTAAGCAATTCAGATAATTTTAATGCATTTCAAAAACATTTAAAAGTGTAAATATCTCATAAAAATAATCAAATACATGCTTAAAGATCAAGAAGAGCATAGGGCAAGTCATAGAAAGAATCATCTACTCACAGGTCAGGGCTTCAGGTTAGACAACCCCAAATGTAATTTTCCAAGCCAAATCTGATCAAATGAATCTCAAAAATGATTCTGGAGAGTTCAAAAACCTAAGAAATGACTCCAGGAGCTTGATAACTATTCATCGCCGGAAAATACTATTCACGCTAGTTGAAATTACTATTCATGAAGAACAAAAAGTTGTCAGATACCCGAAAAAATTCACATCTTAAGTTTTATCTAACTCTTGAATCTATCTACGGTGTCAGATTTCCAATTTGAGGTCTCTAAGTAAGAGTTTTATAGTTTACCTTTTTTTAAGATTTTCTACTTCTGATCTGCGACAATTCTACGACTGATTTGAAAAATTATTTGGTCAAAATCATAGTATACTCCGTCCTGAATCCAGTGGTACCCTTAGTTTTGAGATCGGAGCCAATAGGCACTTTAGATTTAAGAGAAAAATGGAGGTTACTATTCACACTATTCATCGATTTTGAAAATTGTCGCATTCCTCTTTACGCTTCTGACTCCCCTCCCCCTTTTCTATTTTTTATTATATTTACTTAATAATTAAATATTTAAAATTTGGTATTTTTTTATTATATACATATAAATACTATTTTTCATCTTAAAATATCCCAAATTTTTTTAAAAATTTACATTCTTATAAAACTTTAAATTAACTCTTAAATCATGTCTTTTCTTGATAAAATTTTTAATAAAACATCACAAAATAAAATATCTTTCTGCATAATAAAAGAAAGAATATTTCTAAAAGTAAAACAAAAATTTATTAGAGGCAAATATAATTATTTTAGGAACAACAAAAATCATTTTATTTAAAAATATATTTGTTTATTGCAAAACAATATTATTTAAAAAAATTAAGCGATATTACAAAAAGACTGTATCTACATTATTTAATTATGATGGCAACTGATAATTTCTAGTGCTCAACAGTCATGGTCCTTATAGACTTTTGACCTATATTGAATTGTTTATATTCCTTTTCTAATCAACTTCACTTTATACAAAATACTCAATAGATTATATATATAAATATAAGGAACTCTTAAACCATTATGTATCTCATTCCTTTAGATCCTCAAGCTCGCATGCATAAATCTATAAGTCGATATTAGGAAACACACACATAAAAGATCATATTCATATCCATATTGGGTAACTATCTTTTCTTATTCCAGACTTCTATCAAGTCATCTTTGATTCTCATATGTCAACATCCTCCCATGAATATCATCATCTATTTTTATTCTAAAATCCATTAATCAATATGTTAAACATACGTAACAATAAATCCACCAAACCTTGTATAACCTTTATGTACCATTGACACATGTCTAACAATTTCGACTTACCTCATCATAGTAACTCTATACCCTCTTATTAACACAAATAAATTCATTATCAAAAATCTCAAGCCTTTCTTCTATCATATCTAAAAACACCTCATTCTAACTTATATCAATCCCGTTTAATTCACCCAATCATTTCAAAAAGATTTTTCCCAACAATTACTCATACATAAATTTCCAATTTCAACATAATTCACATCCTAGATACTAGACTCAATTTAATATGGTATAAACCTTTAACACAAATATCTTAACCACTTACATTATTTTTGGAGATGATTCTCAAAATATTCTCTATATTTCCAAATTAAGAGTTTAAAGATTAATTTAAATCCTACTTCCCATATTTTATTCCTCAAGAACTTCAACACCACTAATTCTCTTGATTACATTCGTCAAAGCACTATAAGGCTTTCATTCGTCTATTCCTTTCAGACTTTTTATTAGTTTAACCTACTAACCACTTGGACACCATAATAACTGAGTTTTAAAGAAAAGAAATTAACTTTTCTTGTAATGAGGGAAAAGAACTTTGCATTTAATGCCAAACACTAATAAGGGAGAATGTAGTAGAACAGACGAAAAGCATAATAGAGAATAGTGCCAAAATAGAAAGTCAAAAATTTGGACAAAGCATTGAAAGAAAATTAAAATTGGTGGCCATAATTCTTGAAAATCTATAAACAAAATCTAGTTGTTATTTTGGCAAAAATCGGTGGCCGCAAATTTTGAATATATGTGCCAAAATATACTTTAAAGCTGTTGATATTCGATGGAGAAGAAATATTTAAAAGTCTATGAAAAACAAAGATTAGGTAGTTAACTAGTAGGATGCAGTTGATTGCTTCAAAATAGATGTAATCAATCAACTGTAAAATAAACCAGTCCAAATTAAACATTCTCAAAATAGCCAGTCGACTGACAAGAACATTGAAAAAACAAAATAAACCATTTGATTGTCCCTCTTTCACAATTAACTTGTTTGCATTTCCAATATTTTTTTTTACAATTTCGCCTATCACCTATAAGTTTCTTACAAGAATCAAGACATCAATGCTTCATCAAGGAAAACAAGGAAAATAAAATTTCTGGTGATACCTTAATCTTATTCTCTTTATATGCTTAATATGAGTCACAATCACAACTACTGTACATATACATACTTGCTGTCATTTTTGAACTTTTTATCTTCAATTTAGCTAATATCCACCAATCACTCACATAGTTGTTCTAATTATATTCATCCTATTTGCATATCTATCATAAGGATACCCTTCTCTAAATTCTATAAATGCATACATTAGTATCTTTACCTTCAAACTCAAAGTTAGGGTGTGTGTAGCTATGGAGGGAATTACATTCCATCAGTTTTGAAATATTTGTGTCTTTTGTGCTTCTAGTCCTAGAAAAGATGGAGAGTATGTGAAAGTAGCACAAAATTTGGGTATGGTGCTAGCTAAAAGAAAACTTCATTTAATGTATGGTGGAGGTAACCGTGGATTATTGGGGTGTGTGTCTACAGCTACACATGTAGGAGGATGTCAAGTTCTAGGTAGTATTCCTACAACTCTAGCTACATCCAACATTATAGGAAAAACAATTAGGGAAGAATTTAGGGTAGCTTCCATACATGAGCGTATGGCTAGAATGATGAGCAATGCTGATGCCTTTATTGCCTTACCAGGTGGTTTTGGTACTTTAGAGGAGATTTTCCAAATAGTCTCTTGGGCATAACTAAATATGCATCACAAACCGATAGGTTTGTTAAAAGTTAACCATTTCTTTGATGGTTTATTGTCTTTTCTTGATCAAGCTGTGGAACAAAGGTTCATCTCACACTCAGCACGACGAATTCTCATCTCGTCTTCAAATGCTAAGGAGTTGATTGATGCTTTACAAACATATGTTCATGTACCTAATCTAACTATGGCTCGAATAGAATGGATGACAGACAACCACAGGAAGCGCAAATTGGATTTGGATCTTCATCTTTAAATGTATTAAAACATAGCCATTGCTATACCACTTTTACTTTCTTAGGGTTTACTTGATACCATCCTTACCAACCATACTCCCTTAGCGTTGGTAAAACTATCTTTAAATGTTGTTTATAATCCTTTGTACTCTTGGAACATATTAGTATTTCGTTAATAAAGATAATAATAAATTTATCCAAGAATATTTTAAATACTCTATTCATTAAGTCCATGAATGCAGCTGGGGCATTTATCAAACTAATTGACATCACCAAGAACTCATAATACCTCTAATGAGTCCTAAAAGAAATTTTTCGAATATCCTCTTCCCTTATCCTCAATTGATGATATCTACATATCAAATCAATTCAAGTTTTGAAAAACGTTGAGCACCTTGTAACTGGTCAAACATATCATCTATACGAGAAAATAGGTTTTTATTCCACACTGTCACCTTATTCAACTGTCTATAATCTATGCATAGTCATAGTAATCCATCTTTCTTTTTCACAGATAGAACTAGAGCACTCCAAATAAAAGTACTAGGACATTTAAATCCCTTGTCTAATATATCTTGTAACTATTTCTTTTTCAATTCCTTAAGTTCAATGGGTGCCATTCTATATGGAAATATAGACACTGGTTTGATTCCAGGAAACAAATCAATACCAAATTCTATTTATTGTTTCGGGATATTCCTAAAAATTCCTCAGAAATTGCATCAAAACATTGTCTAACCACTGAAACTTGATTTACACTGGTATATTTTATATTAACATCTCCCACCATAGCCAAATATCCTTGGCACCTTTTTGTAATAACTTATAAGCTGCTAAAGCAGAGACTAGATTTTGTTTTGGGTATCTCATTACGGTCTCCTTGTATCAAGAAGAAGATTATCCAAGAATATTGAATTTAATCATCTTAGGATGACATTCTAAATTGGCCTGACATGTTGCCAACCAATCCATTTCTAATATCACATCAAAGTCTACCATATCTAGACAATCGGGTAAAACAGATATCATATTCAGAAATGATCATAATTGGCATTTGTCTCAATTCTTTAAATTCTCTGGTACACTTATCCCTTTCACTTTCAGATGGAAATTGACCCATAAATACTTTTTAAGATGCCACAATATTCAATAAACATTATACTATGAACTTTAGCAATCTTGGAATAGAAAGGAAATTGAAACCCTATAGAATCCCATAGTAGCACCTGAGATATAAATATGTCCAGCTCATATCCATACTAAAAGTCCTACTAAAGAATCCTTTACTCTGATAGCCACAGGGAAACCTAATGCTCTGATACCAACTTGTCACGCCCTTAATTTTAGGGCACGTGAAACACGTGTACCATGAATATATATTTTTCATAAACATGAATATTCCAATCATTTATCATGGAAACAGATACATATAAGTTCTCCCATACATATACCATATATAGATAAAGTCCATAAACATCGGAGTAACAGCAGAAGCAGGGATCCTGCTTGTGGCATATAGAGCATACTCTAGAGTACAAGTACAATATAAATCAAAATCTACGAGCCTTGGAAACAAAGTAGACTCACCCAGAGATCATGTTGTCTAGCTGGTCAACTATCTGAAGGAAAATGACCAAACTCTATATCCTTACCTAAAAAACATATAAATATCGTATAGTGAGTTTGAAAACTCAGTGAGCAGATAATACCTCCTATGACTTCTTAGGTCAACATATGGATGTACTCATATTTTAAAATTTGTCACAGAAAATACAGTTCAGAAGTACATCCATATGAGACCCACATTTCAAATATTCTCAGTTCATATCACATTCAGATATTCAAAGTCATATGCAATATGAGATAATCATTATTCAAATATTATAATGCATCAAAACCTTTCACATGAAAACATTAGGAGGATCCCATATTAGAACCACCATATCAGAGTTCAGGCTCTTCCATACTTTGTTAGTGTAGGATTTGCCTAAACTCAGCATCCTGCTGAAGTTTGCCCTACCACCATTTAAAAGGACATGCAAAGGGACTCTAACATGGGTATTTCCCAAGCACATAGCAAGGGACGCAAGTCACATATCTTATAGTCAGCATCTCACCCATATAGGAGGCATCTCGCTCTCTATTACATATCATATCCCGTGTGTTGGCCATCACACGAGGCTAGAACCACCCCTGTTAGCTGAGGTGCACCAGGGCTAACATCACCTGCTGTTAGTAGACAATGTTTCTAATAGGATTCCTCCACAAAATTATCATATGCACATATTCCATATTATTTAAAGCAGAACTTTCAGTATAATACAAAATATCAGTCTCAATACAGATCAACTGTCATAACAATGAAAGTGAAGGCAAAGGAAGAAGTAACTTACTTGCTCACTGGTCGTTTAGAGGAGGAGGTGGAGGATTTGACTCAAATGCCAAGTGTACTAGGCTTGCATCAGCAGCAGGTATACCAGATTTAAGCAGTGCAGCAATTTGGAATTGAAGCTCAAAGCACGGTTAACAAGTCCCAAAATTAAGGAGCATGGAATTTTCAATTCAGTTCAAGGAAAATGGAAAATATAGGGTAAGATGATCTAGGTTGACAACCAAGCTATAAATTGCATCAAGTAGAGTACTGACCAGAATTATCATTCACCAGATAAAGAGACAGCAATATTCAATGACTACCAAGTCAATTTTCAGCATGCAAAGTGTCTACTCTCAATGAAATTTACCCAGGTAATCATAAATTGAAGCAGATAAATTACAGCCAAATTTAATGCCAACTTAGGTAATGGAAAAATCAAAAACCAATAGAAAATATTCAGCAATCCATAAACTTAAAGGCCAATTTCAAATTCCAAATTCAGTAAAGATGGATTGATTAATTCAAAATTCAGTTCAAATTTCAATTGCAAGAAAACTACAAATTCATAAGTAGATAAAATCAATGCAATGTGTAGGATAAACTTCAAGCAGAGGATTGCCAACAAAACCAATAAACTCAGCAGGTTAATTTCAATTTTAGCTATACCAGAATTTTAGTTTAACCAGGCAACTTAATATCAGAGAATCAATTTCTAAACAAATCAGGTATCTCAAAAGTTGAAAATTCATCAAACATATAATCCAAGGTGCAAGAAAAACAGCAACCAGGAGATGTAAACATATACCTCATGCAGTGCAAAGTTAGGCAAAACAATCCAATCAAGCAGATGTTAAAGTCCAGGTAAATCGTAGCGTTGCAATATTTCAACTAATGATTTACCAGTAGCAAATTATAGTAAGCACCCAACTTTAACCAACAGAATTCAGTATCTATGCATCCCAAAACTAGGCCAATTAAGCCTCTAGTGCAGAACATATATTCCTAAATGAATGCATTCAGCTAAATTAAGAGCAGAGAATTGATGGTAGGCAATTTAGTGTAATGAGGAAGTCAAGCAATAACTAGCTTAACCAAACCAATGCAGATAAACCATCCAGCAAGTCTAACAATGGGAAGGGAGTTCTAGTTCAGAAACGTGAAGTTCAAGTGCAAAGAACTGATATAATTAAACTAGAACACCAAGTCCAACAAAAGTTCAAGCATACATAATTCCAAATGCAGCTTTTAATGCCCAGGTAAACTAGTAAAGAAAAAGGCCAGCAATCATTAGTATGAAAACCTATCTAATTAGGTAGAACTATCCAGCATTACATGGCTAATTAAGGGCAGAAATTTGGCAACAAATATTCTTATTTCAAGATAAACGAAGACCAAAAAATTTTAATGCAGCAAATCCAGCAGATTGATGCTTAAGTGCAGAAAGCAAAACCAGACCAATCTAGAAAATTAAATCAGTACAATCATGAAGTCCAAAATTTCCAATCCAGAAATTTAATCAACAAGTGTAGTGAATTAGAAATTACCTAGAGAGAACGATGGATACTAGCAGCAAGGAATGTAGCTACGAACAGGGAGTAGAGAGAACTAGCTGGACACAGGCAACAAAGGGGAGGGGTTTTTTAGATTAATGGAAAGTTCTGGTGTATGGGAATAGGAGTGTGGGTGTAGAGGAATTTCTGGGTGTGTGTGTGGGGGGACTTCGGGTTGGTTGGGAGAGGGACTGGACTGTTGGGATGGGGATTTCTCTAGTTATGGCTCGGGTTGGGGTAGAGAGGAATGGGGGAATGGTGGGCTACGGGTTGGCTAGGATTTGGGTTGTAGAGGGAATACGCTGGGTGCAGGGGAAGCTAGGCTACGGGAATGGTTAAGTGTGGGGAGACCAAGATGGAGAAGGAAGAGGTGAGGTGTGGGCTACGCATAGGAAAATTTCTGGGTTGGGGATTTAATCGAGAGGGAGAAGGATTAGGGCACGGGCATGGGATTGGCGGTGGAGAAGGTTGAGGACCACGGGAATGGTTGAAATTATAGGGAATTTGGTAGGAAAATTGGAGGGAAGAAGGTTGGGAAGGCACAGGGAAAGGGAAGCAAACATGGGCAAGAGCACGGGGAGAAGAAAGAATGAACACAAGGGAAGAAAAGGAAAGAAAAACAGGGATAAAAACTCACCTGGTCCCAAAGCATGATGTACCCGTGCTTCACTGGATTCTTAAATTTCTTGGAGAAGTAGCCCACGTTGGCTAGCACGGGGAAGGAGTGCTTGTCATAACCCGAAGCACAGTTGTGGTGGAAGACATGGCTTGGCCTTGCTTCGCATTGGAATCTCAAAACTTTTGGATTTGGCCCATGTTGAGCAACACGGGCAAGGTGTGCTAGCTCTGGACGTGGGGCATGGTCGTGTCAGGTGACACGGCTTGCTCGTGTTTGGCATTAAAAGGGCAAAAAATCTCCAAAATTTGGGCCGTGCTTGAAGCACAGGCATGGTGCATGACACAGGCTACCCGTGTTGCTTATTGGAATTCATTTTTCTTCGAATTTTGCCTTGCTTTTTTTTATTCCCTTTAATTTCCTTGATTAACATCCTTTCTCCAACCTTGGGGACATGGAAATTTACCAATAAAACATATGGAAACACTCATTAAACTCCTAACCTAAGAAATTAACTAAATTAAAGATAAAAACTAAAATTAAAAGAAAGAAAACAAAAGAAAAAGAAACTTAAAAATTAAAATGTGGGTTGTCTCCCACAAAGTGCTTGTTCAAAGTCATTAGCTCGACTCCTTTCATGCTTTCCACTCAAGGAGGCTTGAAGAGAGTTTGAATAATCCTTTTTTTGATCCATTACCTCTTAGTATGGTGCTTGAGGCTTTGCCCAATAGCCTTCAAAGTTCCTTTTGGCTCAATCCTTTCTTCCTTTGCTCCATTCAAGTTGAGAGGAAGTGGCTTAGGTTCTAACTTTGGAGCTTTAATTGCCTCCTCAACTGCTTGCTTTTCTTTTCCCTATTTATCATAAACAAAAGAACTTTCCACTTAGCATAACTCAAGTGGGATAGAAGGAGGAAAATTCATGATATAATCATCCATATTTGGTTTAGGTAAACCAATCATACAACAAGATTCATTTAGAGATGGAGTGTTCATAGTATCATTCAAATTAAATTCTAATTTCTCATCCCCTACATTCAAATAAAGCTTTCCATCTTTTACATTGATGTTTGCACCAGCTGTGGCTAGGAAAGGCCTTCCAAGAATGATGGAGATTTTATCATCTTTCTCCATCTCTAAAATAACAAAATAACTGGTATGAAAAATTTACCCAACTTCAGAGAAACATCCTTTAATATACCTACCAGATACTTAATGGATCGGTCAGCTAAATAGAGAGAAAGAGTGGTAGGCTTCAAGTCACCCATTTGAAGCTTCTTGCAAATCGAAAGAGGAATGAAGCTCACACTTGCTCCAAGATCACATAAAGCTTTTTCAATCTTCATGTCTCCTATAAAGAAAGGAATTGAGAGGCTTCTGAGATCCTTAAGCTTTTGTGGCAGCTTATTTTGAATTAAAGCATTGGATCCCTCTATTAGTGCCACAACAGCATGTTCTTAAATTTTTCTCTTATTTAAGAGGATTTCTTTTAGAAACTTCGCATAGGAAGGCATTTAGGAGATGGCTTCTAGGAATGGAATATTAATGTTCAACTTCTTTAAAATATCTAGAACCTCCCAAATTGTTTTTCTAACTTAGCTTTAACCAATATTTGAGGAAAAGGGATTGATGGTTTGTAAGGTGCAAGAGTCACATATTTGGGGTCTTCTTCCTTCTTTTCTTCTTCTTTTGGTTCCTCTTGTCTTCTCTTCTCAAATGTAGCTTGAGGTTCATCTTCTTTTATCTCTCCTCTTCTCTCTGATTCATCCAATTATTTACCACTTCTCAGGATAATGGCATTACAGTGCTTCCTAGGGTTCTCAGTCTAACCTGGAAGTCTGCCAAAGTTCTTATTAGATAGGCTTGCTTGCTGTGCTATCTAAGTTTCCAGCATCTTACTATGGGTAGTAAGCGAGTCAACCTTAGAGGCTAAATCTTTTATAGCCTCATTCATTGAGTGGTGCTGGGTTATGCACTCATCATTCTATTTCGTCTGAGTAGTCATGAAATTTTCCATTAGAGCCTCTAGATTTGACTTTGGCTGAGAAGGAAGATTAAATGGCCTCTGATTCTAAAACCAAGGAGGTTGCCTAAAATTATTCTGAGGCTGATTCGTATTCGGCTTGGATGAAAGATTTGGATGATTTCTCTAGCCTGGATTGTAGGTATTGCTGTAGGGACTATTTTTTTGGTTATTGTTCACAAAACTTACCTGCTCACAATCCTAAGGTGCAGAGTTTCCAAGCTGGCATTCATTGGCCACATGACCAACACCTCCACAAATATCACATGCAGAATATGGAGAAGAGGAACAACAGCATTGATGCTTAACTTATTGACATGTTGTAATTTAAGCATGTTGTTAGCATTATTTTAGTTAGTTTTTATTTAATTTAAGTAGAACATAGATATGAATTAATTGAGTTTTTTGTTTTATGTTTTAGGAATAATAAAGAAGGAAAGAAGAGGAAAATAGAGAGAAAATTATAGAAAATTGTTTATTTCTGATCCTTCGTCACTAGTTGAGGCATATCTCACTTATTTGGACTCCGATTGAGGTGATTCTAGTAGCTATGGAAAGAAGAGCTACAACTTTCCTGTTTGTCACTTCAGCAAAATCCAGAAGATTATGGGCGCCGCGATGCTCACAAGAGAGCACTGCGGCACCGCATGAAGACGTATTTGGAGCGCTGCGGCGCCTGAGCACATTCAAGATGAGCGCCGTGGTGCTCGCCGCCGCACCAGGTCGTTGAATTCACGAATTTTAGGTCTTTTGACTCCAATTGAAGCTCGATGGGCTGGGATTTGACCTAGATACATTCCTACTTTGATTAGGAGGAGTTAATCTATAAAAGGGGAGGAAAGCAAGTAGAGAATTCATTCAATCATTCACCCAAGTTCTTAATTACATTCTTCAATTCTTCTTTAGATTTTCTTATGGCCCTGTGTGGCTAGTTCTTTTTAGTTGGTTGAGGTAGATTGAAACCTCAAGAGATCTTCATGCATTGTGAGATGTGGATTTGATTTTATTATTTCAATTTGAATTGAGTATTGATTATTCATCTGCTCTTCTTCTCAATGATTATTCATATGATTCCTAGATAGGCCTACTAGTATATTGTCTGTCTTAATCTACCGCTGAATTATGTTTTGAAGAAAGTCTTTAATTCTGTGATTCATGAGGAAAATAGGTTTAAGGATTTTGGATTATAAATCATTAAACCTATGATGAATAATTAACTAAATTAGATATAGCCGATGTGTTTATATTTGTTTAGCTCTGTCAGTTTCTCTAGTTCTTCATGTGGTTAAGAAGCTATACTTTACCGATGTGCTAAATGATTGCTTGTTAATTAGGGTTTAATTGGTGCGATTGTCATTAATTTACTAGACTTAAGGAGGAACAGGGTTAGAAACCCAATGATAGATATTCAATTACCGATTGATTATGTTGTCAATGATCAATACAATCCTTTGACGGTGGATATCAACCGAAACTAACGTCTTTCTCATTAATTACTCTCTTAATTATTTTCATTATCTGTTACTTCATTTTATTTGCAATTATCAATCCCCCTCTTTCTCAATCACATAAGGTAGTTTCAGTCTTTGTGGGATCGACCCTTACTCCCACTACTATAGGTTAGTTTTGAGGTATGGTATCAATTTGGGTGTACCTACGACAGTACGCGCCACTTATCTAATTTCTGAAACAAGGCATCAACTTTAGAAGTTAGATTATTAAATGCATCAACTTTATACATACTTGATGGTTTTCTAGATGGTTGCCTCTCACTAGACCAGGAGTAGTGATTTTGAGCCATATCTTCAATTAACTCATAGGCCTCATCCACTGTTTTGTTCATAATGGCTCCTTCTGCAGCAGCATCCACAGACATACGGGTGTTGTATATCAGTCCATTATAGAACATATGGACTATAAGCCACTTCTCTAACCCATAGTGTGGGCATATTCTGAGGAGCTCTTTAAATCTCTCCCAAGCTTTATATAAAGACTCACCATTTTTCTGAGAAAAGGTAGTAATTTTATTCCTAAGATGAACTGTCTTACTTGGTAGGAAGTATTTGGCCAAGAAAGCTTGAGAAAGTTGCTTCCATATTGTTATTGACCCTGATGGAAGGGAATACAACCATGCACGGGTTTTGTCCCTCAGAGAGAATGGGAATAGTCTCAGTCTAATGGCATTAGAAGATACTCCATTTAGCTTCAAGGTGTCACAATACTCTAGAAAGACTAAAAGATGGAGATTAGGGGTCTTTGGTAAGTAACCATCCAAATTGATTATGCTCAACCATATGTAGAAGAGAAAGTTTCAGCTCAAAGTTGTTGGCCTCAACAACTAGTCTAACAATGCTTGTGTTTAGGCCATGTGTATCCGAGATGATGAAATCTTTAAGAGATCGGTTATCTCTCTCAGCCATGGTAGGTGCAAAATGTTCTTGCTGTTGTCTTCTTCTTCTCCTTTGTAGTGTGTGTTCAGTTTCTCGATCAAATTCAGAGAAGAACTCATGATCTCTTCGCATAAAATAGTTGCATACCTACAAAAAAAGAAAATAGGCAAAAAGCAGTAAGATAAAATATGCAAAAAAAAAAGGATCTAGTCTAGCTATTTCGCAAAGTATCTAATATTGACTATTGTTCCCCGACAAGGGCGCCAAAAACTTGTCGTGTGTGTTTTATAAATAATCGCAAGCACACGGCATAATTGTAGCTAGTACAGTGAGTACGGGTTGTATCCCACAAAGAACAATGGTCAATTACTAGAATTATATAAAATATGCTATCTAAATCGATGTAATTCAATGAAAGTTTATCACAATTAAACTAATAAGTAATCTAATTAATAAAAGCCTAGGGTTACGGTTTACCACACTTATGATATTCAACAATCAATATGTATTTCTAATTGCAATTATCTAGGTAATTGGGGATGGTTTAGCCTTAATTAACTAGAAACCTTTTTCGAGCATTACTAATCATACCTAGGTTAATCCAATTACCTACTTTCGTGGTTCTTAGTTCAACCTAGGTCCATTAAGTTCTATGCCAACCATGGAATACAATTAATCAATTTTCTCGTGCCCACTAATTTATTCATTCCTATAGAACCTTAAACTACTTTTGTGATTAAGATATCCCTAATTAACTATTAAGTTCTGGCATTACCTTTCACCTTTCAGTTCATCAATTAATATCCTAAGACATGATAAATATTGGCCAGACATTCATCAACTCATATAATCAATGCATAATAGTCAATCCTAATTAACCATGGATAATACAATTAGGGTTCCAACAATGCTGAATCAATCTCAAATCTAACCTAAGAACATGAAAGTGAACACTAATCCTACTCTAAATCTAATCTAGTAGTGTTTCCTAAGCCTAAAACTGAATCTAAGATGTTTGTATGAGTCTGCATATCCTTGGTTGCACTTCCTAATGTATATATATCAACTTGGCTGCTCAAAACCCTAAAAATCATATAGTGTATGGGCACAAAGCACGACCGTGTTCCAGGACACGGCCTGGCCATACTTTGGGCTAAATTATAGGACATCACTCCATCTTTTACACAAAGCATGGCCTGGCCGTGGTTCATGCACACCAAGCATGGCTTAGCCGTGTTAGGGTCTGCAAGTCTCAAATCTTGCCAATTTCTTCTGTGTTGCCTCCTTGCATCCTCCTCAGCTTGTTCCAAGTCTATATGGCACTTCTCATTAGTGTTTTCCTTTGCTTCTTGGCCTATTTTGCTCACCTACAAGCATAAAACCAACCAAAGCAGTATCCAAAACAAAGCATAACCAAAAGCAGGGGAATAATCACAAGTTTACTTTAAATTAGGGGATAAAATATAATCATTAAGCACTTAAATTTCCCCTTTATTAGACACAAGGATATTGGGTTATCTGAGCACTTTTGAAATTTCATTATGAACTGTGTGTCTACTAGTACCATGATCATTCATTGGAATAGAGAAATCACTGAGTACTTTAAGATGTTAATGGGCGTTAGACAAGGAAACTGGTGAGTATTGTCATTGGTACACTAAATAAAATAAATTCTTTACCTCAAAACTAATATTTAGTAATGGGCGTAAGGGTTTATCTTATAAAAACTGATCTTACCTTTTGTGAATAAAAAGTGGGTTTGAGTACTGTAAATAAACTAACAAAGTACAAAGAGAATTATCACAATAACTGAATATGAGAGTGTTCAATGATGAGAGTGTTGATTTTGGTTCATTTACACCATCGAGGATTGCATTGATCATTGATAATATAATTAATTATATATTGAATATCTACCGTTAAGATGTTATCCCTGTTTCTCCTTAAGTTTAGTTAATTGATAACGATCGCCTTAACTAACCCTAATTAATAAGTAACCTTAGTTAATTGGTAAAATCCAACTTATTAATTGCATGAAGAAACTGATAGAGTTAAATAACACATGCACATAAGTTGTATTTAATCTAGTTAATTATTCATCATAGGTTAACAATTCATAATCATAAAATTATTAATCCTATTTGTCTCTTAAATCAAAGGGATTGAAACTTTGTTGATTTATGATTCAATAGAAAATTGGAACAATTAAACTATTAATGTGCACCCTAAATATCAACTAATACAATTATGGGAAGAAGAACGGATGAATAATTAATACTCAATTAAAATTGAATAATCAAACCTTAATCTAATCTCATAATGCATAAATCCTTGAGGTTTCAATCTTCCTTAACCAACAAAAGATAATTAGCCATGGAAGGCCATAAGACAGCCTAAGAGAAGATGAGAAGAAGAGAGAATAGAGAGAACTCTTGAGGATTAAATGTTCTTTTGCTGCTTTCTTGACCTTTTATTTATAAATTTTTACCAACTAGTGAGGAAATGGGAGACTCTATAGTTATATGGAAATATAGCCATGATGGGAGCTTCTTGGTAAGATCAGCCTATACCATCAAAATGGATGGCCAATGCAATACCCAAACGATGTGGAAAATGATATGGCATTGGTTGGGACCTTAGAAAATCAGAACCTTCCTCCAACTTATAGGTCAAAATAGTATTCTCACAAATAAACATAGATTTGAACAGTAGCTTGATGAATCTGACCTATGCCAAATTTATGAGAAGGATTAAGAATCAACATTACACTGTTTGAAGGATTGTGATAAGATAAGAGATCTTTATAGAAGGCTTGTTCACATGAAGTATTAGCATCAATTCTTTTCTTTGGAAATGATGTAATGGATTTCACTTAACCTCTCCTAGAGGCTTGGAAAAAATGAATACAGTTATTTGAATTGGGATATGCTATTCAATATGACTATATGGAACATTTGGATAAAGATAAATAAGCCCGTCTTCTAGCATTCAGACCACTAATCAAATAAACTTCTCTTATCTTGCTTGGCATGAGCTAGATATTTTATGGAATGGACTCTTACTACTAATACACTATAGGGTAGATGGAGTATAGTTCAAGAAATCGGTTGGAACCCATTGGTGGGACATCAAGTGAAGTTTAACATCGACAGTTTGGTTCATCACCTCAACTACGTTAGCTGTTCGGGAGTATTAAGAAATTTGATAGTGATGTGGATACTTGGATTTTCTAAAAGAACTAGGGAATGTAACATTACCTGCACTGAACTCTAAGGCATTCTATTAGCTTTGATCGTAGCATAGGTCACATAAGCTGATTATAAGACGACCATTGATGTCTATTTGAAAGTCATAAACAGATAACATCCTAGAACATGTCTAATTCTCCACATCAGAAGTCTTATAACATGGGACTAGAAAATTAGCATCCAGCACTCCATTAGGGAAGGAAATAACATAGTGGATTAGTTAGTTATGCAGGGTTGGATCTTCATCTCCTGGACAACCCTCCAATAAGCCTAAATTTGCTTCTACTTGATAATATGAGGTGAAGATCTACCTCACATTTTGTGTCGTGTTAGCCTCTTGCCTATTTCTTTTTTCGTACAAAAAAAATGAAATATCAAGATTTTCTTATAGAATCTAAATTCAAAAAGTGATGAAATTCTTAATTATCAATAAAAACAGTTACTTCAATAAAAAAATTGAAAATTAAAATTTTCAACATTTACAAAAAAGATTTCTTTCATCTTCAAGTATTACATGTACAATAACTATTTAAAAAAATTATTATTTGAACCAAAAAAAAAATTTAAAAATTAAATTTGTCAACATTTGTAAGAAATTTTTCTTCCATCTTCTAGCATTAAATGCATAATAACCACTAAAAATAATTACTTGATCCAAATGTTTTACAATAAAATTCTATAAATTTTCTGTCATGTTATATGACACCCTTTGCTTAGGTAACCTGACACATTGAAGACCTTATTTCTTATACAACTAACATTTTTACTAAAGTGCGGTATCCTTGCTTTCTCTAGCTTTCTCACCTTCTCAATTATTTTATTTTATTTTTCATCATTTCCTTTCTCTACTAGATAAGGTGTTGAACATGATTTTTAGGTAAAACTATGTTTCCTCATTCTTTTTCTCCTAGATTGTGCATTGTTGGTTGCACAACTACAAAAATTGATTAAGAGTGTAAATCTATTTCATTATTTGTTATTTTGTTTCTCTTCTTTCTTTGTTGCTATATGAGAGGCATAATAAGTGTTTTAATCTATGTTAACTTATATTTTCTTTTTATTTCAAAAGATAATGTTGACTTGGTGGGAATGGATGTTGCATATGTCTAAATATTTGCCTATTTGATAAACTAAAATTTGACTTTAGTGAGCCTCCTTTTACTCCATTAGCTAGACTTAATAATAATGTGTGTTACACAAAATTTTCGTTTTACAATAGTTGAATGGCTGACAACATTAAGTATGTAACTCCTCTAAAAGGGAATTAGAGGATCAAGGCAATAATAAACCATTTGTGGACAATACCAGGGTTTAATCTACCAAATGAAGTTAATAGTATTGATCAGTTTCTAAAATGGCAGACCTAAATGATGCTTTTAGCCAATTTCTTACAGAATCCTTGCACTCAAATCTTCTTAAGGCTGAGATAAAATGGACTTTGATACCACTTTGTGAATGTTCAATCCTCGAATGTGTTGGACCAACTTTGAAAACTAGAAACAAAAAATAGAAATAGCAAGAAGTTGGGAAGAACACTAGTACATATAATCTTTAACCTGATTTAGAATCTTAGTGTAAGATTCCTACATTCAGCTTTTAATCCATTATGTCAAAATGTTTTACCAACCCTTGAAGAATATGTTAACTCTAATTTATTAGAGTTATTACATGTTGTTCTCATGCTTATTATTCTGCAATTTGGTTGATTTAACAATAATGCCACTTAAAAAGATACGATTTTTGCATTTCTTGAGTGTAAGAGTACCCAATGTGTTAATCATAAAATTCAAATTGCATTGCATGAGAAAGGGTCATGCAAGCAAGAATATGATGGGTATTTTTGGCTTATTACTATTCTGTGCATGAGTGGGGGCTGATTTTGAATTGTATACTGTAGATGGGCTAAGCCCTTGCCTATTGTAGCAGGAGTTATCTCCACTACTCAACATGGAAGAAAAAGGCGCTGGCAGGAGTGCAGGCTAAAAAGAAAAAAAATTGCAAAAAGCGGCCACCTCACCAAGACCACAACCCTAGCATATTAAGGGAAAGGAGAAAATAGAAAAGGTATATACGAAAGAGGAAAGACAGACAGCTACTACCTCTTGGAAAAGGAACGCACAAAAAGGAAGGACTGACTATTCTATTGAGAAGCATTCTTTCTCGGACAGAGGAAGAAAAAAACCTACATGGAAGGAAGTAGAAAGGGCAGCTAAATGTAGGGAAAAGAAGGGAACCCTCTGTAGAACCCCTTTCTTCCTTTTTTGCTCACTAATATTTTCTTTTCTATTTCTATTGTATTTCATTCCTTGTGGATATGGCTACTCTGATATTTTCACGTGTAAATAATCTAGATATGATACTAGGCTAAGTCTTCAGCTAAGATTGCAGAATGGTTGATATGAACTCTAAGCCTATTTAAAGTTAATGATTGATTTTGTTTTAGTAAATACTCTTGATGTTCAAACTGTATTGTAAATTTTGATTTCTACCATTGCTTAATCACCAGTAGTAGGATATAAAACTAATATTTAATCTGTGAAGGTTAATGGAGGTTGGACTAGGTTTGAATATTATGGGTTTAGCTAAATCTCATGTTTAGGCTAGAAGAAGCAACTATTATAGGAATATAAAGTTTCCCTATATAACTTAACAGTTTTAGAGCATTAATGGCATTCTTGAGGTAGATTTATATAGGAATATATGAATGAAAAAACCTTAAGAATAACTAAGTATGGCAGTTCTGGAAGAACCCATTCAAGATAAAAAAAAATTGGTTATTGGAGCAATTGCTGTAGCAAAGCTATAACAAAATCAGTGTAGGAGCTAATATCAACCTTGAAGCAATCCTAGTTGTCCTTATTATCAGATTTTATTTTGTTAACCTAGTGTTTCAAGTAATCATTTTAGTATTATGTATTTAGTTCATTCTCTTAGTTTGTGATTGAATCCAAATTTTCTTTAAGCACTTACAAGTTTTTGACCACATTTTTGAGTCAATTGTCTATAGTAATTTCTAATTACAATTCCTCGTGAGACGATATTCTCTCATTAATTTACTACTTGTCTACGATACGTGCACTTGCATGTTTACATTGCATATATAAAATACTAAGCAACAAGTTTTTGGCACTGTTGCTGGGGAATTGAAATTTTAGAAATTATTTGTAGATTTTGATTGGTTTTGGATGATTTAAGTCTTAAGGCATCCTGGTGTTTTGGGCAGGTGAACTCAGTGCATGAACAAGTCAGACAAAGAACTACTTCCATTGGATCCTGAGATAGAGAGAACTTTTCTACGAAGAAGGAGAGAACTGTTGGGTCTACACCAAATGGCAGCAATGGCCAATCCAAGAGGTGACAACATGGATGACCATGACAGAGCCCTGGATGCTTATGTTTAACCAAATGTGAATGGGCTAAATCTAAGCATAGTAAGGCCAGAAATTAAAGCTATTCATTTTGAGCTCAAACTGGTGATGTTCCAAATGTTGCAAACTACTGGACAATTCAGTGGGTTGCCTACAGAGGATCCTCACATTCACCTTAGAGTGTTTATAGAAGTCACTAATGCATTTAAGATGAATGGGGTGACATATGAAGTTTTGAAGCTCAAACTGTTCCCATATTCCTTAAGAGATCGAGCTAGAGAATGGTTGAATTTTTTGCCACCTGATTCTATTGCCAATTGAAATGATTTAGCTGAGAAGTTCTTAATGAAGTATTTTCCACCTACTAAGAATGCAAGGTTGAGAAATGACATCACGTCCTTTCAGCAACTAGATGGAGAGCCACTAAATGAAACTTGGGAGAGGTACAAAGAGCTGCTAAGGAGATGCCCTCACCATGGGATTACATGCTGCATTCAGATGGAGACCTTTTATAATTATCTCAATGCTCAAACCAGAACTATAGTGGATGCAGCAGCTAATGGAGCACTTCTGTCTAAAACATATAATGAAGCATATGAATTGCTTGAAAGGATAGCTAGCAACAATTATCAGTGGCCTATGGATAAAGTCTCAACTGGAAAAAAAGCTGTTGGTATGCATGAAGTGAGTGAAGCCACTTCTCTCATAGCCTAAGTAGCTTCACTAGAAAATATTATGAAAAACCAGCAATTGAATCATCCTCAAGGTGTTAATTTGGCTAAAGAAGCTGGAATATCATGTGTTATGGGCAATAGGCTTAATTTATTTGATAGCTACCCTTTAAATCTAAAGTCAGTATGTTACATGTGGAACATGAATCGCAACAACAACCCTTATTCAAACAAATACAACCCGAGTTGTAGACAACATCCTAACTTCTTTTAGAATAACCACAGTGCTGGCCAAGGAAGTAATTCTGCACCTCAGAGGCCACAATTTCCACTAGGATTCTAGTAGCCAAAGCATTAATCTAATGAGATCCCAAACTCCTTGGAGTCATTGCTTAAGGAATATATGGCAAGAAATAATGCTGTGATTCAGAGTCAAGCTGCTTCAATAAGGAATTTAGAGACCCAAGTTGGGCAGCTAGCTAATGAGTTAAAAAATAGACATATAGGGACACTTCTAAGTAATACTGAAGTTCTTGGGAGAGATTGAAAGGAGCTTTGCATGACTATAGCACTTAGGAGTGAAAAAATAGTGGAAACAACCCAAGCTAAGAAATAGAATCAAAAAGATCCTACTGCACATCTTGATGAAAAGGAGAACAATCGGGGACAAGTTGAGGAGGCAAGCAAGGAAGCAAGAAACTTTAGAACAAATGTTGTAGCATTGCCATAGTAGAATATTCAACAACACAGACCACCTTGACCATTCCCTCAAAGATTTCAAAAGTAGTAGCAAGATCAGTAATTCAGAAGGTTTCTGGATGTTCTTAAGCAGCTACACATCAATAATCCCTTAGTGGAAGCTTTGGAACAAATGCCAAATTATATCAAGTTTATGAAGGATATTTTGACTAAGAAAAGGAGATTTAGGGAATTTAAAACTATTGCACTAACTAGGGAATGCAGCACTTTGCTGTAAAATAAACTACCACCCAAACTCTAAGATCTAGGCAGTTTCACAATTCCATGTTTCATTGGTAACCAATATTTTGGCAAGGCTTTTGTGTGATTTGGGTGCAAGCATTAACCTCATGCTTATGTCCATATGCAAGAAATTGGGAATTGGAGAAGCTAGACCTACTACTATTTCATTGCAATTGGTAGATATATCTATAGCATATCTAGAAGGAAAAATCGAAGATGTCTTGGTCAAGGTGGATAAATTCATTATTCTAGTGTATTTCATAGTGCTGGATTATGAAGCAGATGTAGAGGTACCAATCATTTTGGGAAGGCTATTCTTAGCTGCTGGCCAAACTCTAATTGATGTGCAAAAGGCTGAATTAACAATGAGAGTACAAGATGAGAAAATTATATTCAATTTCTTCCAATCCATGAAGTTTTTTAGTAAGGTAGAGGAGTGTTCAGTTATTTCTGTGATAGATACATTAGTATCTGAGCAATTTGAGAAGTGCTATAAGGATCTTTGTCAAACAGTTTGGCATGAAAATTCGGATTTAGAAGGTGAAGATGAAGAAGAATAGGCTTAGATAGACATAAAATAAGGTGTTGGAAAGCAGATATTGCAGGTCGAGCCATTGGACACGTCTTCACTGGAGTTAAAGCTGCCAAAAGCATCAGTTGATGAACACTAGCCTTGGAGTTGAAGCCACTACCATCCCACTTGAAATACTCATACTTAGGAGATTCAGCCATGCTACCAATCATTATTTCAGCACAATTGACAGAAGAGAAAGAGGGCTAATTAATTATAGTGTTGAAGAAATTTAAAAGAGCCATTGAGTGGACACTTACAGATATTAAGGGCATTAGTCCTTCATTATGTATGCATAGGATTTTATTTGAGCACAAAGAAAAAGGGTCCATTAAAGCTCAAAGAAGGCTTAATCCAATAATGAAAGATGTGGTGAAGAAGGAGATCATTAAATGGTTAGATGCTGGAATTATTTACCCTATATCGAATAGTTCCTGGGTTAGTCCAATTCAGTGTGTTCCTAAAAAATGGGGCATAACCGTGGTAAAAAATGATAATAATGAGTTAATACTAACCAAAGTTGTGACTAGTTGAAGAATTTGTATAGACTACAGGAAGCTGAACAAAAGCACCAGAAAGGACCATTTTCCTTTTCCATTCATTGACCAAATGTTAGACAGGATTGATATGTAACAACTCTATTTTTTTTCAAATATACATATATATTTTTAAAAAAATCCCATGAAGTCATTACCTTTTTACTTTTAACTATTTAACTTATAATAAATATTTAACTTGCCAAGTGATCTGCCTCCTCTTGTGAGTTAGCAGCTCTTTGGCCCCTTGCCACCAATACTTAGCTTTATCCTTTAGCATCTATGCAGTAAAGATAACATGCTGCTAATTACTGCAGCCCATCACCTCAAAGATCTTCTCCAATTCCCTTATCCACCTTTCGGCTACCGTTGGGTCATAGCCACCTTAGAAAGAAGGTGGTCAGGTTCTCAGGAACTCAGATAGGCTATTATCATTTTATTCATTAGGTTGTTTGCAACATTTTCTCCATTCAGGTTATTACTGTTCTGGAGATGTTGCTAAATTTGATTGGTGGCTAGGACTTCGTCTCAAATTGTTGTAGCCAAGTTGTGCAGGGTTTCTTCTACATTGTTTGTAGGGTTCCTCCTCGGTGGTGCCATACTCTACAGTGGAAAAAACTGAGTTATGCTGCTATTGAGGTGATCAAGCCCAATAATTAGTTCAAAAATATTTATAGCAGTCATAACACCACCTCGGCATATAGATAGGAAACACTAGTAATTTCTTAACTATATGAAATCACTGATCCCCCACACAACATAACCATAAACATTGTCAAGACACTATGAGATTGATTCAAATAACCATCCACCCATTGGCCTTCTAGGATCAACCTCCTCTGATACCAATTATGTAACAACTCCATTTCTTTTTCATATATACATATATATAGTGTTAAAATCCCATGAAGTCATTACCTCTTTACTTCTAACTATTTAACTCATAATAACATTCAATTAAATTAACCAAGCATAATTAAGGTTTATAGTATACCATTAACACTGATACAATTCTGGATTTACATACACATCATTAATTAAAAAATCCGTACAAAAATCAAACATATATATGTCTACATTTTATTCATCCATATTGATCAATTTTTGGGGATACAGGTGCAGGTGTTTACACTTTCATTGGGATCTTAGCTAACTCGACCCAACGTACGCTAAAAGTTGGTCATAGAAAATATTTGCATATTTAGTATTCTAAACATGATATGAAAATATAGTGAGAATTAAATCCCAGTAGGTTCAACAATAAATTATAATTATCATTAATATAGCTCATCATGTCATGTTCATCTATATAAACTACAGCAAATAACTTTGGTCACATGAATGTACTTTATCTATGCATATGAAAATCGTATAGTAATGATATGTATGGCAAGAATAATTATATTTAGAATAATGACTATCAACTTATTTTTATATCAAACTAACCCGATCAGGGTGAGTACTTTCTACTCTTCGGTACAAGCTTTTCTCGCTTTGTCCGACATGGCACACTTTCTCTTTCTTTTCTCATTAACATAATCATAGTCGTGAGTAGAGCATCCCACTACAAGAAATTTAATTTTTTGTGGCAAATTTTCAATGGCGACTTATAAATTCGTCACTATAAGCCATTTTCAATGGCGACATTTAGGGTTGTCACTGAAAGTTGTGCTTTCTGTGGTGACTTAAACATGTCGCCACAAAAAAGCACACTTTTAGTGGAAACTTTAATAATGTTGCCACTAAAGGTGGGTGTAAAAAGTGATTCACAACCCTTTTTGTGGAAATTTCTCAGTGTTGCCACTGGAAGGTGCACTTTCGGTGGCGACATTTGACGTCGCCACTAAATCTTGGTAGAAAAATTTCTCCCATACAAGTTGGTGTCTTCAGTGGCGACTATTTGTCACCACCGAAAAGGTTTTAATGGCTATTTAAATAAAATCTCCACTGCAAGGTAAAATTAACTTTTTTTTAAAAAAATTCATCTTTAATTTATTTTTAATATATGCATAAAATTTAAAGTTTTTATATAAATTATACAAAAATTTATATTTTTTAAAAGATTGTTTTGTTGAGAGTGTTAAAAAAAATTTTGAAAATTTATTTAATTAATATAGAGAAAAGTTTAATTTAAGTATATCTTTATTTTAACTATATAAATTCTTATTTATACTACATAAGAAAATATGTGAAATGCACATTGTTGTCATGTTCTATCTTTTTTTTTTGTTATTTTAATTTATTTTAATAACAAAGGGTTTGTTTCAATTTTACTTAATCATCAAAAAATTTCAAAATTTAAAACTTTAAAGTTAAAAGAGAATTTTGTTATTTTAATCTATTAAAAATTTAGTTTGAATTTAATTTTTTTGAAGTTTAATTTTTAAACATATGACTTAAAAAATTATTTTCCTTGCATAAATAATTGTGCATTAACTATATTAATAGAAATTGAATAAATTTCTGTAACTAATTAAAATGAAATTTTAACTAAACTTTATCTTTGCTTTAATTATAAAAAAATTGTTAAATATTTATAAATAAAATAAATTTGAAGACATTTTTAAATTTAATTAATTCTTAAAAGATTAAATTGATAAATGTAAATTTTAAAAAATAAAGTTGAATATATATATATATATATATATATATATATCTGTGTGTGTGTGTGTGTGAAATATGCAAAAACCTATATTCTAATTCTCTATTCATATATTTTAAGAATAGATTCCCTTTTTTTCTTTAATAATTACAAAAATTTAAAATAGTTCATGTATTAAATACAAGATATCAATTGTCATGAAAAGATGGCAATCTTTTCTGGTAAAATTTTTATTAAAAATTTTAATAGATAATACCACTAGCGCAGCCTTAATATGAATTTTTGTTGCTCATTCTAAAATTTCAACTATGATTTCTAATTCTTTTTTTTGTAAAAAATGATTGTGTAAAACTTAAAGGCATGGTATAAATACATGAAAGTACAACATATAAGAAATGTAAAGAAGGAATATAATGTGTTATGTACAAAAGTACATATGTAACAATTTTTTTTTTATTATACAATATAAAGTTCACATACACATCATTAATCAAAACATACATACAACATTTCAAACACATAAATATCTGCATCTTATTTATTCTGGTTGACCAATTCCAAAGATTCGAGTGCGGGTGGTTGTACCTTCACCGGGATCTGTGCCAGCTCGCCCACAAACATTTTATTTAGGATCCGCCCATCATAGAATAACTCGATCCAACGTGCACTAAAAGCCAGAGCTATAGAAAAATCTGCATAACTAATTTTCTGAACATGACATGGAAATATAGTGAGAATTAAGTCCCAGTAAGTTCAACAATAAATCATTATCAATATAGTCATCACGTCATGTTCAGCTGTATAAACTACAGTAAATAACTTTGGTCACATGAATGCACTATATCTATGCACATGAGAATCGTACAAAAATGACATGTATGACAGGATTGATTATTTTCAGAATATCATATAATGACTATCAATTTATTCTCATATTAATCTACCCCGGTCAGGGTGAGTATTTTTCTACTCTCCGGTACGGGCTTATCTCGCTCCATCCGACATGGCATACTTTCTCTTTCTTTTCTCATTGACATATTAATAACCGTTGGTAGGGCGTCCCCTATTGGTGCACCACACGGATCGCCATGTGACCGTGCTTATTTCTTGTCTTTTTACATTAATAGCCAAAAATATAATTTGCAATAACAAGTATGTTCATTATACTCACGTACCATAATGTTTCATCAAAATATTTCCATGTTAAAATTACACACTTAGAATGGTAAGAAGTTCATGCATTGGCAATGGCTATAGCATATACTAGTCATTTATTATTTTCATTTATAAAATTCTTCTTCTTCTTTTTTTAAATATTAATTTTATTTCTTTATTTTCTTGATGCAAGTTTTCATCCTATCTGACCTTCTCTTACTAACTAGAGGATAACTCCCTCAATTTAACTACGATTTAGGTGATCTTTATGTCAATTTAAAGATAAACAATTATCTAAAACTATTATGTTGAATAGTTGAACGAAATATTAAGAGACCATGGTGATAATTTATATGCTAACCATTTATTTTAATTCCTTATAGAATGTTCCCAGAAATTAAAACACCGAAGCTATCCTAACATATTCTTCCTAGATTAACCATTTTCTGACATTTGCTTACTAATCGGAACATAACTACCACATATGAACTCTAAATTGAATGATGCCAGTGGCTAAAAATCCGTGACACATATATATATAATTCATATGTTAACCGTTTATTTTAATTCCTTATAGAATATTCCAAGTAATTAAAACACTGAAGCTATCCTAACATATTCTTCGCTGATTAACCATTTTCTGACCTTTGTTTCCTAATCGGAACATATCTACCTCATATGAACTCTAAATTGAATTATTCTAGTGGCTAAAAATCCGTGAGACATAAATCTACATTTGTTATGTTAACCATTTTTTTAGATACCCAATATAATGTTCCCAGAAATTAAAACAAAAAAGCTTAAAATTCTGCCACCCATAGCCATACCCATGCAAAACTATCTACACCAACCTAAGTATTCAAACATACATAATATGTAACATGATATAGCAACATCCATGACCAATCATCAAAGTTCTAAAATCAAAATCCCATATAAATATTACAAGTTTCAAAACTTTTCTTCAAAAAGAAATATTGTTAAACTAACCTGGAGCACTTAGTCCCCTAGACTTCTTCTTCCTCTTTCTTCCTTTCTTCCTCTCCTTTCCTTACTCTACCTTGCTTCTATTTTTCCTCTCCCTCTCTTGGACTACATTCTAATGTTGTAAGGCTGGGTTTTCTTATATAGACCACCAAATAATTCACCTTTCATGATCATGGGTCTACCTTATCACAATTAGGTTACACTTGGTTGAAATTTTGGAAAACAAACAACTTATGTTCTCGTCTTCATCTTCCTTAGTCAAGATATGCATAGGAAAAGGAGATTTGCATTTTGAAAATTATGATAATATGTTCTTAAGATATGGGACAAGATCCTTTTGATTTAGGGATTCATTTACTTTCTCTTTTGTCTTAATCAATTATCATAGGTTTGCCTTTTTAAGTGGCAAATTTCTAGCCCTTCAATCTCCATTATTTGGTTGAAATTATTTGTGTGGGATAGAAATGTTTTGTCCTAATGCTATGTATTATCATACCACTTGCTAAAATTATGAGTGTAGGATATAGATGTTTTGTCCTAAAGCCTTGTATTATCATACCACTTACTAAATTTTTGTCTTAATGTCATTTCACCTAATCTTGATTACACCATTATCTTATCACTTTATTTTTATTTTTCCTATTGGATTTGGGCTCACTCTTGTCCATTTTCTTTATTTTGGTTAAAATTCTACATTTCATAATGGGCTTGGTCACATTTTCATGATTTTTGGGCTACCGTTCCAATTTCTATATTCTAGTCCAAGTCTATGTTTTATTTCTTGCTTAGGTTATCCAATGGGGTTGCTAAAAAATATTATGTTAAGTGGAAAACCTCTATATGAATTGTCCATAAGTGAAAGCCCAATTTATGGTTGGAGATACTAAACTTAATAACTTTAACTCTTAAATTAGGAAAAATTACCCTAATCCAATCTTCTTGAAATTTTAAGACCTTTACATACTTCACAAAAATTTATCTTCCTTATCCAAGAATTTCAACTTTCTTTGGCATGCTTATTTCTAATATTTTCTCTTAGGTTTTTTGTCTTTACCTATTCCATTAATGTTAGAACATTTCTATGCATACACGTAAGTTGAAGAATTTCTAAGGATTATATTTCTTTAGGTATCTAAAAATTGTCTAATAAATTTTATTTCCTTAAATATTTATGTATGTTTATCCATAAAGGAAACGAAATTAGGGATGTTACATTTCCCTCCCCCTAAAGGAAATTTTGTCCTCAAAATTTCAAAAATTACCTAGTAACAACAATTTCGGATATTTCTTCCTCATGACTTCTTCTAGCTCTTAAGTTGCTTCTTCTGGAGTCAAACCTTGCCATAACACCTTAACTAGGGGAATAGTTTTTTTTTCGTAATTGCTTCACATCAGTGTCCAGTATAGATGCTGATACTAGCTGGTATGTCATGTTCTTCTTTATTTGGATTAGTTCATCTCGTATCACATGTGAGGAGTTTGGACGATACTTTCGGAGCTGTGAAACATGGAAAACATTATGCAAGTTCGACAAATTAGGTGGGAGAGCAACTTGATATGCTAACGTCCCTACTTTCTTCAGAATTTGGTAAGATCCTAAAAATCGCGGATTAAGCTTTTTGGTCTTGAGAGACCTACCAACTCCAGTGGTAGGAGAAAGTTTTAGAAATACATGGTCCCCTTCCTCAAACTCCAGAGATCTATGTGTCTTATCATAGTAACTCTTTTGCCGACTTTGAGCTGTGAGTATTTTATCTCATATCATCTTGATTTGTTCAGTGGTTTGTTGAACTAGATCAAGACCCAGCAAGTTCTTTTCTCTTACCTCAAACCAACATAGTGGAGATCGGCACTTCCTACCATATAAAGCTTCGTAGGGGGCCATCTTAATACTGGAGTGATAACTATTATTATAAGTACACTCTACTAAAGATAGGTACTTATCCCATCCTTTACCTTGCTCTATCACACAGGCCCTTAACATGTCTTCTAGAGTTTGAATGATCCGTTCTGTCTGCTCGTCAGTCTGAGGATGGTAGGCAGTACTGAACCGCAACTGAGTACCAAAAGCTTCTTGCAACGCCTTCCAAAACCTCGACGTAAACCTCGGATCCCTATCAGAAACAATATTTAAGGGAATCCAATGCAGTCTAACTATTTCCTAGACGTATAGTTGGGCCAATTTATCTAGTGAAGAGTTAATTTTTATGGGCAGAAAGTGAGCAGATTTGGTTAATCTATCAACTATTACCCATATAGAGTCATGTCCTACTGAAGTGTTAGGTAAACCCACAACAAATTTCATCGAGATATTGTTCCATTTCCATTTAGGGATCTCAAGAGGTTGTAGAAATCCCGCTGGCTTTTGATGCTCCACCTTCACCTTTTGGCAAATTAGACATTTCGCCACGAACTCCGCAATATCCCTTTTCATCCCTGGCCACCAATACATCCTCTTTAAGTCCTGGTACATTTTAGTGCATCCAGGATGGACAGTATATTTACTCTAATGTGCTTCTTGTAAGATCTTAGTCCTCAACTCTCGTTCTTGAGGGACACAAATCCTTCCTTGATACATGATTGCTCCATCTTCCATGATAGAAAAATTTCCTTGATCTTTATGATCCTGTAAGTATTGGTTGTGAATTTAAGCCTCTTTGATCTGGGCTCTAAGGTCACACCCTATACTTAAACCATTAATGATTAGCTTCTTTGAGGAAAAAGTAGTGTTCAGCTTCAAATTTTGAAACTCCTCTAGCAATTGCATCTCATACAGCATCATCTGGCCCATGTGTAGAGATTTTTGACTTAAGGCATTAGCTACAACATTCGCCTTTCCTGGAAGATACTTTATCTCAAACTTGTAGTCATTGAGAAATTTCACCCATCTTCGTTGCCTCATATTTAACTCCTTTTGATCAAAGAGATATTTAAGACTCTTGTGATCGCAATATACTTCAAATGTTGCTCTGTATAAGTAACGTCGCCAAATCTTTAAAGCAAACACCACTGCCGCCAATTCAAGATCATGGGTTGGATAGTTTCCTTCGTGGGGTCTTAGTTATCTAAAGGCGTAAGCAACTACTCTCTTGTCTTACATTAGCACACACCCTAGCCCTTTCTTTGAAGCATCACTATACACTTCAAAATGTCCTGTGGGGTCTGGAATAATTAAAACCGGAGGAGTGGCCAGACTTGTCTTAAGCTCCTGAAAACTAGCTTCACATTGATCAGTCCATTTGAAAGGACTTCCCTTCCTGGTCAATTTAGTCAATGGCAAGGCTATACAAGAGAAGTTTTGTATAAACCTCTTGTAGTATCCTGCCAAACCTAGGAAACTTCTGACTTCTGTAACCGTCTTTGGTCTCTCCCATTGAATTACTGCTTCCGTCTTGCTAGGATCTACGGTTACCCCTCTATTTGAGATGACATGTCCGAGAAATTTTATTTCTGACAGCCAAAATTCACACTTCTCTAATTTGGCATACAACTTTTTCTCTTTCAGTACTTGTAGTACAATTCAGAGATGTTGTTCATGTTCTTTCTCATTCTTAGAATATATCAAGATGTCATTAATGAACACTACCACAAATTGATCTAGGTAGGGTCGAAAAATGCGATTCATGTAATCCATGAAAATTGCAGGTGCATTTGTCAACCCGAAAGGTATTACGAGAAACTCATAGTGCCCATACTTAGTCCTGAAGGCAGTTTTTGATACATCCTCCTCCTTGATCCTAATATGATGATATCCCAACCTCAAGTCAATCTTAGAAAAGATAGAGGCTCCCTTTAATTGATCTAATAAGTCATCTATCCTAGGGAGAGGATACTTGTCTTTGACAGTCACTTTATTTAGCTGTCCATAGTCTATGCATAGTCTAAGGCTTCCGTCTTTCTTCTTAACAAACAATACAGGAGCTCCCCAAGGTGATACACTTGGTCTAACAAATTGCTTGTCTAACAGTTCCTCCAACTGTTTCTTGAGTTCTTGTAGTTCTTTCGAGGCTATTCTATAAGGTGCAATAGAGATAGGTCCTGTCCCAGGTAAGAGATCAATAGAAAATTCTAACTCTCTGTTGGGAGGTAATTCTGGAATATCTGATGGAAATACTTCAGGAAACTCGTTGGCTATTGGAATTTCATCAAGCTTCGCTTTAACTTCTAGATTTGATAAGTGAAAGAGAATGTATCCAAGTACTCCATTCTTCAACTCCATATTAACTTGATTGGCATTAAGCATCAATAACTGCACCTCCTCTTATGGAGTAGGAGGTAGAAATTCAACAGTCTTGTTACAACAATTCAGCAAGACTCGATTTCTAGACATCTAGTCTAACCCTAGAATGACCTCAATACTTCTTAAAGGTAAACAGACGAGATCTATAGAAATTTTTTTCTCCTGGATGGTGACTTGATAGTCCTTACATACAAAGGAAGTTAATACCCTTTCCCCTGTGGGAGTAACTACAAATAGCTCATAGAGAGTTTCAGAAATAGGAAACTGAAACTTCCTAATACATTCTTCCGATATAAATGAATGACTAACACTAGAGTCAAACAACACCATAAGAGCAAATCCATAGATATAGCATGTACCTTGAATCATTTCAGAAGATTGAGCTGCCTCTTGGCCGCTCAGGGTAAAAACCCTTCCTTTCACCTGAGGCTTCTGTTCTGGCTGGTTTCCCATATTTTCTGGGCAGCTTCTTGCAAAATGGCCTTTCTGTCCGCATTTCAAACATACATCTAGTCCCATGTAGCATGGCCGATTACCATGCATGCGTCCGCACTTAGTGCACTTGACTGAAGCAAGGTCTTATTGGAAGGTTCGAAGACTCACAGTCATTGGCCTCTTGCCAGTACCCTGTCCTTTTCCTTTGACATTTCTGCCAGAATTTTGTGGCCCGTTCTTCCTTTTCCAAAAGTTCTGTCTTTATTTCTCATCCTCCACTGTCTTCAAACTCTTCTCCAGGAGTCTGCATTTATTTATAAGAGGTACAAACTCCTTGATCTCCATAGCTATAACAGCATTCTTTATCTCTGGGTTCAGTCTCGCTTCAAACTTAACAGCTTTCCATGCTTCATCTAGGTTAAATCGCAGGTAAACGAAGAACTTAGACAACTCCTTAAATCTTGCAATGTACTGGTCTATGGTCATGCTGCCTTGCCTGAGTTAGAGAAATTCGATCTCCTTCACTGCCCACATAGTACTTGGAAAGTACTTTTCCAAAAAGGTGTCTTTGAACACCTGCCAAGTGATCTTCCTTCCCTGGTGAGCTAAAAGTTCTCTAGCTCCCTGCCACCAGTATTCTGCTTCATCTTTTAGCATATATGCAGCGAAGATTACTTGCTGCTCCTCAGTACAGCCCATCACATCAAAGATTTTCTCTAACTCCCTTATCCATCTTTCAGCTACAATCGGGTCAAAGCCACCTTGAAAACAAGGTGGCCTAGTCCTCAGGAACTCGGATATGCCGTTATCATTTCCAGCCATCCGATTGTTAGCACCATTCGAGTTATTAGCATTTTGGAGGTATTGTGGAATTTGGTTAGTGGTCTTGACTTGGTCTCGAATTGCCATGGCCATGTTATGCAGGGTTTCCTCCACATTGTTTGCTGGATTCCTCCTTAGTGGTGCCATTTCCTACTATGGAAAAAAACAAAGTTATGCTGCTATTGAGGTGATCAAGCCCAATAGTTAGTTCAAAAAAATTTAACAGCAGTCATAACACCACCTCGGCATATAGATAGGAAACACTAGTAATTTCTTACCTATATGAATTCATTGATCCCCTACACAGCACAACCACAAACATACTCAAGACACTATAAGATCGATTCTGATAACCATCCACCCACTAGCTATCTAGGATTGACCTCCTCTGATACCAATTAATGTAACAAATTTTTTATTATTATTATACAATATAAAGTTCACATACACATCATTAATCAAAACGTACGTACAACATTTCAAACACATAAATATCTACATTTATTTATTCTGGTTGACCAATTCCGAAGATTCGGGTGCGGGTGGTTGCACCTTCACTGGGATCTGTGCCAACTCGCCCACAAATATTTTATTTAGGATCCGCCCATCATAGAATAACTCGATCCAACATGCACTAAAAGCCAGAGCTATAGAAAAATCTGCATAACTAATTTTCTAAACATGACATGGAAATATAGCAAGAATTAAATCCCAGTAAGTTCAACAATAAATCATTATCAATATAGTCATCACGTCATGTTCAGCTGTATAAACTACAGTAAATAACTTTGGTCACATGAATGCACTATATCTATGCACATGAGAATCGTACAGTAATGACATGTATGACAGGATTGATTATTTTCAGAATATCATATGATGGCTATCAATTTATTCTCATATCAAGCTACCCCGGTCACGGTGAGTATTTTTCTACTCTCTGGTATGGGCTTATCTCGCTCCGTCCGACATGCCATACTTTCTCTTTCTTTTCTCATTGACATATTCATAACCGTTGGTAGGGCGTCCCCTACTGGTGCACCACACAAATCGCAATGTGACCGTGCTTATTTCTTGTCTTTTTACATTAATAGCCAAAAATATGATTTGCAATAACAAGTATGTTCATTATACTCACATACCATAATGTTTTATCAAAATATTTCCATGTTAAAATTATACACTTAGAATGGTAAGAAGTTCATGCATTGGCAATGGCTATAGAATATACTAGTCATTTATTATTTTCATTTATAAAATTCTTTTTTTTTTAAATATTAATTTTATTCCTTTATCTTCTTGATGTAAGTTTTCATCCTATCTAACCTTCTCTTACTAATCAGAGGATACTCCCTCAATTTAACTTCGATTTAGGTGATCTTGACGTCAATTTAAAGATAAACAATTATCTAAAACTATTATGTTGAATAGTTGAACAAAATATTAAGAGATCATGGTGATATTACTCCCTCAAAGTACAGGTTATTTCTTCTCGGGTAGGTTTTGACCTCTACCTACTAATCTATCCATATCTCCCTCAAAAGAATTCCAAATTAAGTGATTCCAGTGGCTAAAATTCCGTGACACATATATATATAATTCATATGTTAACTATTTATTTTAATTCTTTATAGAATGTTACCAGAAATTAAAACACCGAAGCTATCCTAACATATTCTTCCCTAATTAACCATTTTCTGACCTTTGTTTACTAATCAGACCATAGCTACCTCATGTGAACTCTAAATTGAATGATGCCAGTGGCTTAAAATTCGTGACACTTATATCTATAATTCATATGTTAACCATTTATTTTAATTTCTTATAGAATATTCCCAGAAATTAAAACACCGAAACTATCCTAACATATTCTTCCCTGATTAACCATTTTCTGACCTTTTTTTACTAATTGGAACATATATACCTCATATGAACTCTAAATTGAATGATTTTAGTGGCTAAAAATCTATGAGATATAAATCTACATTTGTTATGTTAACCATTTGTTTAGATTTCCTATAGAATGTTCCCATAAATTAAAACACAAAAGCTTAAAATTCTGCCACCCATAGCCATACCCATGCAGAACTATCTACACCAACCTAAGTATTCAAACATACATAATATGTAACATGATATAGCAACATCCATGACCAATCATCAAAGTTCTAAGATCAAAATCCCATATAAATATTACAAGTTTCAAAACTTTTCTTCAAAAAGAAATATTGTTGTCTTCATCTTCCTTAGTCAAGATATGCATAGGAAAAGGAGATTTGTATTTTGAAAATTATGATAATATGTTCTTAAGATATGGGACAAGGTCCCTTTGATTTAGGGATTCATTTACTGTCTCTTTTGTCTTAATCAATTATGATAGGTTTGCCTTTTTAAGTGGCAAATTTCTAGCCCTTCAATCTCCATTATTTGGTTAAAATTATTTATGTGGGATAGAAATGTTTTGTCCTAATGCTATGTATTATCATACCACTTGCTAAAATTATGAGTGTAGGATATAGATGTTTTGTCCTAAAGCCTTGTATTATCATACCACTTACTAAATTTGTCTTAATGTCATTTCACCTAATCTTGATTACACCATTATCTTATCACTTTATTTTTATTTTTATTTTTCCTATTGGATTTGGGCTCACTCTTGTCCATTTTCTTTACTTTGGTTAAAATTCTACATTTCATAATGGGCTTGGTCACATTTTCATGATTTTTGATCTACCGGTCCAATTTTTATATCCTAGTCCAAGTCTATGTTTTATTTCTTGCTTAGGTTATCCAATGGGGTTGCTAAAAAATATTATGTTAAGTGGAAATCCTCTATATGAATTGTCCACAAGTAAAAGCCCAATTTATGGGTGGAGATACTAAACTTAGTAACTTTAACTCTTAAATTAGGAAAAATTACCCTAATCCAATCTTCTTGAAATTTTAAGACATTTACTTACTTCACAAAAATTTATTTTCCTTATCCAAGAATTTCAACTTTCTTTGGCATGTTTATTTCTAATATTTCCTCTTAGGTTTTCTGTCTTTACCTATTCCATTAATGTTAATATATTTCTATGCATACACATAAGTTGAAGAACTTTTAAGGATTATATTTCCTTAGGTATCTAAAAATTGAAAAAGTGCGGTTTGACTCGTTACAAAATGGTTTTTAGCAGTCTTACAAGGTGTGGGATCTTCACGGAGAAGCCTTAGTGACGACTTCAAATCTCCCTCATGGTAATAATGTTGAAGAGGATGATATAACAAAAATGATACACGATGCATATGGAGTTTCTAACATAGAGGATATGAATACTCTTGTAGAAAATAATGAAGAGCCAAATTTGCAAGCAAAGAAGTTTTACCAATTATTGGAAGATGCCGAAACAAGTCTATATCCAAATTGTGATAAGGTGTCAAAGTTGTCATTTATTGTTAGACTACTTAATCTGAAGTGTCTTAATCACTGGAGCTATAAATCTGTAGACATGTTGTTGGATTTATTTAAAGAAGTATTGCCAGATGGGGCTTAAATACCAAATTCTTACTACGAGGCCAAGAAAATAATTCAATACTTAGGGTTAGACTACACCAAAATAGATGCATGTAAAAATGATTGTATTCTTTACAGGAAAGAATATGCTAATGCACAATTGTACCCAAAGTGCAATTTGTCCAGATGGAAATTAAACAGGCAGAAAGGTAAGAAACAAGCACACAAAGTGTTACGATATTTTCCAATAAAACCTAGATTGCAAAGACTATATATGGCAAGACACACTGCTAGAAATATGAGGTGGCATAAAGATGAACGTGTTAATGACGGTGTATTAACATCCAGCTGACTCCATTTGTTGGAAATCCTTCTATGAGGAATATCCTAGTTTCTCAGTTGATCCTAGAAATGTTAGGATGGGTTTAGCAAGCGACGGTTTCCAACCATATGGAAACCTGAGGGCCAACCATAGTATCTGGCCAGTTATTCTTGTACCATACAACTTGACCCCTTGGAAATGCATAAAACAACCATTCTTCATGATGACACTTCTTATTCCAGGCCCTAAGTCTCTAGGAGATGATATAAATGTCTATTTATAACCAATGATTGACGAGTTAAAAGAATTATGAGAGGTAGGGGCTGAGACATATGATGCTCATTCACAATCAAACTTCAGTATGTGGGCGGCTATCATGTGGACAATAAATGATTTTCTCGCATATGGCAATCTTTCTGGGTGGTTAACCAAAGGGAAGTTGGCATGTCCTTGTTGCCACAAATATACCCATTCTATATCATTGAGAAGCAAATTATGCTATATGGGCCATCGTCGTTTCTTGCCAGCCAATCATCCATGACGTTGAAATAAAAGGGCCTTTAATGGTAAAGTGGAGAATAAAGTCGCACCTACATATCTGACAGGTGAAGAAGCACTTGAACAATTAGAACTCTTATCAAATGTGACATTCGGGAAAGGTCAAAAGTGAATGCACGGCCAATCTAGTGTTGCTTACAATTGGAAGAAGAAGAGCATTTTCTTTCAATTGCCTTATTGGAAAACACATTTGCTTCGACATAATCTCGATGTCATGCACATTGAGAGAAACATCTTGGATAATATTCTGTCTACAGTAATGGGATGGCTGGAAAGACGAAGGATACAGTGAAGAGTCGATATGATTTAGTGGACTTGGGAATAAGGCCCGACTTGCATCCTATTGATGATGGAAACAAAATTTTGCTCCTAGCAGCATCTTATGAGCTATCAGCACAGGAAAAGTTAAAAGTGTGTAAATTTTTGGCCTAATTAAAGGTTCCTGATGCATTTTCATTAAATATTTTGAGGTGTGTCAATGTCGAAGAAAGAAAGATATTTTTATTGAAGTGTCATGACCATCATATATTATTGCAAGAACTATTTCCAGTTGTAATATGTAGGTTATTGTCTAAGGAGGTGAGTGATCCTATAATAGAGTTGGCACAATTTTTCAAGATTCTTTGCTCAAAGTGTTTAACTATGGAAGATTTGAATTCCATAGAAAAACAAATTGCCATAACCTTGTGCAAACTAGAAACTGTGTTCCCTTCAGCAATCTTCGATGTCATGGTTCATCTACCAGTTCATTTGGCAAGAGAGGCAAGGATTGCTGGACCTGTTCAATACCGATGGACGTATCCAATTGAAAGGTAACAATATGACATGTAATTGGGCTTTAGTTTCATTCGTTCGTAGATAACATAGTTATTTCAATTCACATTTACAGGTATCTACACACATTAAAATCATATGTCCATAATAAAGTTCATCCTGAGGGCTCAATCGCTGAAGGCTATTTAGCATATGAAAGTCTCACGTTCTGCTCAAGATATTTGAGAAATATCCCAACAAAGTTTAATAAAACTCCTAGGAATGATGATGGGAACATGACAGCTTATGGGGAGTCAATATTTGACCAGAGCGGGCAACCGAGAGGTGCTACCAAATTGATTACTTTACCTAATAAAGAATTTGATCAAGCCTGTCTATACGTACTACAAAATTGTGAAAAAGTTTGACCATTCATAGAGTAAGTATACAATATTTTACTAGCAATTAAATTGTTACTAGATTAAACTCATTTGATGAATTGATGTGTTGTAGAGAGCACAAAAATGAGCTTCAAGCACGTGTATCAAATGTTGATTCGAGACACATCTCAGAATTTCCTCAATGGTTTAATCATCAAGTAAGTGTCTTTCAATTACGCCTATAATGCAATATGTTATAAGCTGTATCATAACCTCTAGATGTTTTATAATTTTCAATAGGTTATGAAGCCAGATTCATAGTGGCGAGAAGATAATGAGCTTGTTAGCTTAGCTATGGGTCCTTAAAGAGTTGTATGTAAGTACACAACATTCCTGATCAATGGATTTTGGTTCTATATAAGAGATCAAGAATCTCAAAGAAAAACTCAAAATAGTGGAGTTTTAGTGAATGGGGATGATTCAAATCTTGAGAAAGAATATTATAGTGTCGTTGAGGATATCTATGAGCTTTCTTACGTGGGAGAAAGGAAAATATATATTTTTAAGTGTCATTGATGGGATGTTGCTCACTTAAGAAGAGGATATAAAGTTGACAGATATGGATATACAAGTGTGAATACTCGTTGTTCGTTGAATACAAATGAACCATTTGTCATGGCATCTCAAGTAGAACAAGTATTTTATTTAGATGACACGGTCGATCAAGATTGGCTTATTGTTGTGAAAACAAATCCCCGTGACCCTTTTAGCATGCCTCGTCAAAGATAATGAGGGTGAATCATTGTCTGCCGAAGATGTTTACCAAAAAGGGGAGGTTGAACATAATTTATTTATTCATATTGAGGACACGAATGATATTGCAGTGGTGTTATATAGGGATGACGTGCAACCTCAAAGCCTCAGCCATCAAAATGAAGGCACAAGTGCTAGAGAAGTTAATTTCATCAATGACAATCAGGAAGATGAGACTATGGATGAAGAAAGCGATGAAGGAGAATTTTTATCTGGAGACTCAATGTGACATGTAGTGTAAAATGTTTACATATGCTTAATTTCTTGTTGTTTTATATTATTCACATGCAGTTATTATATTTCTGTAATCATTTATGTCATATTTAAGTGTTGAAATGACAACTTGCTCTATTTATATGCAACAGGTGGGTTTAATGATGGTGGAAAGAGGAAAAGGTGGACGAGGTGGTCGTGGACATAAAGTAGTCGTGCAAGGCCCTTTAAATGAAGAACCCCCACAGATATCTATACAGCCACACAATGAAGAGACCCAGGCACTGCCTGCCACACCAACTTCTCGATGTCCGATTAGTAGTGCAGGTATAGATATAGAATATTGAACACATGCTACTTGAGATTGATCATTGTAAAGGTAATAACAATTATCACTTAATTAACAACTTCTTGCAGTGCATCTAGAAAGGTTAAGGGAAGTTACAAATGCCTTATCGTGGATGAAAAGACAAAAAATTGTAGTTGAAATCTCTGATGAGATCTTTCGAGCCGTAGGAGAAGGATCGAGGGATCTCATCAACTACATTAGGTATATCACATGATGCACATGTCTATTGAAAGAGAGAAAGTGGACCGATATTTGGGAAGGATATGGAGAAGGGATTTTGATTAGAGTGAAGATAACAACTAGTATATTTGTCTATCATACTATTGTTAGTATACATTTCATAGATTTATCACCTTTGGGTTTATTATTATAGGAAATATTTAAGGTTAGAAAAACTCCAGAGCGACGATTTGATGCATTTATTCATGCCATTGCACAAAGGTGTTACAGAACTTGGAGGACAAACTTGCATGAGCACTACTCTTTGTACGACACTAACAAACAAAGACTCACGAATCTTCCTCCTAGAGTCCACAATGATGATTAGAGGCACTTGATCAGTTATTTTGACTCAGATGATTTTAAGGTAGTTTGTATTAACACATTTTAGTAGCACGTACAATGACAAATGCACTAAGCTCATTTTATGTTAAACGCAGGACACAAGCTCAACAAATGCACAAAATAGGTTTAAGCAAACAACAAAGCATAAGTGTGGTTCTTGGTCATTTGCAGAAGTTGAGGAATCAACGGTGAAATTTTAGAGTAATGTACTTTAATGTATACATTTATGTGCATGATGAGTAACAATAATGTTTTATAATAGAGGAATCCTGAAACTGGAGAGAAGGCATCAATTGATCAAATATGGGAGTTACAACATACACGTAAGACTAAAGAAGGCAATGTCGTATGGTCCGATGCAAAATCTCAAGAAGTTCATGTATAATTACTGCAACGTTTATTACTATTTAGAAATTGTAATTTATATTTGTATATTTTATTTCAAATGTATGCTTTGTTTAATCGTAGGGCCAACTTCAAGAGATTATAGCCAAACAATCTCAAGAAGATGCCACGACACGTTTAAGCAATGATGAAATCTTGACTCAAGTACTTGGTCAAAGGTCGAGGTTCTTTTACGGTAAAGGATACGGTGTGAAACCTCCCTCTAAGACAGTCATTGATCGAATCACACCTCAAGAAATTCAAGAGCAAAAAAGGAAATTACGTGAAGAAGTTGTAGCGGAGGTACGTGAAGAGATGAGAGTTTGAGAAGAGAGGTTGCAGGCACAGTTTAAAGAAAAGCTACAATCGCAGATGGCTTCTCTTATCGCATCTCTCCAACAGGTATTTCTTGATCAGATTTGCTTGGTTCAATTACATTATGTAATTTTAACTACAAACTGTAAACCAAATATGCTTATAAATTAAACCCAAATCATTCATATACTCGCCAAACTTGATTGAACTATTTTATTGTATTATTAGCTCCTTTTTCTATTATCTTGATTATTTCCTTGTTTGTAACTGCTCACAAGTATTGATTTAGCAATATAACCTTAATTATATTATTATCACTTCTAACCTTTTTGTGCTACTGTTGCTAAGTTGGAAAGCTTGAAATTGATGAATCAATTATAATCTAGTGATTGTATGTCTGCATAAATGTAGTTTTAAACTTGTTGGTTCAACTGAATCCACCTTCATGTATGCTTTCACAGTATTATAAATAATTTTTTTTATCCTAATTCACTTAAATAATTTTATTGTCTGTGAATAGGAGCAAATTCCACTAAGTCTTATTAGTAGTGCTGCACCAGGATCTACAGCTAATACAACACAAACATCTTCAAGAGAACCACCGACTTGATTGGTTCATTTCACTTTATTGTTATGTGTGTTGGCTTTTATTTACAGACGGTATTTGTCTCAAATATTTGTTAGATTTGAAATCATGTTCATGTATACTAAAGTAGAGAGACATTGTCTTGTCTATGTTTGTAATATTTCTGAAAATTGAACCTAAGTTTTATTATCGTATTTCTCATAGATCTTTTATATGTCAATTTTCTTGACAAAGAAAGGGAAAATAATGGAAAATATGAACAAAGCCTTCGAGAAAGTTAAGACACTAGTGGGAATGGAGGTGGAAGAAGATGAACAACAAGCTACGGCATTGCAGCAGAGTAACTCATTCGTATATTTAGAACTAATTTAGTCATAACTGCACCTGGTCCACCAACTAGGTGTTTGCTTTTATGGAATATATTGTTAATCCTTTTCTTTTTGATATATTTGGTGACAGAAAAATTTTCCAAGCAGCAATTGGTATCATGTATTTTTTTTACCATGTTGTATTGCATGATATTAGCTACCACATATTTATTGTATATCTCTATATAGAGTAAGTATTAAAGTGCTAACGTTATTTTGCATTTGACTCCTTTGTAACATATTATACGTTGATTGCTAATGTCTTACAAACTTAAAATTTTGCAACAATATTATTTATTGTAAGCCCAAGAACTATCATGTTTAGTTGTAGTAGAAGTAAATAGACTAGATCTTTCTTGGTTGACACATGGAGAAGTTGGTAATCATGATTTGCAGGTAGTGTGGTTTAGTCTTAGTTAGTGCATCATACTTAGGTCTGGGTTTTGAGTCATGAATTTTGATGTAGGATGAAATATTTTCAAAACATAACTGTTACTGATTTAGAAATCCTTTTTGGATGGACATATATGAGTTTCTAAACTTAGTAGTTCACTATGGTTTAGAGGGCTATTAGTTATTAGCTACTCCACTTTTGATCTAATATTGATGTCACTTTATTGAGATTTTGATACTTTCAAATAGTTGACTATATATTTCAAATGCCAAATCTTGTATGACATAGGAAATATAAAAAATTCTATCATGAGATACGATAATGTCTTACAACTAAATTTTCTATTTTTCTTCTATATTGGAAGGATTTTTTCATAATTTTTTTGTTATTAAAATTTTTACTTTAGCATAATTATGCCAATTGTAGTTTTATTTCCTCATATGAGGTTTGAATATCTAAAACAAAGTTTGGTTCCCAAATTTAATATTAATTTTTCTTTTGTTTTCTTGATAATGATATTTGTTAAACCCTCGACTCTACTAAATTTCTTACTATCTTACATGACAATGTTTAATTTACATTTTCTTCACCCTTAATTGCTGACTAGAATATTTCTACTAGAACAGATGGTGAAGATCAACCGATTGTAAGTACTCATTCTAGCTCAAGGCCATCTTTTCATGCAACTAATGGGGAAGTTGTACCATCTCATAAGAGGTATGCAATCCAATGAATTGTGTAGTACTATCTATTCTTACTTTTTTATTACCCTTTGAACTCTTGATGAGTATTTAATTTTTTTTATTACACGAATGTTTCTAGTAACTATTGCTTAAATTATCAAATCTGGGTCTTCTCTATCTATCATTTATATCATTTATGTGAGTAGGACAAGAGATTGTGCAGCTCATTTTGAGCCTTGTCTAAGCTTGAGGACTTAAATTTGAATGTCAAAAAGAACACCAATGACATTGAGGAAAGATTTCTAGCTGACAACTTTTCCCAGAAGTACTGCCTATAGACAATTGTAATGGCAAATCTTAATTTTATTTATTTATTTATTTTAAATTTTGAAAGAGAAAAGGCATAAGAGAAAAGGAGTTTCTACTTGGAGAAGAAAAAATTAGTCTAGTTCAGGATTTTACTATCTACTGACTCACCTATTGTCAAATATATGAGCTCTTTAAAGGTTTTGTTTATTGGCTAAAATGTACTTTCCTAAGTGGAAATAACAGGTTGATTTAGAAAGTGCTATTGATATTAATGATGATAGAGACTTTAGCCTAGCATATATTTTCGTAATTATGTGGCTAAAACACTTATTCATTTGCATACCTTTTTAACTCTTATAAGAACAAAAGGCTCATCGTTTTTAAGACTTTTATTTATTGTTCCTACACAAATCAAGTTTATGAAAGGGTAGGTCTTGTGAAGATGCAAATGTGCAAATGACTTATGCCTTGGAGCATACGATTCATTTTCCCCAGTGAGATTTGAGCTAATGAATTTCAAGTTACTCAATTAATTTTTTGTATGAGCAATTATGTTGTAATCTAATTGTTTGGAGTTGTTGATTAACCTTCTAGGTGTAGGCACTTGCTTCTACTGATGTTGCTCTTAGAAATTGTAACATTACAAATTTTGTTTTTTCAATAAATGTGTCCTAGGTTAATACTACTGTACCTTTGCTTTGTCTTTGTCTCATTTATATGTGACTCGCAGGGTTAGAGATATATCATTCATGACTATTAAGGTTCAAACTTGTTTCCAGAGTGAGGCCCTTACACGGGCCTTCTAATCTCATGATTTATAAAATTTAGTTTTTTATCAATATGTCTATTTAACCATATTGCTAATTGGTTCATTGCAAGTGTCAAATGTTGTCTAAATAATTAAATATCTCTCACTTGTGTCATTTTGGTGGTAAATAAGTTAAACATTACATTGTACAATGCAGGCAACAACATTCAATCATTCCAATTAATGAAGTAATATTTACCTCTGTTGACAAGTCGAAGCTTCTAAGCTAGGTGTGTTTCCAAAGCATATCCTAATAGTTTTGATGTGGATGGAAATAAGAAAGTTCACTATGTTTGTATGCTTTAGGTGTGAATTTTATTATGGCTTTGCTAGGGCAATATATTATTTTCTAAAGGTCAACTAATAATTTCACTACTTAAGACATTTTTTGGCCATCAACCACATTTTATGTTATTTTTATCAAATTAATCATAATTTTGGTTTTTTTTAATAGAAGAAAATTTTGTTATATAAATTAGGAAGATTAGGAGTCATGTTTGGTTCGTTGTAAAATTATAAATATTACGGTTTTGTACAAAGGGGAAGTTTTATGTAATTTGAATTTTGGTTATTGGTTTATGATTGATTTCTTCTGACAAATAATTATTTTGTTTTAGCTGTCTGCTTTTCTATTTGATATTGGGCTTAACATTCAGGAAGTACATGTTTCTTCCATAACTGATGGCTATTCCCTTGATGTATTTGTGGTGGATGGATGGCTAGTGGAGGTACACTACTACTTATAAAGTGTTTTATGGCATGTGTTGTTCCTTGGAGATCTTTTCAATATTGTATCTTCAACTACTTTCATTGTTTATTATTGAGAAGGGTTTATCTGATAGAGGCATTTATGATATACTACTGTTGTTTATGTTTGTAATCTCTTAAGTTTATACTACTATTTTTTACGTATTTTATCACATCTTTCATAATGCTTCAGTCGGTTCAACTCCACATTTGTTTCATGATCTTAACCTTTTTTTTGGTTTAGAATAGGAGGTCTACAATCTTAGTTGGGGAATAGGGGGATAAGGCTCTATCTATGAGGAAAATGGAAAAATCACATGGTAAGTCCTGGTGGAATTTGAACACAGGACTCTATAGAACTTTGAGCCTAATGGCACAGAGTCGCAGACAGTGACCATAAGTTACCATCATCAGAACTTTGGTGACCCATTAGATGTGACATAATTTTGGACACCCCCTTAAATGTTGCATCTGCTTCTATAACAATAATTTCAATTTTAGTACAACAAAAAGTTATAAGAATTGAGCTTCTAGATTATTAAGGAACATTGTTATTATATCTTTTATGACAGGAATCTGTGATAATTGCAAAAGTCGCTGACTATGCAATGTTGTTCTCAGGAAACAGATGGTTTGTATGAGGCTATGGAAAGAGCTGTAATGAGAAGTGAGGTACGTTTTGTCTCCTTGACCTTGTATTTTGAAGTTCAGATGTTTGGTTTTATTTATGAAATGCTGAAATTTTAGAGTTTTCTTAAAACATAACTTGTGAGTATGGGCTCTAGGGAAGGAGATACTAACCTGTCTGTTTCCTGAGAAGTTAAATTCTTTTTCATTTTGAGAAAATGATTGAGAGCATGCTCCAACCAAATCTGAATTTGAGCCTAAAATAGAAGTTATAATCTAAATTCACCTCTACCATCATTTGTATGATCTAAATGTATCTAAAAAGGGTGAGAAACTATTCTACTATTATATGTTGTCACCCACTTTTCTTTATATAGCCACTCTTGCTATGTTCTAACTTCTGAGATAGTTTGCAAGCAATCACACATGGGTTTGATGGTTATGTGGTCAATTTTTAATTTGCTTGTGTTTCTCAAAATTGTTTGCACATTAGCATGTTGATTTATTCAGCTAAATATTTTTTTCATATTTAATATTGCCATAATTAGGGTCTCATGTCTTACACTATCTATCTTGTGATGCAGGTTCCTATAAAAAATTCTTGACACATTTGATCTCTCAACTTATCATGTCCTAGAAGATATTGACAACAGAACCAATAGCTAGTGATTTGTACATAATACTACAGAGTTGCAACTTTATTAGTGAAGAGAAGGAATATGTATAAACCTTTAGTTTTGTAAATGCATTGTATATATGAAATTTGTATTGGATTTAGTCTCTTATTTTATTTTTACGGAACTTGCATGTATTGCGTGCCTATTGTATTTAAACCATGTTTGATCTTGTTTTTATCTATGCTACAGCCATATTCCTGGCAAGTATGATAATTTCCTTGTTTTGTGCTCTTTATGTAATTCAGGCTGTATCTATACTCACTTTATTTTGTATAAAAGGATCTTTTTTATTTGTACATAGATGTTAAACAAAAATATTTTATTAATTTTTACTTTTCTTTTGATTTTGTTACATATTATCATATTTTTATTATAAAATATAGTGTAAATAAAAAATAAAAAATAAAAATAATTTTATACTGTCAATTTTAAAATTGTAAAAATTTAAATAAAAAAAATTTAAAAAAAGGCTTCAGTGGCGACAGGTTGCCACTAAAATAGGATTCTGTGGCAACATTTGTGGCCACCACAATTTCTGTTGCCATGAAAAAACCATTTTTCGTGGCGACAAATATTGCAACTAAAACCCGTTTTTCAGCAGCGACCTAGAAAGGTCGCTACAGAATGGATTTCGGTGGTGACATGAAAAAGTCACCACTGAAGACTTTTCAGTGGCCACATAAAAGGTCGCCACTGAAGGGTTTTCAATGGCAACATAATAGGTCACCATTGAAGTATTTCAGTGGAAAAGTCACCATTGAAAACCCTTCAGTGGCGACCTAAAAAGGATCACCACCCAAACACGTCGTGGCGACATAAAAGGTCGCCACTGAAACCCTTCAGTAGCGACATAAAAAAGTGGCCATTGAAAACCTTCCGTGGCGATCGAAGTCGCCACTGAATCTCTTAAATTCATAAGTCGCCATAGTATTACTAGTTTTTAGTGGCGATTTTTTATGTTTTGGTGTCAATTGTTTTCTTTTGGTGGCGACTTATTTTGCCACTAAAAATATAGTTTATGTGGCGCTTAATATCGTCGCCACTGAAGATATAATATTTGGTGGGGACTCATTTTTTTCACCACAGAAACTCTTTAGTGACGGTCGGAGGGGGGCGACGTTTTGGTGGCGAATTGTCGCCACTAAAAGGTATTAGTGGCAATTTTTTGACTTTTAGTGGCAAAAAAAGTCACCATCAAAAGTCGAATTTCTTATAGTGTCCCCTACTGGTGCACTACACGGACCATAATGTGACCATACTTGTCTCTTTTCTTTTCTTTTTCTTTGCTTTTTCTTTTCACGTTAATAGCCAAAAATATTATTTTAATAACAAGCATGTTCATTATACTCGCATGCCATAATTTATCATCAAAGCATAATCACTACCAAAAATCATTGGTAAAATGCAATCATGTCGTGATCATGACCATTTTCGAATATCACTTTATAAAATATTTTCATGTCAAAATAACACACTTAATATAGTAAGGAATTCATGCAATGGCAATGGCTAAGACATACACTAGTTATTTATTATTTCCATTTATAATATTTATGTGTTCTGTGACCTTTCCTCACTTATTCAACCATATCTCCCTCATACGAACTCCAATTAAGGTGATTCCAAAGACTATAAAAATATAAGCCAATTATCTACAACTTTTATGTTTATCATTTCTTCATATTCCTTATGAATTATTCTCAGAAAATCGAAAACAAAACGCTTACATTTACCACCCTACGTTCTAGACTAATTTTGACCCCTACTCATTAATTAGCCATATATCCCTCATATATACTCCAAATTAAGTGATTTTAGAGCCTATAGATCTATGAGCCATATATCTATATTTATTTACGTTAATAATTGCCTTTATTCCCTACAAATGTTTCCCAAAAAATAAAATACAGAAGCATACTTAACAGATTCTTACCTGGTTAGCTAGTTTTTGACCACTGCTTACTAATTTGACCATATCTTCCTAATATATATTCCAAATTGAATTATTCTAGCAGTTAAAAATTATTGAGACATATATATTATGTTAACTATTTATTTTATTTTCCTATATATATTTCTCATAAATTCAAACACTGAAGCTTACCTAACAAATTCTTCCCTGGTTAACCATTTTATGACCACTACTTACTAATCAAACCATATCTCCCTTATTTTAACTTCGAATTAGGTGATTCTAGTGGCTAAAATTTTGTGAGACATATATCTAAATTTTTCATGTTAACCATTTCTTTTAATTCCTAACCGATTCTTCTTAGAATTTGAAAAACCAAAGCTTTCCTAATTACTTCGAAATCCAGTTTTCTTAGACTAGCCTTTCCTAAAGTTCTAGTTCATCCTTTTATTAATTCATCTTCCATTTTTCTTTCAAATTTCCACCTAACCATAGAATTACTCATCTTAACATTTAATTATATTTCTTACTTAATTTAACATATTCCATCATCCACTTCAAAAGAAAAATAGAACCAAATCATGTATCACTAAGGGTGTTTCTCAACAAATATTTCTCAAGGTCTTCCCCTAGGTGTTTAAGGGCATACTTAATTTACCAACCTAACCATCTTCCATCCATTTTTACTATATTCAAATATACATAACAGCAGCATAAAAGCCCTAAATTTTTGCCACCCATAGCCATATCTATGCAGAACTTTCCATACCAACAGAAGTTTTCAAAACATCCATCACATGCAAGATTAACATGTAACATGATATAGCAATATCCATGGCCAATCATCAAATTAGAAAATATTGTAAATTTCATCAAAGTTCTAAGATCAACATCCCATATAAATGCTACAAATTTCAAAACTTTTCTTTCAAAAAAGATATTATTAAACCTACCTAAAGATCTCCCTAGCTCACTAAGTAAATTCTTTTTCTTATTTCCTCTTGAAGGAAGTAGCAAGATTCCTCCCTTCCCTTAGCTTTTTTAGCAGCTTAAATAAGAGAAGGTGGGTGAGTTTTGAACCCCAAGGATGAAGAGAAAAGATGGATTCAAGTGGAGATTAAGCTAACTTACCTTGAATACTTAGTCCTCTAGACTTGTTCTTCTTCTTCCTTCCTCTCTTCTCCTCTCTTTCTCTCATTTCCTCACTCTACCTTGCTTCTATTTTTCCTCTCCCTCACTTAAAAAAAATTATAATGTTATAAGGTTGAGTTTTACTTAAATAAACTATCAAGTGGTTCACCTTTCATAATCATAGGTCTACCTTATCACAATGAGGATGCACTTAGTTGTTTTTTGGGGAAAGACAACTTCTGTTCTTGTCTTTCTCTCCCTTAGTCAAGATATGCATAACAAAAAGAGATTTGTATTTTGAAAATCATGATAAAATATTCATAAGACAAGGGACAAGGTCCATTTAATTTAGGGATTCATTTCCTTTTTCTTTTGTCTCACTCAAGTATGATAGGTTGCCTTGCAAGGTTGCAAATTTTTAGCCTTTAAGTCTCCCTTGCTTGACTGAAATTATTTATGTAGAATAAGGATGTTTTGTCATAATGCTATGTAGTATTACCCACTTGTTAAAATTATGAATGTAGGACATAGATGTTTTTTCCTAATGCCATGTATAATTACCTACTTGCTGAAATTATAAATGTAGGATATAGATTTTTTGTCCAAATACCATGTGACCTAATCTTGATTATTATTACACTACTATTTCCTCACATGGTTCTTCTGTAGTGCCGTTTTGTAACATCCCTAATTTCGTTTCATGTATTAATAAAAGTACAAAAGTATTCAAAGTAACATCTCTAATTTCTTTTCTTTTATTAATAAAGGTACAAAAATATTTAATTAAGGAAATAAAATTTATTAGACAATTTTTAAATATCTAAGGAAATATAATACTTAAAAATTCTTCACCTTACGTATGCATAGAAATGTTCTAACATTAATGGAATAGGTAAAGAGAGAAAACCTAAGAGGAAATATTAGAAATAAATGTACTAAAGAAAGGTGAAATTCTTAGGTAAGGAAGATAAATTTTTGTGAACGTATCAAAATTTCAAGAAGATTGGATTAGGGTAATTTTTCCTAATTTAAGAGTTAAAGTTACTAAGTTTAGTATCTCCACCCATAAATTGGGCTTTCAACTATGGACACTTCATATAGAATCTTTCTACCTCACATGAATTTTTAGCAAGCCAATAGGATATCCCAAGGAAGAAATAAAACATAGACTTGGACTAGGATATAGAAATTGGACCGGTAGCACAAAAATCATGAAAATGTGACCAAGATCATTGTGAAAGGTAGAATTTTAACCAAAGTAAAGAAAATGGGCAAGAATGAGCCCAAACCCAAAGGAAAAAATAAAAATAAAAATAAAAATAAAGTGATGAAATAAGGTTGTAATCAAGATTAGGTGACAAGGCATTAGGACAAAACATCTATATCCTACACTCATAATTTTAGCAAGTGGTATGATAATACATGGCATTAGGACAAAACATTCCAATCCCACACAAATAATTTTAGCCAAATAATGGAGATTCAAGAGCTATAAATTTGCCACCCAAAAAGGAAAACATATCATACTTGATTAAGACAAAAGAAAATGGAAATGAATCCCTAAATCAAAGGGACCTTGTCCTTTATCTTAAGAACATATCATTATAATTTTCAAAATACAAATCTCCTTTTTGCTATGCATATCTTGACTAAGGAAGAGAAAGAAAAGAACATAAGTTGTTTGCTTTCAAAAAATTCAACCAAGTGTATCCTAATTGTGATAAGGTAGACCCATGATCATGAAAGATGAATTATTTGATGGTCTATTTAAGCAAAACCCACCCCTATAACATTTTAATTTAGTCCAAGTGAGGAAGAGAGAGAAATAGAAGCAAGGTAAAGAGAGGAAAGGAGAGAAAGAGAGGAGAAGAAAGGAAGGAAGAAGAAGGAGAAGTCTAGAGGGCTAAGTACTCAAGGTAAGTTAACTTAATCTCCACTTGAATCCATTTTTCTTCTTCATCCTTGAGGTTCAAAAACTCACCCTCATTCTCTTATTTAAGCTGCTAGAAAAGCTAAGGAAAGGGAGGAATATTGATACTTCTTTCAAGGGGAAACAAGAAAAGAAATTCACTAAGTCAGCTAGGGAGATTCTTAGGTAGGTTTAACAATATTTCTTTTTGAAGAAAAGTTTTGAAATTTATAACATTTATATGGGATTTTGATCTTAAGAACTTTGATGATTGGTCATGGATGTTGCTTTATCATGTTACATATTATTCTTGTATATAATGTATGTTTGAATACTTAGGCTGGTGTAGATAGTTCTGCATATGTATGGCTATGGGTGGTAAAACTTTAAGCTTCTGTTTTTAAAATTCTGGGAAGAATCGGTAAGGAGTTAAAATAACTTATTAAGATAACAATTATAGATATATGTCTCAAAGATTTTTAGCCACTGGAATCACTCAATTTGGAATCCATATGAGGTAGATATCGTCTTATTAGTAAGCAGTGTTCAGGAAATGGTTAATAAGGAAAGAACATGTTAGGATAGCTTCTGTGTTTTAATTTCTGGGGACATTATGTGTCACGGAATTTTAGCCACTGGAATCACTTAATTTAGAATTGTTATGAGACAAATATAGACATATTAGTAGGTAGAGGTCAGAAACTACCTGAGAAGAAATAACCTGTAATTTGAGGGACTAATATGACCTTGATTTCTTAATATTTCGCTAACCTGGTCAACATAATAGTTTTAGATAATTGTTTTATCTTTAAATTGACACCAAGATCACCTACATCGGAGTTAAATTGAGGGAGTTATGCTCTAATTAGTAAGAGAATGTTAGATAGTATGAAAACCTACATCAAGAAAATAAAGAAATAAAATTAATATTTAAAAAAGAAGAAGAATCTTATAAATGAAAATAATAAATGACTAGTATATGTCATAGCCATTTTCATTGTATGAACTTCTTACCATCCTAAGTGTGAATTTTTGACATGGAAATATTTTATAAAGTGATATTTGAAATGGTTATGGTCATGGCATGATTACCAATGATTTTTGGTAATAGTTATATACTTGTTATTGAAAGCATATTTTTGGCTATCATTGTGAAAAGAAAAGAAATGAGCACGGTCACATGGCAATTCGTGTGGTGCACCAGTAAGGGACGCCCTACCAATGGTTATGATCATGTTAATGAGAAAGGAAAGAGAAAGTAAGCCATATCGGATGGAGCGAGAAAAACCCTTACCGGAGAGTAGAAAATACTCACCCTGACCGGGGTAGCTTGATATGAGAATAAATTGATAGTCATCATATGATATCCTGAAAAATAGTATTTATGCCATACATGTCATAATTGTACAATTTTCATGTGCATGGATAAAGTGCATTCATGTGACCTAAAGATATTTTCTGTAGTTTATACAGATGGACATGACATGATGAACTATATTGATGGTAAATTATGATTTATTGTTGAACCTACTAAGATTTAATTCTCACTATATTTCCATATCATGTTCAAAAGAATAATTATGCAGATTTTCTCCATGACACTTATTATTGCCATACGTTGGATCGAGGTGCCCTACCTTGGGCAACTACCAGTTATATCGAATATATCTGTACTAGATGTGCATGAGATTCCGGTGGAGGTGCCGCCACCCACACCAATGTCCCCGGAAGTAGTCTACGTAGATGATTAAGGCTAATATGTATATTTTAGACCTTTGTACAAATGTTTGTAAAATAATAGTGTGTATGGAAACTCAGTATTGTATCACTGTTAATAACAACTATGCTTGGTTAAATTAATTATTATCATGAGTTAAGTGGTTAGAATTAAAGCAGTAATAACTTCATGGAATTTTACAAATATAAAACAAAATTGTTACATTTACATAAATGGAGTTGTTACATAATTGGTATCAGAGCAGGTCGATCCTAGATGGCCAGTGGGTGGATGGTTATCTGAATCGATCTTATAGTGTCTTAAGTATGTTGTGGTTGTGCTGTGTAGGGGATCAGTGATTCATATAGGTAAGAAATTACTACTGTTTCCTATCTATATGCCGAGGTGGTGTTATGACTGCTGTTAAATATTTTTGTACTAATTATTGGGTTTGATCACCTCAATAGCAGCATAACTTTGTTTTTGCCACAGTAGGAAATGGCACCACCAAGGAGGAATCTAGCAACCAATGCAGAGGAAACCCTACACAACCTGGCCACGGCAATTCGAGACCAAGTCAAGACCACCAACCAAATTGTACAATATCTCCAGAATGCTAATAACTTAAATAGTAAGAATGGTGCTAACAACCGAATGGTTGGAAAAGATGGCATATCCGAGTTCCTAAGGATTAGACCACCTTGTTTACAAGGTGACTATGACCCAATGGTAGCCAAAAGGTGGATAAGGAAATTAGAGAAAATCTTTGAAGTGATGGGCTGTACTGAAGATCAGCAAGTTATTTTTACTGCATATATGTTAAAGGATGAAGCAGAATACTGGTCACGTGGAGCTAGAGAACTTTTAGCTCATCAGGGAAGACAGATCACCTGGCAAGTGTTCAGGAACACTTTTTTGGAAAAGTACTTTCCAAATACTGTACGGGCAAAGAAAGAGATCGAATTTCTCCAACTCAGGCAAGGCAGCATGACCGTGGACCAGTATATCGCAAGGTTCGAGGAGCTGTCTAAGTTCTCCTCTTATCTGCGATATAACCCAGATAAAGCATGGAAGGCTGTTAAGTTCGAAGCAGGACTAAACCTGGAGATAAAGAATGCTGTTATAGCTATAGAGATCAGGGAGTTTGTACCTCTGATAAATAAATGCAAACTCCTAGAAAAGATTTTAAGGGCAGTGGAGGACAAGAAGCAAAGGCGTAACCTATGGAAGAGGAAGAAAAATTTTCCCAACCCTGGAAAGAACTAGAGAAGAAGTGGATATGGAGCTGGTAAGAGGACATTGACTGCGGGTCCTAGACCTTTTTAACAAGACCTCGTCCCAGTCAAGTGCGCTAAGTGCGGACGCATGCATGGTAACCAGCCATGCTACATGGGACAAGATGTCTGCTTCAATTATAGACAGAAGGGACATTTTGCGAGAAACTACCCAAAGAATGTAGGGAAGCAGCTAGAACAGAGGCCTCAGCTGAAAGGAAGGGTTTTCACCCTGAGCGGCCAAGAGGCAGCTTAATCTTCTGAAATGATTCAAGGTACATGCTACATCTATGGATTTGCTCTTATGGTGCTGTTTAACTTTGGTGCTAGTCATTCATTTATATCAGAAAAATGTATTAGGAAGTTTTAGTTTCCTATTTCTGAAACTCCCTATGAGCTATCTGTGGTGACCCCCATGGGGGAAAAGGTATTAACTTCCTCTGTATGTAAAGACTGTCAAGTCACCATCCAGGAGAAAACTTTTTCTGTAGACCTCGTCTGTTTACCTTTAAAAGGTATTGAAGTCATTCTAGGATTAGACTATATGTCTACAAATCGGGTCTTGCTAAATTGTTGCACCAAGACCGTTGAATTTCTATCTCCTACTCTACAAGAGGAGATGCAGTTATTAATGCTTAATGCCAACCAAGTCAATCGGGAGATAAAGAATGGAGTACTTGGATACATTCTTTTGTATTTATCAAATCTAGAAGTTGAATCGAAGCTTGATGAAATCCCAATAGCCAATGAGTTCCCTGAAGTATTTCCATCAGATATTCCAGACTTACCTCCTAAGAGAGAGATAGAGTTCTTTATTGATCTCTTACCTGGGACAGGGCCTATCTCTATTACAACTTATAGAATGGCCTCGAAGGAACTACAAGAACTCAAGAAACAGTTTGAGGAACTGTTAGACAAGCAATTCATTAGACCGAGTGTATCACCTTGGGGAGCTCCTGTATTGTTTGTTAAAAAGAAAGATGGGAGCTTGAGACTATGCATAGATTACAGACAACTGAATAAGGTGACTATCAAAAACAAGTACCCTCTCCCTAGGATAGATGACTTATTGGACCAACTGAAGGGAGCCTCTATCTTTTCTAAAATTGACTTGAGGTCGGGATACCATCAGATTAGGATCAAGGAGGAGGACGTACCAAAAACTACCTTTAGGACTAGGTATAGGCACTATGAGTTTCTCGTAATGCCATTCGGGTTGACAAATGCACCTACAATTTTCTTGGATTACATGAATCGCATTTTTCGACCCTACCTAGATCAATTTGTTGTAGTGTTCATTGATGACATCTTGATATATTCTAAGAGTGAGAAAGAACATGAACAACATCTCCGAATCGTCCTGCATGTGCTAAAAGAGAAAAAGTTATATGCCAAATTGGAGAAGTGTAAATTTTGGCTGTCAGAGGTGAAGTTTCTCGGACATGTCATCTCTAATAAAGGGGTAGCCATAGACCCTAGCAAGACGGAAGCAGTGATTCAGTGGGAGAGACCAAAGATGGTCACAGAAGTCAGAAGTTTCTTAGGTTTGGCAGGATACTACATAAGATTTATACAAAACTTCTCCCGTATAGCATTGCCATTGACTAAATTAACCAGGAATGGAAGTCTTTTCAAATGGACTGATCAATGTGAAACTAGTTTCCAGGAGCTTAAGACTAGATTAACCACTCCTCCTATTTTAGTTATTCCAGATCCCACAGGACCTTTTGAAGTGTATAGTGATGCTTCAAAGAAAGGGCTAGGGTGTGTGTTGATGCAAGACAAGAAAGTAGTTGCTTACGCTTCTAGGAAACTGAGACACCACAAAGAAAACTACCTAACACATGATCTTGAATTGGCAGCGGTGGTGTTTTCCTTAAAGATTTGGTGACACTATTTGTACGGGGTAACCTTTGAAGTATATTGTGATCATAAGAGTCTTAAATACCTCTTTGATCAGAAAAAGTTAAACATGAGGCAACGAAGATGGGTAAAATTTCTCAATGACTACAAGTTTGAGATAAAGTATCATCCAGGAAAGGCGAATGTTGTAGCTGATGCCTTGAGTCAAAAATCTCTACACATGGGTCAGTTGATGGTGTATGAGATGCAGATGCTAGAGGAGTTTTGAAATTTGAAGCTGGCCACTACTCTTACTCCAAATAAGCTAATCATCAATGGGTTAAGTATAGAGTGTGACCTTAGAGCCCAGATTAAACAGGCTCAAGGCCACGACCAATACTTACGGGATCATAATGATCAGGATGATTTTTCTATTTCAAAAGATGGAGTAATCATGTACCAAGGAAAGGTCTGTGTTCCTCAAGACCGAGAGTTGAGGACTAAGATCTTATAGGAAGTACATCAGAGTAAATACTCAGTCCATCCTAGATCCACTAAAATGTACTAGGACTTAAAGAGGATGTATTGGCGGTCAGGGATGAAAAAGGACATTACTGAGTTCATGGCAAAATGTTTAATTTGTCAGAAGGTGAAAGTGGAATATCAAAAGCCAGCAGGATTTCTTCAACCTCTTAAGATTCCTGAATGGAAATGGGACAGTATTTCGATGGACTTTGTTGTGGGTTTACCTAAAACTTCAGTTGGACATGACTCTATCTGGGTAATAGTTGATAGATTAACTAAACCTGCTCAATTTCTGCCCATAAAGATTAACTATTCACTGGAAAAATTGGCCTAGTTGTACGTTCAGGAAATAGTTAGACTACATGGGATTCCCTTAAATATCATTTCAGTTAGAGATCCAAGGTTCAAATCGAGGTTTTGGAAGGCGTTACAAGAAGCTTTTAGAACCCAGTTGCGGTTCAGTACTGCCTACCATCCTCAAACTGACGGGCAGACGGAACGCACTATTCAAACTCTAGAAGATATGTTGAGGGCCTGTGTGATAGAGCAAGGTAAAGGATGGGATAAATACCTATCTTTAGTAGAGTTTGCTTATAATAATAGCTATCACTCTAGTATTAAGATGGCCTCCTATGAAGCTTTATATAGTAGGAAGTGCCGATCTCCACTATGTTGATTTGAGGTAGGAGAAAAGAACTTGCTGGGTTCTGATCTAGTTCAACAAACCACTGAACAAATCAGGATGATACGAGACAAAATACTTATAGCTTAGAGTCGGTGAAAGAGTTACTATGATAAGAGACATAGACCTCTGGAATTTGAGGAAAGAGACCATGTATTTCTAAAACTTTCTCTAACTACTAGAGTTGGCAGGTCTCTCAAGACCAGAAAGCTAAGTCCACAATTTCTGGGACCCTACCAAATTCTGAAGAGAGTAGGGACGTCAGCATATCAAATTGCTCTCCCACCTAATTTTTCTAACCTGCATAATTTTTAGATTCATCACATGTAATACGGGATGAACCAATCCAAATAAAGGAGAATATGACATACCAGCTAGTACTTGCATCCATATTGGACACCGACGTGAAGCAACTGAAAAATAAAACCGTTCCCCTGGTTAAGGTGTTATGGGAAGGTTTGACTCTGGAAGAAGCAACTTGGGAGCTAGAAGAAGTCATGAGGAAGAAATATCCGAAATTGTTCTTATTAGGTAATTTCTAAAATTTTGAGGACAAAATTTCTTTTAGGGGGAGAGAAATATAACATCTCTAATTTCGTTTCATGTATTAATAAAAGTACAAAAGTATTCAAAGTAACATCTCTAATTTCTTTTCTTTTATTAATAAAGGTACATAAATATTTAATTCAGGAAATAAAATTTATTAGACAATTTTTAAATATCTAAGGAAATATAATCCTTAGAAATTCTTTACCTTACGTATGAATAGAAATGTTCTAACATTAATGGAATAGGTAAAGAGAGAAAACCTAAGAGGTAATATTAGAAATAAATGTACTAAAGAAATGTGAAATTCTTAGGTAAGGAAGATAAATTTTTGTGAATGTATTAAAATTTCAAGAAGATTGGATTAGGGTAATTTTTCCTAATTTAAGAGTTAAAGTTACTAAGTTTAGTATCTCCACCCATAAATTGGGTTTTCAACTATGGACACGTCACATAGAATCTTTCTACCTCACATGAATTTTTAGCAAGCCAATATGATAGCCCAAGGAAGAAATAAAACATAGACTTGGACTAGGATATAGAAATTGGACCGGTAGCTCAAAAATCATGAAAATGTGACCAAGCCTATTATGAAAGGTAGAATTTTAACCAAAGTAAAGAGAATGGGCAAGAATGACCCCAAACCAAAGTGGAAAAATAAAAATAAAGTAATGAAATAATGGTGTAATCAAGATTAGGTGACAAGGCATTAGGACAAAACATCTATATCCTACACTCATAATTTTAGCAAGTGGTATGATAATACATGGCATTAGGACAAAACATCTATATCCTACACTCATAATTTTGGCAAGTGGTATGATAATACATGGCATTAGGACAAAACATTCCAATCCCACACAAATAATTTCAGCCAAATAATGGAGATTCAAGGGATAGAAATTTGCCACCCAAAAAAGAAAACCTATCATACTTGATTAAGACAAAAGAAAAGGGAAATGAATCCCTAAATCAAAGGGACCTTGTCCCTTATCTTAAGAACATATCATTATAATTTTCAAAATACAAATCTCCTTTTTGCTAAGCATATCTTGACTAAGGAAAAGGAAGACAAGAACATAAGTTGTTTGCTTTCCAAAAATTCAACCAAGTGTATCCTAATTGTGATAAGGTAGACCCATGATTATGAAAGATGAATTATTTGATGGTCTATTTAAGCAAAACCCACCCCTATAACACTTTAATTTCGTCCAAGTGAGGAAGAGAGAGAAATATAAGCAAGGTAGAGAGAGGAAAGGAGAGAAAGAGAGGAGAAGAAAGGAAGGAAGAAGAAGGAGAAGTCTAGAGGGCTAAGTACTCAAGGAAAGTTAACTTAATCTCCACTTGAATCCATTTTTCTTCTTCATCCTTGAGGTTCAAAAACTCACCCTCCTTCTCTTATTTAAGTTGCTAGAAAAGCTAAGGGAAGGGAGGAATCTTGATACTTCTTTCAAGGGGAAACAAGAAAACAAATTCACTAAGTGAGCTAGGGAGATTCTTAGGTAGGTTTAACAATATTTCTTTTTGAAGAAAAGTTTTGAAATTTGTAAGATTTATATGGGATGTTGATCTTAAGAACTTTGATGATTGGTCATGGATGTTGCTTTATCCTGTTACATATTATTCTTGCATGTGATGTATGTTTGAATACTTAGGCTGGTGTAGATAGTTCTGCATAGGTATGGCTATGGGTAGTAAAACTTTAAGCTTCTGTTGTAAAAATTCTGGGACGAATCGGTAAGGATTTAAAATAACTTGTTAACATAAAAATTATATATATATCTCTCATGGATTTTTAGCCACTGGAATCACTCAATTTGGAGTCCATATGAGGTAGATATCGTCTGATTAGTAAACAGTGTTCAGAAAATGGTTAATAAGGAAAGAACATGTTAGGATAGCTTCTGTATTTTAATTTCTGGGAACATTATGTAGGGAAGTAAAATAAATTGTTAACATAAGAATTATAGATATATGTGTCACGGATATTTAGCCACTAGAATCACTTAATTTAGAATTCTTATGAGAGAGATATGGACAGATTAGTAGGTAGAGGTCAGAAACTACCCGAGAAGAAATAACCTATAAAGTGAGGGACTAATATCACCTTGATATCTTAATATTTCGCTAAACTATTCAACATAAAAGTTTTAGATAATTGTTTTATCTTTAAATTGACACCAAGATCACCTGCATTGGAGTTAAATTGAGGGAGTTATGCTCTAATTAGTAAGAGAAGGTTAGATAGGATGAAAACCTACATCAAGAAAATAAAGAAATAAAATTAATATTTAAAAAAGAAGAAGAATCTTATAAATGAAAATAATAAATTACTAGTATATGCCATAGCCATTGCCATTGTATGAACTTCTTACCATCTTAAGTGTGAATTTTTGACATGGAAATATTTTATAAAGTGATATTTGAAATGGTTATGTTCATGGCATGACTACCAATAATTTTTGGTAATAATTATATACTTGTTATTGAAAGCATATTTTTGGCTATCATTGTGAAAAGAAAAGAAATGAGCGTAGTCAAATGGCAATCCGTGTGGTGCACTAGTAGTGGACGCCTTACCAACGGTTATGATCATGTTAATGAGAAAAGAAAGAGAAAGTAAGCCATGTCGGACGGAGCGAGAAAAGCCCGTACCGGAGAGTAGAAAATACTCACCCTGACCAGGGTAGCTTGATATGAGAATAAATTGATAGTCATCATATGATATCCTGAAAAATAGTATTTATGCCATACATGTCATAATTGTACAATTTTCATGTGCATGGATAAAGTGCATTCATGTGACCTAAAAATATTTTCTATAGTTTATATAGATGGACATGACATGATGAACTATATTGATGGTAAATTATGATTTATTGTTGAATCTATTGGGATTTAATTCTCACTATATTTCCATATCATGTTCAAAAAATAATTATGCAGATTTTCTCTATGACACTTATTATTGCCGTACGTTGGATCGAGGTGCCAAACCTTAGACAACTACTAGTTAGATCAGATATATATGTACTAGATGTGACTGAGATTCCAGTGGACGTGCCGCCACCCGCCCCAGTGTCCCCGGAAGTAGTCTACGTAGATGATTAAGGCTAATATGTATATTTTTGACCTTTGTACAAATGTTTGTAAAATAATGGTGTATGGAAACTCAGTATTGTATCACTATTAATAACAATTATGCTTGGTTAAATTTATTATTATTATGAGTTAAGTGGTTAGAATTAAAGCAGTAATAACTTCATGGAATTTTACAAATATAAAAAAAAATTGTTACATTTACATAAATGGAGTTGTTTCACGTTTGATCCATGTAGCCAACCCCACCTAGTGGGAAAAGGCTTAGTTGTTGTTGTTGTTGGATTTGGGCTCATTCTTGCCCATTTCCTTTGCTTTGGCTAAAATTCTACCTTTCATGGAAGACTTGGTCACATTTTCATGATTTTTAGTGTAACAACTTATTATTATTTTTATTATTATACAGTATAGATTTCACATACAGGTCATTAATCAAAATATACGTACAACATATCAAACACATAAATATCTACATCTTATTTATTCTAGTTGACCAATTCTGGAGATACAGGTGCGGGTGGTTGCACCCTCACCGAGATCTGAGCCAACTCAACAATAAACATTTTATTTGTTTCTGGGATCTGCCCATCGTAGAGTAACTCGATCTAACGTGCACTAAAAGCTAGAGCCATAGAAAAATTTGCATAACTAATTTTCTGAACATGACATGGAAATATAGTGAGAATTAAATCCCAGTAAGTTCAATAATAAATCATCATCAATATAGCTCATCACATCATGTTCATCTGTATAAACTACAACAAATATCTTTGGTCACATTAATGCACTTTATCTATGCACATGAAAATTGTACAGTAATGACATGTATGACAGGATTAACTATTTTCATAATATCATATAATGACTATCAATTTATTCTCATATCAAGCTATCCCAGTCAGGGTAAATATTTTCTACTCTCCAGTACGGGCTTTTCTTGCTTCGTTCGACATGGCACACTTTCTCTTTCTTTTCTCGTTAACATAATCATAACTGTTGGTAGGGCATCCCCTACTGGTGCACCACACGGATCGCCATGTGACCGTGCTTATTTCTTTTCTTTTCACATTAATAGCCAAAAATATGATTTCAATAACAAGTATGTTCATTATACTCACATAACTTAATATTTTATCAAAATATTTCGATGTCAAAATTACACACTTAGGATGGTAAGAAGTTCTTGCAATGGTCATTTATTATTTTCATTTATAAGATTCTTCTTCTTTTTTAAACATTATATTTATCTCTTCATTTTCTTTATGCATGGCCTTTAGTCACTTTTCTCCTACTTATATCATTTCTAACACATGTTCTCACAAATTTAATATAACATTCTTCATCAATTTGGTTTCTACTAATATCCTATAGGTAATTAGGTTCATTTAGGGTAAACAAAATGTTGAAAATAAGTTTTACCAGCTTCGAAACCGGACTAAACGTATCCTATAACATGGCTTGGTCATTTACTATAAAACAGCCATGCTTTAGGCTTGAAAATTCCATTTCCAGCATAGAACACGACCTGCTTTAAGTTGTGTTATTTCCTTATGCAGGTTTTCATCCTGTCTAACCTTCTCTCACAAATTGGCACATAACTGCCTCATTTAAACTCAGATTTAGGTGATCTTGGTGTCAATTTAAAGATAAGACAATTATCTAAAACTATTATGTCTTAATGCCATGTCACCTAATCTTGATTACACCATTATTTCATCACTTTATTTTTATTTTTATTTTTATTTTTCCTCTTGGGTTTGGGCTCATTCTTGCCCATTTTCTTTACTTTGGTTAAAATTCTACCTTTCATAATGGGCTTGGTCTCATTTTCATAATTTTTGGGCTACCGGTCCAATTTTTATATCCTAGTTAAAGTCTATGTTTTATTTCTTCCTTGGGCTATCCTATGGGCTTGCTAAAAATTTATGTGAAGTAGAAAAACTCTATATGAAGTGTCCATAGGTGAAAGCCCAATTTATGGGTGGAGATACTAAACTTAGTAACTTTAGCTCTTAAATTAGGAAAAATTACCCTAATCCAATCTTCTTGAAATTTTAAGACCTTTACTTTCTTCACAAAAATTTATCTTTCTTGCCCAAGAATTTCACCTTTCTTTAGCATCCTCTTAGATTTTCTCTCTTTACCTATTCATTAATGTTAGAGCATTTCTAGGCATACACGTGAGGTGAAGAATTTCTAAGGATTATATTTCCTTAGATATTTAAAAATTGTCTATTAAATTTTATTTCCTTAATTAAATATTTATGTATCTTTATTAATAAAAGCAACAAAATTAAGGATGTTACATTTGGGCTATCAGTCCAACTTCTATATCCTAATCTAAGTATATGTTTTATCTCTTGCTTGAGCTATTCAATTGGCTTTCTAGATACTCATGTGAAGTAAAAAAACTCTATACAAAGTGTCCGTAGGAAAAAGTCCAATGTATGGATGGATATGTTAAACGTAGGAACTCTAGCACTTGAATTAAGAAAAATTGCCCTAATCCAATCTTGAAATTTTAAGACCTTTACTTACTTCCCAAAAATTTATATTCTTTACCAAAGAATTTTGCCTCTCTTTAGTATGTTATTTTTAATTTTTCCTATTAGTTTTTTACTCTTTACTTATTCCCTTAATGTTAGAAACATTTTCTATGCATACACATAAGGTGAAGAATTTCTAAGGCTTATATTTCCTTAGATATCTAAAAATTATCTAATAAATTTTATTTCCTTAATTAAATATTTATGTACCTTTATTAATAAAATAAACGAAATTAGGGATGTTACATTTCTCTCCCCCTAAAAGAAATTTTGTCCCCAAAATTTTAGAAATTACTTAATAAGAACAATTGCAGATATTTCTTCCTAATAAATTCTTCCAGCTTCCAAGTTGATTCTTCCAGAGTCAAACCATCCCATAACACCTTAACCAGGGGAATGGTTTTTTTTCTATTGATTCACGTTGGTGTCCAATATAGATGCTGGTACAAGATGGTATGTCATGTTTTTCTTTTTTTGGATTGGTTCATCCCATATTACATGTGAGGAATCTAGACGATACTTTCAAAGCTGTGATACATGGAAAACATTATGTAGGTTGGACAAATTAGGTGGGAGGGCAACTTGATATACTGACATCCCTACTTTCTTCAAAATTTGGTAGGGTCCCAAAAATCGTGAACTTAACTTTATGGCTTTTAGAGACCTACCAACTCTAATAGTCGGGAAAAGTTTCAAAAATATATGGTCTCCTTCCTTAAACTCTAGATGTCTATGTCTCTTATCATAGTAACTCTTTTGCCAAATTTGAGCTGTAAGTATTTTGTCTCATATCATCCTAATTTTTTTAGTAGTTTGTTGAATTAGATCAAGACCCAGCAAGTTCTTTTCTCCTACCTCAAACTAATATAGTGGAGATCGGCACTTCCTACCGTATAAAGCTTCGTAGGGGGCCATCTTAATACTAGAGTGATAGCTATTATTATAAGCAAACTCTACTAAAGGTAGGTATTTATCCCATCCTTTGCCTTGCTCTATCACACAGGCCTTTAACATATCTTCTAGGGTTTGAATGGTCCATTCTGTCTGCCTACCAATCTGAGGATGGTAGGCAATACTAAACCACAAATGGGTTCCAATAGCTTCCTACATTGCCTTCCAAAACCTCAACATGAACCGCGGATCTCTATCAGAAATGATATTTAAGAGAATTCTATGTTATCTAACTTTTTTTTGGATGTACAACTGGGCCAATTTGTCCAGTGAATAGTTATTTTTTATAGGCAAAAAGTAAGCAGATTTGGTTAATCTGTCAATTATTACCCAGATAAAGTCATGTCCAACTAAAGTCTTAGGTAAGCTCACCACAAAGTCCATCAAAATACTATCCTATTTCTATTTAAGGATCTCAAAAGTTTGTAGAAATCTCGCTGGCTTTTGATGCTCTACCTTCACCTTCTGAAAAATTAAACATTTCGCCACAAACTTAGTAATGTCTTTATTAATCCCTGGCCACCAGTACATATTGTTTAGGTCTTGATACATTTTAGTTGATCTAGGATGGATTGTGTACTTACTTTGATGTACCTCTTGCAGGATCTTAGTCCTCAACTCTTTTTCTTAAGGGACACAAACCCTTCCTTGATATATGATTACTCCATCTTCTGAGATAGAAAAATCATCTTGTTCTTTGTGATCCTGTAAGTATTGGTCGTGAGCTTAAGCCTCTTTAATCTTAGCACTAAGATCACACTCTATACTCAACCCATTGATGATTAGCTTTTTTGGGGTAAGAGTAGTGACCAACTTCAAATTTCGAAACTCCTCTAGTATCTGCCTCTCATACACCATCATCTGATCCATGTGTAGAGATTTTTGACTCAAGGCATCAGCTACAACATTCGCCTTTCCTGGATGATACTTTATCTCAAACTTGTAGTCATTGAGAAATTTTACCTATCTTCATCGTCTCATATTTAACTCCTTCTGATCAAAAAGGTACTTAAGACTCTTATGATCATAGTATACTTCAAATGTTGCCCGGTACAAATAGTGTTGCCAAATCTTTAAGGCAAACACCACTACGAGAAACTCATAGTGCACATACCTAATCTTAAACATTGTTTTTGGTACATGCTCATCCTTGATACTAATCTGATGATATCTCGATCTAAAGTCAATTTTAGAAAAGATGAAGGCTTCCTTCAGTTGATCCAATAAATCATCTATCCTAGGGAGAGAGTAATTATTTTTTACAATCACCTTATTCAAATATTTGTAATCTATGCATAGTCTCAGGTTCCCGTCTTTCTTTTTAACAAACAATACAGGAGCTCCACAAGGTGATACACTCAGTCTAATAAATTGCTTGTCTAACAATTCCTCTAACTATTTCTTGAGTTCCTGTAGTTCCTTTGAGACCATTCTATAAGGTGTAATAGATATAGGCCCTGTCTCGGGTAAGAGATCAATAGAGAACTCTATCTCTCTCTCAGGAAGTAGGCCTAGAATATCTGGTGGAAATATTTTAGGAAACTCATTAACTATTGGAATTTCATTAAACTTCAGTTTGACTTCTAGGTTTGATAAACACAAGAGAATGTAACCAAGTACTCTACTCTTCAACTCTCGATTGACTTGATTGGCATTTAGCATCAATAACTACATATCCACTTATGAAGTAGGAGTTATAAATTCAACGGTCTTGGTGCAATAATTTAGCAAGACCTGATTTCTAGACATCTAGTCTAACCCTAGAATGACATCAATAACTCTTAAAGGTAAACAGACAAGGTCTACAGAAAAAAATTTCTCATGGATGGTGACCTGATAGTCTTTACATACAGAGGAAGTTAAGACATTCTTCCCTGTGGATATTACTACAGATAGCTCATAGGGGGTTTCAGAAATAGGATATTGAAGCTCCCTAATACATTCTTCCGATATAAATAAATGACTAGCACCAGAGTCAAATAACACCATAAAAGCAAATCCATAGATGTAGCTACCTTGAATCATTTCAAAGAATTAAGATGCCTCTTGATCGCTTAATGTGAAAACCCTTCCTTTCACTTAAGGCCCCTGTTCTGGCTGCTTCCCCACATTCTATGGGTAATTCTTCGCAAAATGACCCTTTTGTCCACATTTGAAGCAAACATCTGATCCCATGTAGCATAGCTAGTTACCATGTATACGTTCGCACTGAGTTCACTTAACTGTGGCGAGGTCTTGTTGGAAAAGTCAGGGACCTGTAGTCAATGACCTTTTACCAACTCTATATCCTCTTCCCCTCACGTTTTTGCCAAGGTTGGGGAAACTTTTCTTCCTCTTCTATAGGTTTTGCCTCAACTTCTCATCCTCTACTGCCTTTAAACTCTTCTCCAAAAGTCTAGATTTATTTATCAAGGGCATAAATTCCCTTATTTCCAAGGCTATCACTGTATTCCTAATTTATTGGTTCAGTCTTACTTCAAACTTAATAGCCTTCCATGCTTCATCAAGGTTAAACCTCAGGTAAGAGGAGAACTTAGACAACTCCTTGAACTTAGCGATGTATTGATCTATTGACATATTACCATGTCTGAGTTGGAGAAATTTGATCTCCTTCTCGACCCACACAGTACTTGGAAAGTACTTCTATAAGAAATTGTCTCTAAACACTTTCTAGGTGATATGCCTTCTCTGGTGAGTTAGCAACTCTCTGGCCCCTCGCCACCAATACTCAGCTTCATCTTTTAGCTTACATGCAGCAAAGATAATGTACTGCTCATTAGTGCAGCCCATCACCTCAAAGATCTTCTCAAATTCCCTTATCCACCTTTCGGCTACCGTTAGGTCATAGCCACCTTCGAAAGAAGACGATCTGGCTCTTAGGAACTCAGATAGGGCATTATTATTTCTATTCGTCAGGTTGCTTGCACTGTTTTCTCCATTCAGGTTATTACTGTTCTAGAGATGTTGCAGAATTTGATTGGCGGTTGTGACTTGGTCTCGAATTGCTATAGCCAAGTTGTGCAGGGTTTCTTCTACATTGTTTGCAAGGTTACTCCTCGGTGGTGCCATATCCTACTGTGGCAAAAACAAAGTTATGCTACTATTGAGGTGATCAAGCCTAATAGTTAGTTCAAAAATATTTATAGCAGTCATAACACCACCTCGGCATATAGAGAGGAAACACTAGTAATTTCTTACCTATATAAAATCACAAATCCCCCACACAACATAACCACAAACATACTTAAGACACTACAAGATTGATTCAAATAACCATCCACCCACTGGCCTTCTATGATCGACATTTTATGATACTAATTATGTAACAACTCCATTTTTTTCATATACATATATACATATACATATACATATATATATATATATACATATATATATATATATACATATATATATATATACATATACATATATATATATACATATATATATATATATATACATATATATATATATATATATATATATATTAAATCCCATGAAGTCATTAACTCTTTACTTCTAACTATTTAACTCATAATAACATTCATTTAAATTAACCAAGCATAATTAAAGTTTATGGTATACAATTAACACTGATACAATTCTGGGTTCACATACACATCATTAATTAAAAAAATCCATACAAAAATCAAACATATATATATATATATATATATATATATATATATATATATATCTACACCTTATTCATCCATATTGACCAGTTTTAGGGATACGGGTGCGGGTGTTTGCACTTTCACCAGGATCTTAGCCAACTTGACCCAATGTACGCTAAAAGCCGGTCATATAGAATATCTACATATTTAGTCTTCCGAACATGATATGGAAATATAGTGAGAATTAAATCCTAGTAGAGTCAACAATAAATCATAATTATCATCAATATAGCTCATTATGTCATGTTCATCTGTATAAGCTATAGTAAATAACTTTGGTCACATGAATGTACTTTATCTATGCACATGAAAATTGTACAGTAATGACATATATGGCATGAATAACTATTTATAGAATATCATAGGATGACTATCAATTTATTTTCATATTAAGCTACCCCGGTCAGGGTGAGTACTTTCTACTCTTTGGTTTAGGCTTTTCTCGCTCTGTTCAACATGGCACACTTTCTCTTTCTTTTCTCATTAACATAATCATAGTCGTGAGTAGGGCATCCCCTACTGGTGCACCACATGGACCGCCATGTGACCGTGCTCATCTCTTTTCTTCTCTTTTCTTTTCACGTTAATAGCCAAAAATATAATTTCAATAACAAGCGTGTTCATTATACTCACATGCCATAATTTATCATTAAAGTATAATCACTACAAAAAATCATTGGTAAAATGCAATCATGTCATGATCATAACCATTTTCGAATATCACTTTATAAAATATTTTCATGTCAAAATTACACACTTAAGATGGTAAGGAGTTCATGCAATGGAAATGGCTAGGGCATACACTAGTTATTTATTATTTCCATTAATAATATTTCTGTGTTTTGTGATATTTTCTCACTTATTCTACCATATCTCTCTCATATAAACTCCAATTGAGGTTATTCTAAAGCCTATAAAAATATAAGAAAATTATCTATAATGTTTATGTTTATCATTTCTTCAGATTTCTTATGAATTATTCCCAAAATATCGAAGACAAAAACACTTATATTTACCACCTTAGATTTTCGACTGATTCTGACCTCTACTCATTAATCAGCTATATCTCCCTAATATGGACTTCAAATTAAGGGATTCCACTGGCTAATAATCTGTGAGACATATATATACAATTTTCATGTTAACCATTTCTTTTAATTCATAACCAATTATTTTCAGAATTTCAAAAATTGAAGCTTCATTGGTTACTCCGAAATCCAGTTTTCTTAGCCTAGCATTTCCTAAAGTTCTAGTTCATCCTTTTATTAATTCATCTTTCATTTTTCTTCCAAATTTCCACCTAACCATAGAATTTCTCATCTCAACATTTAATTATATTTCTTACTTAAATTAACATATTCCATCATCCACTTCGAAAGAAAAACAGAATCAAATCACGCATCACTAAAGGTGTTTCTCAACAAAAATTTCTCAACAAAAATTTCTCATGGTCTTCTCCTAGGTGTTTAAGGACATACTTAATTTACCAACCAAACCATCTTCCATCCATTTTTACCATATTCAAATATACATAACATCAGTATAAAAGCCCTAAATTTTTGCCACCCATAGCCATATTTATGCAGAACTTTCCATACCAACCGAAGTATTCAAAACATCCATCACATGCAAGATCAACATGTAACAGTATATAGCAATATCCATGGCCAATCATCAAAGTAGAAAATATTTTAAATTTCATCAAAGTTCTAAGATAAACATCCCATATAAATGCTACAAATTTCAAAACTTTTATTCAAAAAGAGATATTATTAAACCTACCTAAAGATCTCTCTAGCTCACTAAGTAAATTCTTTTTCTTGTTTCCTCTTGAAAGAAGTAGCAAGATTCCTCCCTTCCTTTAGCTTTTTTAGCGGCTTAAATAAGAGAAGGAGGGTGAGTTTTGAACCCCAAGGATGAAGAGAAAAGATGGATTCAAGTGGAGATTAAGCTAACTTATCTTAAATACTTAGTCCTGTAGCTCCTTCTTCCTTCCTCTATTCTCTTATCTTTCTCTCCTTTCCTTACTCTACTTTGCTTCTATTTTTCCTCTCCCTTACTTGGACGAAATTATAATGTTATAAAGGTGGGTTTTCCTTAAATAAAATATCAAGTGGTTCAACTCTCATAATCATGTGTCTACCTTATCACAATTAGGATGCACTTGGTTGTTTTTAAGAGAAAGACAACTCATGTTCTTATCTTCCTCTCCCTTAGTCAAGATATGCATAGTGTAATATCTGGTTTACTTTTTATTATTATTATGTTTTTTTTTCACATTTCGCATGTTAAATACACCATATGTATAAACACAATATATGTGTGTGTGTGTGTGTATATATATATATTACAAACCTCACGCAAGTAATAATTATACAATACAATATTTCAATACATAAATAAGAGTCACTATAAAGCACTCTACCCTTGAAACACAAAGAGTGAGGAGGTGGTACTGACATCGAGATCTTCATCAGTAACGTCATTCCCTGTTGCATTTCATTTCTTTTTATTTGAACATAACATCACAATAATAGTGAGAATAAAGGTTCCTAGTAAACTTAACATAAATAAAATATAATGATAAAAACAAGAGTTATGTTCAGTTGTATAAGCTATAGAAAATATTATGATTTAGAGATAAACTCATCACTTCAGTTGATGCATAATTAACATACTATATATGCACTAAAAATCTACTCTCTGTTTTAATTCTTAGACATATCACAACTCCGAATATACTCAATTCATTCATTTGCTATATTCATAGTGACCAATCGACTACACCCACAATAAGTGATCAGGGAATGTAAGTTCATCACCCATCTGCCTTCTTACATTATCTCTGTCAATTGGTTGGAGTGGCCCTCCCTTGACTCACTTAGGCTAATAAAGCGTCCCCTACTCAGTACCATATCAAGCCATACAACCCGTTGATAATTATCCATAGATATAAATGTATATATATAAATGATATCAGAAAAATGTAACTCTTAAAATTTTACTTATAGACTTCAAATTGGAAATCTAACACTATAGATGGATTCAGGAGCTAGATAAATTTTAGGATATGAAATTTTTCAACTATCTGACAACTTTTTGTTCTTGGTGAATAGTATTTTTCGATGGTGAATAGTGTTTTTCGACTATGAATAGTGACTAAATTTCCAGAGTCATTTCCTTGATTTGTGGACCCTCTAGACATGTTTTTGAAGTCTATTTAGTCAAATGTGGATTGGAAAAGTTCATTTTGGGGGTTTCCAATCTGAAGCCCTAACTCTGTGAGTGGATAATTCTTTCTATGACTTGCCATATGCTCTTCTTGATCTTTAAAAGTGTATTTGATTATGTTTATAAGATATTTACACTTTTATATGTTTCTGAAATGCATTAAAATTATCTAAATTTCTTACAATTTTGATTATAGTTCAAGAAGAGTATAGTTTTGAGAAATGGATTTCTGAACTCACAGTATATCTGATTTCACATGTATTTCACACTTTTATGCACGTGATATTGATTTATAAAGCTATATGATTGCTTCGAGAAAAGGCATGTATATGTGATTCCAAATGTATTTATCATTATTTGGCAAAGTAAATATTATGTGCATGAGGCATTGATTTGTAAAACTATAAAGTTATTGATTATGATTGAATGGCAAGTGTAAAACTCATGGCTAGTTGCTTGATAATTATACATTGCATTTTATGAATATGCATATATATTTATATGTATTTATATGTATGGATGAATATCGACGGGTTCTATGGTTTGTGACGGTACCGAATAGGGGACGCCCTATTAGCTAGAGTGAGCCAAGGGAAGGCCGCTCCAATCGGGTGACAGTGGTAATGTGAGGAGGCAGATGGGTGATGGACTCACATTCCCTGATCACTATTATAACTGTAGTCGATCCGTCACTATGCATATAGCAAATGTGTGTGTAGGTTGACCAGATCGCTGAATGAGGCAGGTCATTTTAAAAGTTTATAACTTTTTCTCAAAAGCTTAGTATTTTGCTATAGTTTATACATCTGAACATAACAACATTTTTTTAATGATCATACCATGCTGAATATGGTTTAGATATCTGAATATCCTTTTATTTGAAAATATTTGAAATGTGTGTCCCATATGGATGTACTTCTGAAATGTATTTTCTAAGTGATAAATTTTAAAACATGAGTACATCCATATGCTGACCTAAGAGGTCATAGGAGATATTATCTGCTCACTAAGTTGTCAAACTCACTACATGATATTTCTACATTTTTAAGATAAGAATACAGAGTCTGATCCTGTAGATAGGTGATCAGTTAGGTGACATATTTTCTGGGTGAATCTACGTTGGTTTCAAGGCTCATAGTTTTGAATTATACTGTGTTTGTATTCTAGAGTGTGTTCCGAACGCCGCAGGCAGGATCCATGCTTCTTTTGTTACTTTGACATTTATAACTTGGTCTGTATAATGTATATACATGAGAGAACCTATATATATATATATCTCTATTTTTATGACAAAGAATAGTGTTATGCACGTTAAGAAAAATATCTATTTGCGGGAAAAAAAATGTTTGTTTCACGTGCTATAAAATTGGGGGCGTTACAAGTTGGTATCAGAGCATTAGGTTTCCCTGTGGCTATCGGAGCAAAGGATTCTTTAGTAGGACCTTTAGTATGGGTATGAGCCGGACATATTTATATTTCAGATGTTGCTAAGGGATTCTATAGGGTTTCAATTTCCTTTTTATTCTAAGTTATTAAATTTCCTAGTGTAAAGTTAATTGAATACTGTGACCTCTTAAGAGGTATCTATGGGTCAATTACTACCTGAAAGTGAAAGGGATAGGTGTCCCAGAGAATTTAAAGAATTGAGACAAATGTCAAATATGATCATTTTTGAATATAATATCCGTTTTACCTGAATGTCTAGATATGGTAGACTTTGATGTGATATTAGAAATGGATTGGTAGGCAACATGTCAGGCCATTTTAGAATTTCATTCGAAGATAATTAAATTCAATATTCCTAGAGAATCTTCTTTCTTGATACAATCAGACTGTAGTGAGGTACTAAAAAATCTAATATATGTTTTAGCAGCCGATAAGTTATTATAAAAAGGTACCAAGGATATTTGGCAGTTGTGGGAGATGTTAATATGAAATATACCAGTGTAAATCAAGTTCCAGGGGTTAGAGAATTTTCTGATGTAATTCTTAAGGAATTGCCAAGATTACCTCGAAACGTAAAATAGAATTTGGTATTGATTTATTTCTTGAAACCCAACCAATGTCTATAGCCCCATATAGAATGATAACAATTGAACTCAAGGAATTGAAAAATTAGTTATAAGACTTGTTCGATAAGGGATTTATATACCCTAGTACTCCTTCTTGGAAAGCTCTAATACTATTTGTGGAAAACAAAAGATGGATCATTGCGATTGTTCGTAGATTATAGATAGTTGAATAAAGTGACAGTGTGGAATAAATATCAATTACCTCGTATAGATGATCTGTTTGACCAGTTACAAGGTGTTTAATATTTTTTTTTTCAAAAATTGATTTGAGATATAAGTATCATTAATTGAGGATAAAGGAAGAGGATATTCAAAAAAAAATTCTTTTAGGACTCATTATGGGCATTATGAGTTCTTGGTTATGTCATTTAGTTTGACAAATGCCCCAGCTGCAATAATAGATTTAATGAATAGTAATTAAGTCATCCCTGGATCAATTTGTTGTTATATTTGTTGATGATAGACTAGAATATTCCAAGAGTTCAGAAGATCATAAGCAATATTTAAAGATAATTTTACCAACTCTAAAGGAGTATGGTTGGTGAGGATAGTATCCAAGTTAACCCTGAGAAAGTAGAAGCGGTACAACAATGGCATGTCCTACTACAATTACAGATGAAAATCCAAATCTAACTTGTGCTTTCCACAGTTGTCTGTCTTCCAAACTATTCGAGCCAGTGTTGGATCAGGTACATGAACATATGTTTGTAAAGCATCAATCAACTCCTCAACATTTGAAGCTGAGATGAGAATTTGTTGTGCTGAGTGTGAAATGAACCTTTGTTCTGCAGTTTGATCAAGAAAAGACAACAGACCATCAAAGAATTGATTAACATTTAACAAACCTATCGGTTTGTGATGCATATTCAGTTGTGCCAAAGAAACTATTTGAAAAATCTCTTCTAAAGTACCTAAACCACCTGGTAAGGCAATGAAGGCATCAGCATTGCTCATCATTCTAGCCATGCGCTCATGCATGGAAGCTACCCTAAACTCTTCCCCAATTGTCTTTTCTACGATGTTGGATGCAGCTAGAGTTGTAGGAATAATACCTAGAACTTGACATCTTCCTACATGTGTAGCTGTAGACATACACTCCATTAACTCACAGTTACCTCCACCATGGACTAAATGAATTTTTCTTTTGGCCAGCACCATACCTAAGTTTTGTGCAGCTTTCACATACTCTCCATTTTTTCCAGGACTAGAACCATAAAAGACACAAATATTTTGAAACTGACGAAATGTGATTCCCTCCATAACTGTACACACTTTAACTTTGAGTATGAAAGTAAAGATATTAACATGTGCATTTATAGAACAGCTATGTGAGTGATTAGTGGATATAAGCTAAATTGAAGGTGAAATTTAAAAAAAAAATGACGACAACCATGTAAATATACAGTAGTTGTGATAGTCGCTCATATTAGGCATATAAAGATAATAAGGTTAAGATATCACCAGAAATTTGTGTTTTCCTTGTTTACCTTGATGAAGCATTGCTGCCTTGATTCTTGTAGGGAAGTTGTAGGTGATAAGCGTAATTGTAAAAAAAAAGAGTGAAAATGCAAACAAGTTGTTGAAGAGGGACAATCAAATAATTTATTTTGTTTTCCCAATGTTTTTGTTAGTCAACTATCGGTATTATTAAATCGACTAACTATTTTAAGAAATTTTAATTTGGACTGGTTATTTTATAGTTGATTGATTATATCTATTTTGAAGAAATCAACTGCATCCTACTAGTTAACTATGTATTCTTTAATTTTCACAGACTTTTATAAGCTCAAAAATGTTTCTTTTCCACCAAATATCAATAGCTTTAAAGTAGATTTTGGCACACATATTCAAATTTTGTGGCCATCGATTTTTACCAAAATAATAGCTAAATTTTGTTTACAAATTTTCAAGAATTATGGCCACCGATATTAATTTTCTTTCAATACTTTGTTCAAATTTTTGACTTTCTATTTTGGCACTGTTTTCTATTATGCTTTTTGTCTGTTCTATTGCATTTTTCTTTATTAATATTTGGCATTAAATGCAAAGTTTTTTCCCTCATTACAAAAAAAGTTAATTTATTTTCTTTGAAACTCAATACTGGTCAAAAGTCTATAAGAACTATGAATTTTGAGCACTAAAAATTATCAGTTGGTGACCACATATTCTTGAATGACTCACCAATGAAAGAGGTAATGAGGTTTAGAAAGAAGAAAAAAGTTAAGCTCTAGTATATAGACTCTTTTGAAAACTTGAACAAATTAGGTATAGTAATACATTGCCTAGCCTTGCTATCAGGATTGAGTAATGTGGATATAGACTTTCTTGCATCAATGCTAAGGAAGTACCTATTAGATTTTTCTTATGTTATCTAATTCTAAGAAATTCAATTGGACAAAAATTTGGCTTAACTATGGGTACAATTGATGTTTATTGTTGATCGACAAGTGAAGAACTTATGGATGAAAGAAATCCATATGGTTAAGTTATATGGCAAAATCACTCAAGTGAAGAGACATATTAAAAAGTAAATATGATATACAGAAAAGATATCCCCAATTCTTTGAGTATAAGATTGGTAACTCCGAATTATTCCTTAATTTCATTCCCTACATGTTGTAGGATGCTCTGAAATTCGAGGACCGAATTTCTTAAGGGCGGAAGAATATAACATATCGTAATTTTTATTTTTAAATAATTTTTTGCTATAAATAAATATATTTTTATTTGTTTAAAAATGATTATGTTATGCTAAAAGCAAGTATACTTTTAATTAAATTAATTATTGTTTTGCTTAAAATAATTATATTAGCCTTTAATAAATGTTGTTTTATTTTTAGAAATATTCTTTCTTTTATTATACATAAAGATATTTATTTTGTGCTTTGTTTTATTAAGATTTTTACCAAGAAAAATCATAATTTAAGAGTTTAATTAAAGGTTTATGAGAATGTAAATTTTTAGAAATTTTTGGGATGTTTTAGGATGAAAAACGGTATTTATATGAATATATATGAAATAAAATAAAACTAAATCTAAATATTTAATTATTGAATAATAATAATTATTATTATAAATGAAAAAGAGAAAAGGGGGAAGGGGAGACGGAATGCAGAGGAAGAGAATGAATAGTGTGAATAATATCTCCATATTTTCTCTCTAAATTTGGAGTATCTACAGGACTCTGGTCTCAAAACTAAGGGTACCACTGGATTCAGGACGAAGAATACTACGATTTTGACCGAACAATTTCTCAAATTAGCCGTAGAATCGCTGTAGATCGGAAGTAGAAAATCTCAACAAAAGGTAAACTCTGAAACTTTTACTTAGAGACCTTAAATTGGAAATCTGAAACCGTAGATGTATTCAGGAGCTAGATAAACTTTAGGATATGAAATTTTTCAGCTATCTAACAACTTTTTGTTCTTGGTGAATAGTATTTTCCAATGGTGAATAGTGTTTTCCTTCCATGAATAGTGACCAAATTCCCTGAGTCATTTCCTTGATTTTTGGACCATCCGAACACATTTTTTAAGTCTATTTAGTCAAATGTGAATTGGAAAAGTACATTTTGGGGCTTTCCAATCTGGAGCCCTTACTCTGTGAGTGGATAATTCTTTCTATGACTTGTCATATACTCTTCTTGATCTTTAAATGTGTATTTGATTATGTTTATAATATGTTTCTGAAATGCATTAAAATTATCTAAATTTCTTACCATTCTAATTATAGTTCAAGAAGAATATAGTTTTGAGAAATGGATTTCTGAACTTATGGTATATCTGATTTCACATGTATTTCTCATTAAATGATGAAATGAATATTTATGCACGTGATATTGATTTATAAAGCTATATGATTGCTTCGAGAAAAGACATGTATATGTGATTCCAAATGTATTTATCATTATTTGTAAAAGTAAATATTATGTGCATAAGGCATTGATTAGTAAAACTATAAAGTTACTAATTATGATTGAATGGCAAGCGTAAAACTCATAGCTAGTTGCTTGATAATTATACATTGCATTTGATGAATATGCATATATATTTATATGTATTTATATGTATGGATGAATATTGACGGGTTCTAAGGCTTGTGACGGTACCGAATAGAGGACGCCCTATTAGCCTGAGTGAGTCAAGGGAGGGCCGCTCCAATCGGGTGACAGTGGTAATGTGAGGAGGCAGATAAGTGATGGACTCACATTCCCTGATCACTATTGTGACTGTAGTCGATCGGTCACTATGCGTATAGCAAATGTGTGTGTGGGTTGACCAGATCGTCGAATGAGGCAAGTCATTTTAAATTTGGTTGACCAAATCACCGAATGAGACAAGTCATTTTAAAAGTTTATAACTTTATCTCAAAAACTTATTATTTTACTATAGTTTATACAGTTAGGCATAATAACATTTGTTTAATGATCATACCATGCTAAATATTGTTTAGATATCTGAATATCCTTTTATTTGAAAGTATTTGAAATACAGGTCTCTCATGGATGTACTTTTGTAATGTATTTTCTGAGTGACAAATTTTAAAACATGAGTATATCCATATGCTGATCTTAGAGGTCATCGAAGGTATTATCTACTCACAATGTTGTCAAACTCACTACACGATATTTTCACATTTTTTAGATAAGAATGTATAGTCTGATCCTGTAGATAGGTGATTAGTTAGGTGACATATTTTCTAGGTGAATCTACGTTGCTTTCAAGGCTCACAGTTTTGAATTATATTGTGTTTGTATTCTAGAGTGTGCTCTGAACGCCACAGACAAGATCCTTACTTCTGTTGTTACTTTGACATTTATAACTTGGTATGTATAATGTATATACATGAGAGAACATATATATATATATATATATATATATATATATATATATTAATGGATATAAAAAGCTAAAATATAGAGTTAACAATTTCAGGTCGACACTTTTTCAGATTTTGAAAAACTCAGAGCATCATGGCACAAGATATGTTTCTCAGTGAGTTATCCATACCGCCGCAGCACTGCCTACCGCAATAAGGATTTCAATGTGATTTTGAAGTCTTTTTTACTCCAATTAAAGCTCAAAAGGCTAGGAATTGGCCTAAAAGCAATCCTATATCATTTATGACTCTCCAATATATAAAATAGCATACAATCTTTTAATCCTCAAGAATTCTCTCTTCTTATCTTTTTCTCCTACATTTTCTTATGGCCCTACGTGGCTAATTTTCTTTTATTGGTCGAGGAAAATTGAAACCTCAAGGATTTAGGTGTTGTGATATTATATTAAGGTTTAATTGTTCAATTTTATTTGAGTATTGATTATTCATCCGTTCTTCTTCTCGTGATTGTTTCAATTGATATCCAGGGTACACATTAGAGGTTTTATTGTTTCAATCTACCGTTGAATCATAAATCAACAAAGTTTTGATCCCTCTTTTTAGCCTATGATTAATAATTGTATGATTATGAATTGTTAACCTATGATGAATAATTGACTAGATTAAATGCAGCCAATGTGTGTATGTTGTTTAGCTCTATCATTTTCTTTAATTCTTCATGCGATTAATGAGTTAAATTTTACCAATTGGCTAAAATTGATTATTAATTAGGATTACTTGAGGCAATTGTTATCAATTAATTAAACCTAAGGAGAAACAAGGATAACTTCACAATTGTAGATATTCAATATTATATTATTGATAATCAATGCAATCCTTGATGGTGGAAATCGACCAAAACCAACACTCTTATCATTGAGCACTCTCTTATTCTTTTTATTACGATCTTTCTCTTTTTATTTTGATAGTTTATTTATAGTTTTCAAACCCGCTTATTCTATTCACAAAAGATAATACCATTCGTTATGGTATCAACCCTTACTCCTATTACTATTTGTTAGTTTTGAGGTAAGAAATTTATTATATTTGGTGTACTTACGACATTACACACAAAATTTTGGCACCGTTGCTGGGGTTTGAGTCTATTTGCCTATTGTGAATTTTTTCCTTTTTATTTATAACTATAAATATGGCAGCACCATTTTAGCAATTTGGCACTAGGCTATACTCTCTATTAAGGCATGTTAGTAAGATCAGTACTTCATCCTTTGAACAGTAAATTGTAAACTTGGCTTTTCTTATTCACCAATGAGCATGAAATATGCAAAGAGAGAAGTATTATGCAAAACATTCGGCGATAGGGCATTCTATTATTAGGTACCTGACTTTTCATGAAGAACTATTTGAGCAAATAAATATGGCTAGTAGTTTTCTTAGACTACCATAAGTGAGGTACAATTCCTATTTAAACATAATATAATCTTGAATTAAGGGATTAATCATACCTTAACTATGAAACTCCATAAGCATATCCAGTTCAAAACTACCCCTATTACCAGCAATATCAACAGCCTTACCTTCCAAACCAATAACCAACCCAAGATCCTAATTCAGGTATGTCATTAGAGGATTTGGTTAAATTCATTGAGACTAATTCTTTGCTATTTCAACAAGAGATAAGGGCCAATATGCAAAATTTAGAAAATAAAGTGACTCAGATGATAAGCAAAATTAACTAGCTAGTAACCTCAAAATCAAGTAAATTGACTTCTTGCAAACCCAATAAAAAAATATAAGTGCAATAAGTCTGAAAGTAATGAGGAAATTAAGGCTCTAAAGGAGATACAAATGCCAACAAATGAAAGAGGAGAGAGGATTAATACTCTCATGAATGATGACATCACCAAACATAAGTGCACTAATTTATAATCAGTTTATACAAGTAATGTGATTGATTGCTTAGCACATAAAAGTTCAGCACTTAATAGAAAAGAAAAAGGAGAAGTGGTCACTAGTGATTCTATGGAGAAAAAGGTTAAGAATCATCCTTGAATATTGAATTCTAGGAAAAAAATAACAGCAATAGAGGAACCCCCTAAACCTCAGCAAACAGGTAAGGATCCTTCCATTTTATTACCAATTTATAATGAGATACATGTATATTCTATTTTGTAGGATCCTGACCCAAGATTAAGGATTCTTCCTAGCCACTTAAAGGAAATACATATAGGAAAACCAATACCTGTGATAATCTCTAGAAAGCATGTCCTACTCAATGGTGGAGGAAATCTAACCCTTGAATTGATTAAGATTCAAAAAGATGAGATTAAAATCGATTCAAAAATTTATTCAATACTTTAGTTATTTCCAGCTAAGTTATGTCCTTATTGGATTGGACCATTTGATATTACTAATAATTCTCATCATGGTTCAGCAACCATTGAAGCATTTAAGACCGAAGTCGACAACAAGGATCCTCCTTAAACGAAAAAGAGAGCTATAAGTCGAACCAACGACATTAAACAAAGGTGATTATTTAGAGACAACCCAACATAATCTTTCTTAGAATTTTTTTTAAAAGAAGAGGCGGAAATCAGAAAAATTCAAGGTCCAAGCAATGCAGTACTCTCATCCTACCCTAAAAATTAAAAAGGAATTCAAGGAAGTTCATTTAACTTATACCTCCCTCCTTATTTTTGTCTTTATTTTACATTGAGGACAATGTAAATTTTGAGTGTGGGGGTGAAAATATATTTGACTTAAAGATTGTTACCCAATTTTGAGCATCAATTTTTTTTTTCAGCATTATTGCACTTTTTGAGTGAGTTCAATTTATATTGTGTTGTTAGACAAAACCAATAGCCAATGATATGACTACTCAAAATTTTTTTAGCTCTTCAAAAAATTAAAGAAAATTCATAATTGTATGCAATTTAAATTTTTTTACAATTTATTTTTAACTTTAGAATTTTGAAATCTTTATGCACAGGCGCAGTAACTTTGGGTATTTAATCTATCTTTTACTTATAGAAGGTTTATGTAACTCCAAATTATTTTATGATCACAATAAGATTCTAGAACTTATTTGAATACTACTTGAGGCAAAATCCTAGACTAACACTATTATTTAAGATATTATGTAGGCATTATTTGATAGATCAAGCCTTTTAACCTAACCTAAGGCAATTATATATCCTTAATTCCTCTATTTGAGGCAATTATATATCCTTCGTTCCTCTATTTAATCTTAATTGACTTTTTAATTTGTATATACGATGGAGCCAAAATTCAAATTTTGTGATAAATATCCTTAATTTGACCCTATTCTCTCACTCCGTGATTTTTTTCTTCTGAATATTTGTTTTGTAGAGCTTGATTGACCAAAGGGTGGAAAGATGGAGCAAAGAAAAGAAAAGATGAAAGTCTATGCAATGGGTGAAAAAAAAATAAAGAACTAAGGAAAATAATGAATTGAATTCAGTTGAAGTAAGAAAATGAATGTAGGGGAAAATTCCTCAAGCTTAAAAAAGCTCAAGAGATCATATTTAATTATGTGGTGTTGGGTGATTAAGCCTAAAATTATATCCTCTATCCTACCCTATATCCTGACCACATTATAAGCTAAATAAAGCCTTATTAATGCTAAAGGTAGTTTTAGTGTACATCAGTAGATGGTAGCATAAAAAATAAGCCAATGAAAATCCTAAATTAGATAGAAATCCACACCTCCATTTTTAGGATATATAAACCCATATGGGTAAAGAAAATTAACTAACACAAAAACACACACACACTCAGTGTAACAACTCTATTTTTTTACATATATACATATATTTGTAAAGTCCCATAAATTCATTACTTCTTTACTTCTAATTACTTAACTCATAATAACATTCAATTTAACCAAGCATAATCAAGGTTTAAGGTCTACCATTAACACTAATACAATTATGAGTTTACATACACATCATTAATCAAAACATTCGTACAAAAATCAAACACATAAATATCTACATCTTATTCATCCATGATGACCAATTCCGAAGATACGAGTGCAGGTGGTTGCATCTTCACCAAGATCTTAGCCAACTCGACCACAAATACCTTATTAATTTTTGGGATCTGTCCAACATAGAGTAACTTGATCCAATGTACACTAAAAGCCAAAGCCAAAGAAAAATATGCATAACTAGTTTTCTGAACATGATATGGAAATATAATGAGAATTAAATCCCAATAGGTTTAACAATAAATCACAATCATCATTAATAATGCTCTTCATGTCACATGATTCCACTTTATCTATGTAAATGAAAATTGTGCAGTAATGACATATATGACATGAATAACTACTTTCAGAATATCATATGATGGCTATCAACTTATTTTCATAACAAGTTACCCTAGTCAGGGTGAGTACTTTCTACTCTCCGGAACAAGTATTTCTCGCTCTGTCCGGCATGAAACACTTTCTCTTTCTTTTCTCATTAACATAATCATAGCCGTAAGTAGGACGTCACCTACTAGTGCACCACACAGACCTCCATCTGACCGTTCTCATCTCTTTTCTTTTCTTTTCACATTAATAGCCAAAAATATGATTTCAATAACAAGTATGTTCATTATACTCACATGCCATAATTTATCATCAAAGTATAATCATTACCAAAAATTATTGGTAAAATACAATCTTGCCATGAACATAATTATTTTCAATTACCACTTTATAAAATATTTCCATGTCAAAATTACACACTTAAGATGGTAAGGAGTTCATGCAATGGCTATGGCTATGGCATACACTAGTCATTTATTATTTTCATTTATAAGATTCTTCTTCTTTCTTAAATATTATTTTTCTCTCTCAATAATCAGAGCATAACACCCTTATTTTAAATTCGATTGAGGTGATCATGGTATTAATTTAAAGATAAGCCAATCCTCTAAAACACTTATGTTGAACATTTTAGTGAAATCCTAAGTGATCGTGGTGTTACTACTCCCAAAAATTCAATGTTATTTCTTCTCGTGTATGTTTTGACCTCTACTTACTAATATGACAATATCTCCCTTATATAGATGCTAAATTGAATGATCTCAGTGGCTAAAAATTTGTTATACATATATCTATATTTTTTATGTTAACCATTGCTTTTAATTCCCTACATATTTTACCAAGAAATTCAAACACCCAAACTTACCTAAGAGTTTCTTCCCTGGTTAACTAGTTTATAACCTCTATTAACTAATCTAACAATATCTCCCTTATATAGATTCCAATTTATTTAATTGAAAGGCTAAAAATTCTTGAGACATATATCTATATTTTTCATGTTAATGATTTCTTTTAATTTTCTACATATGTTTCCCAGAAATTTAAACACAGAAGCATACCTAACAAATTCTTCTCTGGTTAACCATTTTCTAACCACTACTTACTAATTGGACAATATCTCCCTCATCTGGACTCCAAGTTAAGTGATTCTAGTGGTTAAAAATCCATGAGACATATATCTACATTTTTAATGTTAACCATTACTTTTAATTCTTAATAGATTCTTCCTAAAATTTAAAAAATCAAAGCTTCCTTAGTTACTCTGAAATCTAGATTCCTAACCAAACATTTCCTAAAGTTTTAGTTCATCATTTTATTACGTCCTCTTTCATTTTCTTCCTAATTTACATCTAATCATATTCCATCAATTTTTCACCACATTCAAATATACAAAATAACAGCATAAAAATCTTAAAATTTTGCCACCCATAGCCATACCTATGCAGAACATTCCAAACCAACCGAAATGTTCAAAACATCCATCATATGCAAGATAACATGTAACATGATATAGAAACATCCATGACCAATCATCAAAGTAGCAAATATTATAAATTTCATCAAAGTTCTAAGATCAAAAATCCATATAAATGTTACAAATTTCAAAACTTTTCTTCAAACAGAGATAATGTTAAACTTACCTAAAGATCTCCTTAGCTCACTTAGTGAATTCTTTTTCTTGTTTCTTCTTGAAGGAAGTGGTAAGATTCCTCCCTTCCCTTAACTTTTCCAGCAACTTAAATAAGAGAAGAAGGGTGAGTTTTGAACCCCAACGATAAAGAGAAAAGATGGATTTAAGTAGAGATTATGCTAACTTACCTTGGGTACTTAGTCCTCTAGACTTGTCATTCTTCTTCTTTCCTTTTTTTCTCCTCTCTTTCTTTCCTTTCCTCAGTCTACCTTGCTTCTATTTTTTTCTCTCCCCCACTTAGAAAAAATTATAATGTTATAAGGGTCGATCTTGCTTAAATAAAATATTAAGTGGTTCAACTCTCTTAATCATGGCTCTACCTTATCACAATTAGGATGCACTTGGTTGTTTTTTTGGGGAAAGACTACTCATGTTCTTGTCTTCCTCTCTCTTAGTTAAGATATGCATATCAAAAGTAGATTTGTATTTTGAAAATCATGATAAAATGTTCTTAAGACAAGGGACAAGGCCCCTTTGATTTAAGGATTCATTTCCTTTGTCTTTTGTCTCACTTAAGTATGATAGGTTTGCCTTTCTATGTGGAAAATTTTCATCCCTTGAGTCTCCATTGCTTGGCTGAAAATGTTTGTGTAAGATAGGGATGTGTTGTCATAATGCCATGTATTATTACCTACTTGCTGAAATTATGAATGTAGGATATAGATGTTTTGTCCTAATGCCATGTGACCTAATCTTGATTATTATTACACTATTATTTTCTCACATGGTTCTTATTTTTTCCTCTTAGATTTGGGCTCATTCTTGCCTATTTCCTTTGATTTGGCTGAAATTATACCTTTAATGGAGGGCTTGTTCACATTTTGAGGATATTTTAGGCTATCGGTCCAACTTCTATATCCTAGTCCAAGTCTATGTTATATCTCTTGCTTGGGCTATCCAATTGGCTTGCTAGAAACTTATGTGAAATGAAAAAACTCTATATGAAGTGTCCATAGGTGAAGGCCCAATATATGGTTGGAGATGTTAAACTTAGTAGCTCTAGCTCTTGAATTAGAAAAAATTACCCTAATCCAATCTTCTTGAAATTTTAAAACCTTCACTTACTTCCCAAAATTTATCTTCCTTACCCAAGAATTTCGCCTCTCTTTAGTATGTTATTTCTAATTTTTCCTATTAGATTCTCACTCTTTACTTATTCCCCTAATGTTAGAAACATTTTCTATACATACACATACGGTGAAGAATTTCTAAGGCTTATATTTTCTTAGATATTTAAAAATTGTTTAATAGATTTTATTTCCTTAATTAAATATTTATGTACCTTTATTAATAAAATAAATGAAATTAGGGATGTTACATTTCTCTCCCCCTAAAAGAAATTTTGTCCTCAAAATTTCAGAAATTACCTAATAAAAACAATTGTGGATATTTGTTCCTCATGACTTCTTCCAACTCCCAAGTTGTTTCTTCCAAAGTCAAACCTTCGCATAACACCTTAACCAGGGGAATAGTCTTATTCTTCAATTTGTTCATGTCAGTGTCCAATATGGATGCCGGTACTAGCTGGTATGTCATATTCTCCTTTATTTGGATTAGTTCATCCCATATTACAGGTGATGAATTTGGAAGATAATTCTAGAGCTAAAATACATGAAAAATATTATGTAGCTTGGACAAATTAGGTGGAAGTGCAACTTAATATGCTAACGTCCCCCCATTTTCCTCAAAATATGGTAGAGTTCCAAAAATCACAGACTTAGCTTCCTAGTCTCGAGAGACCAACCAACTCCAATAGTAAGGGAAACCTTCAAAAATACATGCTCTCCTTCCTCAAAATCCAGAGGTATATGTCTCTTATCATAGTAACTCTTTTTTCGACTCTGAGCTGTATGTATTCTGTATCGTATCATCTTGATTTGTTAGTGGTTTGTTGAAATAGATCAGGACCAAACAAGTTCTTTTCTCCTACCTCAAACCAACAAAGTGTAGATCAACACTTCCTATTGTATAAAACTTCGTAGGGGGCCATCTTAATACTAGAGTGATAGCTATTATTATAAGCAAAATCTATTAATTGTAAGTATTTATCCTATCATTTATCTTGCTCTATCACACAGGCTGTAACGCCCCTAATTTACGAGTACGTAAAACATTTTTTTTTCGCAATCAGATATTTTCCATAACATGCATAACACTATTCTTTGTAATGGAAATAGATACATATAGGTTCTCTTATGTATACACATTATACAGACCAAGTTACAATTGTCAAAGTAACAACAGAAGTAGGGATCCTGCCTATGGTGTTCAGAGCATACTCTAGAATACAAACACAGTATAATTCAAAACTGTAAACCTTGAAAGCAATGTAGACTTACCTAGACTCTGTATTATTATATGAAAAATGTGGAAATATCATGTAGTAAGTTTGACAACTCAATGAGTAGATAACACCTCCTATGACCTCTTATATCAATATATGTATGTAATCATGTTTTAAAATTTGTCACATAGAAAATACAATTCAAAAGTACATCCATATGGAACCCGTATTTCAAATATTTTCAAATAAAGGATATTCAGATATCCAAAACCATATGTAGCACGATATGATCATTAAACAAATGTTGTTATGCTCAGCTGTATAAGCTATGGTGAAATATTATACTTTTGAAATAAAGTCATAACTTTTGTTGATGCATAATTAACATACTATATATGCACTGAAAATCTATTCTTTTTACATAATGCTTAAGCATGTTACACCTCTTAATACACTCAATTCACTCATTTGCTATACGCATAGTGACCAATCAACTAAAGTCACAATAGTGATCAGGGAATGTGAGTTTAACACCCATTTACCTCCTCACATTACCACTGTCACCCAGTTGGAGTGACCCTCCCTTGGCTCACTCAAGCTAATAGGTCATCCCCTACTCGGTACCGTCATAAGCCATACAACCCATCGATATTCATCCATACATATAAATACATATATATAAATGCATATTCATCAAATGCAATGTATAATTATCAAGCAACTCGCCATGAGCTTTACGCTTGCCATTCAATCATAATTAGCAACTATGTAGTTTTACAAATCAATGCCTCATGCATATAATATTCACTTTACCAAATAATAATAAATACATTTAGAACCACATATTCAATGAGTTTCAAAATATATTTGCAAAACTATACTCTTCTTGAACTGTGTGCAAGTTCGTAAGCAAAACAGATATTTTAACACATTTCAGAAACTTATGATATCATAAATAAATTGTAAACATAACTAATTATACATTTTAAGTTCAAGAAGAGTATGGGGTAAGTCATACAAAGAATTATCTACTCACAGGTCAAGGCTCTAGGTTGGATAGCCCCAAATGTATTTTTTTTTAGTTAAATATGATTAAATGGACCTAAAAACGAATACAGAGGGTCCAAATAGAAATTTACTAATTGTTGTATATAGTCCTTGCAAATTTTATTATTTACACTTTGACCCATAAAATTTTAGGAATTTACATTTTGACCCAAAAAATATTAACAAATTTTCATTTTCATCCTAAAACCTTTCAATTACGTCCCTACTCCTTTATTTCTTTTAATAATCCATACATAAATGAGATTTACTAAATTTTTTAGGGATGTTACACAGGCCCTTAATATATCTTCTAGGGTTTGAATGGACTGTTCTGTTTGCCCGTCAATTTGAGGATGGTAAGTGTAATATCCCATAATATTTTTAAATAATAATTGGCACGCCCTTAATTTTAAGGCACGTGAAATAAATACTTTACGAACATATATTTTCCAAAACATGTATAATACACTCTTTTACAGATAGGTATTCCCGTGTATACACAATATATAGACCAAGTTTATAAACATCAAAGTACAGCAGAAGCAGGGATCCTGCCTGTGGCATTCAGAGCATATTATATAGTACAAGTAAAATATAATCAAAATCTACGAGCCTTGGAAACAAAGTAGGCTCACCCAGAGATCATGTCGTCTAGCTGGTCAACTATCTGAAGGGAAAGGACCAAACTCTATATTTTCATCTGAAAAAAATGAAGAAATATCCTATAGAGAGTTTGACAACTCAGTGAGCAGATAATACCTCCTATGACCTCTTAAGTCAATATATGGATGTACTCATATTTTAAAATTTTGTTACATAGGAAATATAGTTTAAAAGTACATCCATATAGGACATGCATATCAAATATTTTCCAAACAAAGAATATTCAAATATCCAAAACCATATACTGTATTGTATGATCATTAAACAAATGTTGTTATGCATCAAAATATTTCACATGAAAACATTAGGAAGATCCCATATAAAAACTACCATATCAAAGTTTAGGCTCTTCTGTACTTTGGTGGTGTAAGATTTGCCTAAACTCAGCATCCCGCTGAGGTTTACCTTACCACCATACAAAAAGACACGCGAAGTGACTCTAATATGGGTATTTTCCAAGCACACAGTAAAAAAGGAAAGTAACACATCATATAGTTGGCATCTTGCTCTCCATCACATATCATATCCAGTGTGTTGGCCATCACACGAGGCTAGCATCACCCCTGCTAGCTGAGGTATCAAGGTGCACCAGAGTTAACATCACCTGTTGTTTGTAAACAATGTTTCCAATAGAATTTTTCCACAGAAATTATCATTTACACATATACCATATCATCCAATATAAAGTTTTCAGTATAATACAAACTATCAATCTTAGTACAGTTCATCTGTCATAAATTTCCCAATCAGGGTTTATCACATATACATGCCCTTTTTCAAGGCAATCATATAGCTTTATAAATAAATGTGACGTGCACTAATAATTAAACATTTAAAATTTATTCTTTAATTATATACATATAATTATTGTTTTTCATCTTAAAGTATCCCAAAAATTTCTAAAAAATTTATGTTATTGCAAAACTTTAGTTGCACTCTTAAATCTTGACTTTTCTTGATAAAATTTTAATAAAAAAATAACAAAATAAAATATCTTTATGCATAATAAAATAAATAAATTTATAAAAATAAAATAAAAATTTATTTAAAGCCAAATATAATTATTTTAAGTAAAATAAAAATTATTTTAATTAAAAAATTATTTACTTTTAGCAAAACATAATTATTTAAAATATAAAATATATTTGTTTATAGAAAATGATTATTATTTAAAAAATTTACGGGATATTACATTATTTTCCCCTTAAGAAATTCGGTCACCGAATTTCAAACCTTCCTATCACAAGTAGGAAATAAGGTCAAGGCATAAATTATAGTTATTAATTTCACTGTCAAGCTATTAAAGATATCTTTTTTATATATCATCTTTACTTTCTAAGAAGTCTCTTCACTTGAGTGATTTTGTCATATAACCTGAACCATAGGGATTTCTTTCAACCATAAGTTCTTCACTTGTCGGTCAATAATAAACATTGATTTTTCCTCATAATTAAGCCAACTTTTTGTCCAATTGATTTTATTGAAATCTGACATCATGAGAAGAATTTGATAGATACTTTCTTAGCATTGATGCAAGAAAGATTGTATCCACATTACTTAATCCTGATGGCAATGCTAAGCAATATACTACTATGCTTACTTTGTTCAAGATTTCAAAAGAGCCTATATATTAGAACTTAACTTTTTTCTTCTTTCCAAATCTCATTACCTCTTTCATGAGTGTTTCCTTTAAGAATATTTGGTCACCAACTAATAATTTTTAGTGCTCAACATAAATGATCCTTATAGACTTTTGAATTGTATTAAGTTGCTTGTATTCTTTTTCTAATTAATTTCACTTTATCAACGACATCTTACAATAAGTCTAACCCCACTGAATCATTTAACAAAAAGTATGTAATACATTTTACATAAGACTTTAAGTCATCCAATAACAATTTATTATTGGCAAATTCTGCTAAGGGATCTCCCACCAAACTTGAAGACATATCCTTGAAGCATGCTTTCCAAACTAGCACAATCAATTTAGGTTAGTCATATTATATCTATTGCATGTTATTCCAAATTAGATTCCAAAAGCTAAACTTTACTCAACTCATCCACCTATTAGGAGACCTATGATGTTTCATGTAAAACCTCAAATGGTGTCATTTGTATACTGGGCTGTTAACTACTGATATGAGTAAGTTCAACTAAGGATAAATAATTTATCCAAACTTTTACCAAAATTATATAAATATACCTGAATCATAACTTTCAATGCATAAACACATCATTTAAATTTATTATTAGCTATGCTATAATCTAACTAAGATCTTAAGGGTTCATGAATAGCTCTCCTAAAACAATATATTCAATTCTTACTTGTTGAATCACCAAATAACTAAAAATATATCACTTGTATTTTTTTTACCATTATACTAGTACAATTCTTTTAAATCTTAGTATATCCCATCAATATTTAAAATCTATGGCTTCCTCTAAAATCTCCTTTCTTAACATAATTCACATCGTAGATACATTCTAGATACTAGACTCAATTTAGCATGGTATAAACCCTTAACACAAATATTTTAATCACTTACATTATTTTCGGACATGGTTCTCAAAATATTCTCTATATTTCCAAATTAAGAGTGCAAAGATTAATTTAAATCATACTTCCCATATTTTATTCCTCAAGAACTTTAACACCACTAATTCTCTTAATTACATTTGTCAAAACACCATAAGGCCATCATCCATCTATTTCTTTCAAACTTTTCATTACTTTAACCTACTAACTACTTGGACACCATAATAACTGAGTTTCAAAGAAAAGAAATTAACCCTCCTTGTAATAAGAAAAAGAACCTTGCATTTAATGCCAATCATTAATCAAGGATGATGCAGCAAAAAAAGAGGAATATTTAATAGAGCATGGTGCCAAAATTGAAAGTTAGAAGTTTGGACAAGGCATTGAAGAAAATTAAAAATGGTGGCCGTAATTCTTGAAAATTTGTAAACAAAACCTAGCTGCTATTTCGACAAAAATCGGTGGCTGCAAGTTTTGAATATATGGGCCAAAATCTACTTTTAAGCTGTTGGTATTCGGTGGAAAAATAGCACATAGAAAAGAAGAATTTTTGAGCTTATAAAAGTTTGTGAAGAACACAAAGCATGTAGTTAACTGGTAGGATGCAGTTGATTGCTTCAAAACAGATGTAATTAATCAACTGTAAAATAAATCAGTCCAAATTAAAAATTCTTAAAATAGCTAGTCAACTTAATAATATCGATAATCGATTGGCAAGAACATTGAGAAAACAAGATAAATCATTTGATTGTCCCTTTTCAATAATTAACTGGTTTGCATTTTCACTATTTTTTTCTTCACAATGATGCCTATCACCTACAAGAATCAAGCCATCAATGCTTCAAGGACAACAAGGAAAAGACAAATTTCTAGTGATATCTTAACCTTATTCTCTTTATGTGCTTAATATGTGCCATAATCATAACTACTGTACATGTGCATGTGTGCCGTTAGCTTTAAAAATTTTACCTTCAATTTAGCTTATATCAACCAATCACTCATATAGCTGTTCTAACTATGCTCAGCCTATTCGCATAGCTATCATAAGTATGCCTTTCTCTGACTTCTATAAATGCACACATTTGTATCTTTACCTTCATACTCAAAGTTAGGGTGTGTGCATCTATAGAGGGAATTGAATTAATTCAATTTTGAAATATTTGTGTCTTTTGTGGTTCCAGTCCTGGAAAAGATGGAGAGTATATAAAAGCTGTACAAAACCTAGGTATGGTGCTGGCTAGGAGAAAAATTCATTTAGTCTATGGTAGAGGTAACTGTGAATTAATGGGGTGTGTGTCCACAACTGTACATGTATGAAGATGTCAAGTTTTAGGTATTATTCTTACAACTCTAGCTGCATCCAACATCATAGGGAAAACAATTGGAGAAGAATTTAAAGTAGCTTCCATGCATGAGCGCATGGCTAGAATGATGAGCAATGTTGATACCTTCATTGCATTACCAAGTGGTTTTGGTACTTTAGAAGAGATTTTTCAAATAATCTCTTGGACACAACTAAATATGCATCACAAACTGATAGGTTTGTTAAATGTTAATTACTTCTTTGATGGTTTGTTATCTTTTCTTGATCATGCTATAGAACGAAGATTTATCTCATACTCAGCACGACGAATTCTCATCTCAGCTTCAAATGCTGAGGAGTTGATTGATACTTTACGAGCATATATTCATGTACCTGATCCAATTACAACTCAAATAGATTGAACAACAGACAACAACAGAAAGCGTAAATTGGACTTGGATCTTCATCTTTAACTGTAGTAGAACGTAGCCATTGTTGTTCCACTTTTACTTTCTTAGGGTCTATTTGGATACCATCCTTACCAAACATTCTCCCTTAGAGTTTGTATAACTATCTTTAAATATAACTTATAATTCTTTGAACTCTCGAAACATATCAGTATATCCTCAATAAGTGCAAAAATAAATTGATCCAAGAATAGCTTAATTACTATTCATCTAGTCTATAAATGTAGTTAGGGCATTTGTCAAACCAAATGTCATCACTAAAAACTCATAGTGCCCATGCCAAATCCTGAACAAAGTTTTCGAATTATTCTCTTCCCTTGTCCTAAATTAATGTTACCCATATCTCAATTAATTTTTTTTAAAACGTTGAGCAACCTATAGCTGGTCAAACAGATAATCTATATGAGGTAATGGGTATTTATTCCACATAGTCACCTTATTCAACTGTCTATAATCTATGTATAATCGCAGTGATCCATCTTTCTTGTTCACAAATAGAACAAGAACTCCCAAGGAGAAGTACTAGGACGTATTAATCCATTGTCTAACAAATCTTGTAACTAATTCTTTAATTTCTTGAGTTCAATTGGTACCATTCTATAAGTGGTATAGGCACTAGTTGGTTCTTGGAAATAAATCAATATCAAATTATATATTTATCATTCTGGGGGTAATCTTGGCAATTTCTCTAGGAATACATAAGGGGATTCTTTAACCACTAGAACCTGATCTACACCGGTATACTTTATATCAACCTCTTTTGTAACATCCCGTAATTTTTAGATATTTTCCTTAGAAATTCTTCACCTTACATATATGCATAGAAATGTTCTAATATTAATGGAATAGGTAAAGAAAGAAAACCTAAGAGGAAATATTAGAAATAAACATGTTAAAGAAAGGTGAAATTCTTAGGTAAAGAAAGATAAATTTTTGTGAAGTAAGTAAAGGTCTTAAAATTTCAAGAAGATCGGATTAGGGTAATCTTTCTTAATTTAAGAGCAAAAGTTACTGAGTTTAGTATCTCCACCCGTAATTGGGCTTTAACCTATAGACACTTCATATAGAGTTTTTCTACTTCACATGAATTTTTAGCAAGCCAATAGGATAGGCCAAGGAAGAAATAAAACATAGACTTGGACTAGGATATAGAAATTGAACCGATAGCCCAAAAATCATGAAAATGTGACCAAGCCCATTATGAAAGGAAGAATTTTAACCAAAGTAAGGAAAATGGGCAAGAATGAGCCCAAACCCAAGAGGAAAAATAAAAATAAAAATAAAAGTAAAGTGATGAAATATTAGTGTAATCAAGATTAAGTGACATGGCATTAAGACAAAAATTTGACAAGTGGTGTGATTCTACATTCATCATTTTGGCAAGTGGCATAATAATACAAGGCTTTAGGACAAAAACATCTATATCCTACATTCATAACTTTAGCAAGTGGGTAATAATACATAGCATTATGACAAAACATCATTATCCTACACAAATAATTTTAGTTAAGTAAGGAAAATTCAAGGGCTAGAAATTTGCCACTTAAAAAGGCAAATCTATCATACTTGATTAAGACAAAAGAAAAAGGAAATGAATCCCTAAATCAAAGGGATCTTGCCCCATATCTTAAGAACATATCATCATAATTTTCAAAATACAAATCTCCTTTTTCTATGCATATCTTGACTAAGGAAGAGGAAGACAAGAACATAAGTTGTTTGTTTTCCAAAAATTCAACAAAGTGTATCCTAATTGTGATAAGGTAGACCCATGATCATGAAAGGTGAATTATTTGGTGGTCTATATAAGAAAACCCACCCTTACAACATTAGAATTTCGTCCAAGTGAGGGAGAGCAAAAATAGAAGCAAGGTAGTGTGAGGAAAGGAGAGGAAGAAAGGAAGAAAGAGGAAGGAGAAGTCTAGGAGACTAAGTGCTCCAGGTAAGTTTAACAATATTTCTTTTTGAAGAAAACCTTTGAAACTCATAATATTTATATGAGATTTTGATCTTAGAACTTTGATGATTGGTCATGGATGTTGCTATATCATGTTGCATATTGATCTTGCATGTGATGTATGTTTGAATACTTAGGTTGGTGTAGATAGTTCTGCATGGATATGGCTATGGTAGACAGAATTTTAAGTTTCGGTATTTTAATTTCTGGGAACAATCTATAAGGAATTAAAATAAATGGTTAACATAAGAATTAAAGATATATGTGTCACGGATTTTCACCCACTGGAATCATTCCATTTGGAGTCCATATGAGGTAGCTATGGTCTGATTAGTAGTCAAAGGTCAGAAAATGAATCATCAGGGAAGAATATGTTAGGATAGCTTCGGTAATTTAATTTCTGGGAATTATTGGTAGGGAATTAAAATAAATGGTTAACATAAGAATTAAAGATATGTGTGTCATGGACTTTTAGCCACTGGAATCATTCAATTTGGAGTTCACATGTGGTAGATATGGTCCGATTAGTAAGCCAAGGTCAGAAAATGGTTCATCAGGGAAGATTATGTTAGGACAGCTTTTGTATTTTAATTTCTGGGAATTATCTGTATGGAATTAAAATAAATGGTTAACATGAAAGTTATATATCTATGTCTCATGGAAATATATCCACTGGAATTATGCAATTTAGAGTTCATATGAGGTAGATATTATCCTATTAGTAAGCAGAGGTCAGAAAATGTTTATTCAGGGAAGAGTATGTTATTAATGCTTTAATTTTTGAATTTCTGGGAATATTCTGTAGGGAATTAAAATAGCGTGCCAACATAACAATTATAGATATATGGCTCATGGATTTTTACCAACTGGAATAACGCAATTTGGAGTTCCAATTTGGGAGATATGGTCTAATTAGTCAGTAAAGGTCAGAACCTATCCGAGAGGAACTATCCTGTACTTTGAGGGAGTAATATCACCTTCGTTTCTTAATTTTTCGCTACAATGTTCAACATAATAGTTTTAGATAATTGTTTTATCTTGAAATGGACACCAAGATCACCTACATCAGAGTTAAATTGAGGGAGTTATGCTCTGATTAGTAAGAGAAGGTTAGATAGGATGAAAACCTGCATCAAGAAAATAAAGAAATAAAATTAGTATTTAAAAAAGAAGATGAATCTTAATAAATGACTAGTATAGCCATAGCCATTGCCATTGTATGAACTTCTTACCATCTTAAGTATGAAATTTTGACATGGAAATATTTTATAAAGTGATATTTGAAATGGTTATGTTCATGCCATGATTACCAATGATTTATGGTAATACTTATATTTTGATGAACATACTTGTTATTGAAAGCATATTTTTGGCTATCATTGTGAAAAGAAAAGAAATAAGCACGGTCACATGGCAATCCGTGTGGTGCACCAGTAGGGGACGCCCTACCAACGGTTATGATCATGATAATGAGAAAAGAAAGAGAAAGTGGGCCATGTCGGACGGAGCGAGAAAAGCCCGTACCGGAGAGTAGAGGATACTCACCCTGACCGGGGTAGCTTGAAATGAGAATAAGTTGATGGCCATCATATGATATTTTGAAATAGTTAATCCTGTCATACATATCATTGCAGTATGATTCTTATGTGCATAGATATAATGCATTCATGTGACCAAAGATATTTTCTGTAGTTTATACAGCTGAACATGACGTGATGAGCTTTACTGATGATAATTTATTGTTGAACTTACTGGGATTTAATTCTCACTATATTTCCATATCATGTTCAGAAAATTATTTATGCAGCTTTTGTTTCTAAGGCTCTGGCTTTTAGTGCACATTGGATCGAGTTACTTTATGTTGGGCAGATTTCAGAATCAAATAAGATGTTTGTGGTCGAGTTGGCTCAGATCCCGGTGAAGGTGCAACCACCCGCACCTGTATCTCCGGAATTGGTCAACCAAAATAAACAAGATGTAAATATCTATGTGTTTGATATGTTATACGTCTGTTTTGATTAATGACATGTATGTGAACTCAATATTGTATAATAATAAAGGAAAAAAAAAGAGAGGTTGTTACATAATTGGTATCAGAGCAGGTCGATCCTAGATGGCCAGTGGGTGGATGGTTATCTGAATCGATCTTATAGTGTCTTGAGTATGTTGTGGTTGTGCTGTGTAGGGGATCAGTGACTCATATAGGTAAGAAATTACTAGTGTTTCTTATCTATATGCCGAGGTGGTGTTATGACTGCTGTTAAATATTGTTTTGAAACTAACTATTGGGCTTGATCACCTCAATAGTAGCATAAATTTATTTTTCCCACAGTAGGAAATGGCACCACCAAGGCGGAATCCGGCAAACAATGCGGAGGAAATCTTGCACAACCTTGCCACAGCAATTCGAGAATTTGGTATTGATTTACTCCTTAGAACCCAACTAGTATCTATATCCCTATATAGAATGATATCGATTGAATTTTAAAAAAAAAAATTTGTGATTTGTGAAAAGTGCATGTCTAAGGAAAGCTCTGGCAAGGAAAGACTTGGTACTTAAGCGTGTCCATTAGTGACCCACCTCTCTTTCCTGGGAACTTTTCTGGTGCGCTGTTTACAGACTACAATTACTATCCAGTTACCGAGATATTAGTGTGGAATTTTAACATGGAATTTACCCTAGTACTCATATAAAATTTCCAAGAAGTTTTGAAAGTGCCGGTTTTATTTGAAAAATCTTAGTATGCTCCGTGGTTGCAGTATTTCCACATCAGAAAAGAATTATTCTAGTTACTGGAAAAAAAAAAAATTTTACAAGACTTGTTAGACAAGGGATTTAAATGCCCTAGTACTTTTATTTGGAGTGCTCTAGTTCTATTTGTGAAAAAGAAAGATGGATCACTATGAATATGCATAGATTATAGACAGTTGAATAAGGTAACAATGTAGAATAGAAACCCATTAGCTCGTATAGATTACCTGTTTGACCAGTTATAAGGTGTTCAATATTTTTCCACAAATAGATTTGGCATATGAGTAACATTAATTAAGGATAAGAGAAGAGGATGTAGGACTTATTATGGGCATTATGAGTTCGTGGTGATGCATTTAAATTGACAAATATTTTAGCTACATTCATAGATTTAATGAATAGTAATTAGGTCATCCCTGTATCAATTTTTTTATTATTAATGATAACTAGAATATTTCAAAAGTTCAGAGGATCATAAGCAACATTCAAAGATAGTTTTACCAACTCTAAAGGAGTATGGTTGGTAAATATGGTATACAAGTAGAGTCTAAGAAAGTAAAAGTAGTACAATAATAGCTACGTTTTACTACATTTAAAGATGAAGATCCAAATCCAATTTACGCTTCCTGCGGTTATCTGCCGTCCATTCTATTGGAGTAATAGTTAGATCAGGTACATGAACATAGGCTTGTAAAGCATCAATCAACTCCTCAGCATTTGAAGCTGAGATGAGAATTTGTCGTGCTGAGTGTGAGATAAACCTCTGTTCCACAACTTGATCTAGAAAAGATAACAAACCATCAAAGAAGTGATTAACATTTAACAAACCTATCGGTTTGTGATGCATATTCAGTTGTGCCCAAGAGACTATTTGGAAAATCTCCTCTAGAGTACCAAAACCACCTGGTAAGGCAATGAAGGCGTCAGCATTGCTCATCATTCTAGCCATGCGTTCATGCATGGAAACTACCCTATATTCTTCCCCAATTGTCTTCCCTATGTTGCTGGATGTAGCTAGAGCTGTAGGAATAATACCTAGAACTTGGCATCCCCCTGCATGTGCAGCTGTAGCCACACACCCCATTAACCCACAGTTACCTCCACCATATACTAAATGAATTTTTCTCTTAGCCAGCACCATACCCAGATTTTGTGCTGCTTTAACATACTCCTCATCTTTTCCAGGACTGGAACCACAAAAGACACAGATATTTCGAAACTGACGGAATGCGGTTCCCTCCATAATTTCTATCACCTTAACTTTGAGAATAGACAAAGATACTAATGTAAGTATTTATATAACTCAGAGAAAGGCATATTTATAATAGCTATGCGAATAGGCCGGGTATTATTAGAACAACTATGTGAGTGATTGGTGGATATCAACTAAATTAAAGGTAAATAAAAAAAATAAAATAAAAAATTTTCAAAAATGACGGCAAGCATGTATATGTACAGTAGTATGACTGTGACCCATATTAAGCACATAAAGAGTATAAGATAAGATATCACCAGAAATCTGTCTTTATCTTGTTGTCTTTGATGAAGCATTGATGTTTTGATTCTTGTAGAAAAGTTCTAGGTGATAGCCGTCAAAAAAAAAAAAAGTAAAAAATAAAAATAAAAAAATGCAATCAAATGATTTATTTTGTATTCTCAATGTTTTCGCCAGTCGACTATCAGTATTATTAAGTCGACTAGCTCTTTTGAGAAATTTTAATTTGGACTGGTTAATTTACAGTTGATTAATTACATCTATTTTGAAGCAATCAACTGCATCCTACCAGTTAACTACATATTCTTTGATTTTCACAGACTTTTATAAGCTCAGAAATGTTTCTTTTTCCATGTGATATCTTTCCACCGAATACCAATAGATTTAAAGTAGATTCTGACACATATATTCAAAATTTGCGGCCACCGATTTTTGTTGAAATCATAGATAGATTTTGTTTACAGATTTTCAAGAATTGCGGCCACCGATTTTAATATTTTTCAATGCTTTGTCAAAACTTTTGACTTTCGCTTTTGGAACCATTCTCTATTATGCTTTTCGTCTGTTTCACTCATTAACAGTTGGCATTAAATGCAAGGTTATTTTCCCTCATTACAATTAAAGATAATTTTTTCCTTTGAAACTTGGTTGTTATGGTGTCTAAGTTGTTAATAGGTTAAAATAATGAAAGGTTTGAAAATAATGGACGGATGATGGTCTTATGGTGTTTTGACGAATGTAATCAAGAGAATTAGTGGTGTTGAAGTTCTCGAGGAATAAAATATAGGAAGTAGGATTTAAGTTAGTCTTTGAACTCTTAATTTGGAAATATAGAGAATATTCTGAGAACCTTGTCCGGAAATAATGTAGGTTATCAAGATATTTATGTTAAAGGATTATATCATGCTAAATTGAGTCTAGTATCTAGGATGTGAATTATGTTGGAATTGAGAATTCATGTATGAGTAATTGTTAGGAAAAAAAAAAACACAAATCTTCTTCAAATGATTGGGTGAATTAAATGGGATTGGCATAAGCTAGAATGAGGTGCTTTTGGATATGATAGAAGAAATAATTGAATTTTTTGACAATGAGTTTAATGGTGTTAATAAGCTTGTATAGAATTACTGTGATGAGGTAAGTTGGAATTATTAGACATGTGTCAATGGTACATAAACGTTATTAAAGGTTTGAAGGATTTATTGCTATGTATGTTTAACATATTGATTAAAGGATTTGAGGATAAAAATAGATGATAGATTAAGATGATGATATTCAGGGGATGATGTTGATATATGAAAAAAAAAAAAAAATTTGACTTGATAGAAGTTTGGAATAAGAAAAGATAGTTACACAATATCAAGGTGTATATGTTCCTTTATATGTGTGTTTTCCAATATCGACCCATAGATATATTCATACGGGCTAGAGGATATCAATGGAAGAACTTATGATTGAAAGAAATCCTTATGGTTAAGTTATATGGCAAAATCACTCAAGTGAATAGACATATTAAAAAGTAAAGATGTCATACAGAAAAGATATCTCTAATTATTTAGGTAATAAGCTTGGTAACTCCGAATAATGCCTTAATTTCATTCCCTACATGTGGTAGGATGGATTGAAATTCGGGGACCGAATTTCTTAAAGGGGGGAAGAATGTAACATCCCGTAATTTTTAGATATTTTCCTTAGAAATTCTTCACCTTACATATATGCATAGAAATGTTCTAATATTAATGGAATAGGTAAAGAAAGAAAACCTAAGAGGAAATATTAGAAATAAACATGTTAAAGAAAGGTGAAATTCTTAGGTAAAGAAAGATAAATTTTTGTGAAGTAAGTAAAGGTCTTAAAATTTCAAGAAGATCGGATTAGGGTAATCTTTCTTAATTTAAGAGCAAAAGTTACTGAGTTTAGTATCTCCACCCGTAATTGGGCTTTAACCTATAGACACTTCATATAGAGTTTTTCTACTTCACATGAATTTTTAGCAAGCCAATAGGATAGGCCAAGGAAGAAATAAAACATAGACTTGGACTAGGATATAGAAATTGAACCGATAGCCCAAAAATCATGAAAATGTGACCAAGCCCATTATGAAAGGAAGAATTTTAACCAAAGTAAGGAAAATGGGCAAGAATGAGCCCAAACCCAAGAGGAAAAATAAAAATAAAAATAAAAGTAAAGTGATGAAATATTAGTGTAATCAAGATTAAGTGACATGGCATTAAGACAAAAATTTGACAAGTGGTGTGATTCTACATTCATCATTTTGGCAAGTGGCATAATAATACAAGGCTTTAGGACAAAAACATCTATATCCTACATTCATAACTTTAGCAAGTGGGTAATAATACATAGCATTATGACAAAACATCATTATCCTACACAAATAATTTTAGTTAAGTAAGGAAAATTCAAGGGCTAGAAATTTGCCACTTAAAAAGGCAAATCTATCATACTTGATTAAGACAAAAGAAAAAGGAAATGAATCCCTAAATCAAAGGGATCTTGCCCCATATCTTAAGAACATATCATCATAATTTTCAAAATACAAATCTCCTTTTTCTATGCATATCTTGACTAAGGAAGAGGAAGACAAGAACATAAGTTGTTTGTTTTCCAAAAATTCAACAAAGTGTATCCTAATTGTGATAAGGTAGACCCATGATCATGAAAGGTGAATTATTTGGTGGTCTATATAAGAAAACCCACCCTTACAACATTAGAATTTCGTCCAAGTGAGGGAGAGCAAAAATAGAAGCAAGGTAGTGTGAGGAAAGGAGAGGAAGAAAGGAAGAAAGAGGAAGGAGAAGTCTAGGAGACTAAGTGCTCCAGGTAAGTTTAACAATATTTCTTTTTGAAGAAAACCTTTGAAACTCATAATATTTATATGAGATTTTGATCTTAGAACTTTGATGATTGGTCATGGATGTTGCTATATCATGTTGCATATTGATCTTGCATGTGATGTATGTTTGAATACTTAGGTTGGTGTAGATAGTTCTGCATGGATATGGCTATGGTAGACAGAATTTTAAGTTTCGGTATTTTAATTTCTGGGAACAATCTATAAGGAATTAAAATAAATGGTTAACATAAGAATTAAAGATATATGTGTCACGGATTTTCACCCACTGGAATCATTCCATTTGGAGTCCATATGAGGTAGCTATGGTCTGATTAGTAGTCAAAGGTCAGAAAATGAATCATCAGGGAAGAATATGTTAGGATAGCTTCGGTAATTTAATTTCTGGGAATTATTGGTAGGGAATTAAAATAAATGGTTAACATAAGAATTAAAGATATGTGTGTCATGGACTTTTAGCCACTGGAATCATTCAATTTGGAGTTCACATGTGGTAGATATGGTCCGATTAGTAAGCCAAGGTCAGAAAATGGTTCATCAGGGAAGATTATGTTAGGACAGCTTTTGTATTTTAATTTCTGGGAATTATCTGTATGGAATTAAAATAAATGGTTAACATGAAAGTTATATATCTATGTCTCATGGAAATATATCCACTGGAATTATGCAATTTAGAGTTCATATGAGGTAGATATTATCCTATTAGTAAGCAGAGGTCAGAAAATGTTTATTCAGGGAAGAGTATGTTATTAATGCTTTAATTTTTGAATTTCTGGGAATATTCTGTAGGGAATTAAAATAGCGTGCCAACATAACAATTATAGATATATGGCTCATGGATTTTTACCAACTGGAATAACGCAATTTGGAGTTCCAATTTGGGAGATATGGTCTAATTAGTCAGTAAAGGTCAGAACCTATCCGAGAGGAACTATCCTGTACTTTGAGGGAGTAATATCACCTTCGTTTCTTAATTTTTCGCTACAATGTTCAACATAATAGTTTTAGATAATTGTTTTATCTTGAAATGGACACCAAGATCACCTACATCAGAGTTAAATTGAGGGAGTTATGCTCTGATTAGTAAGAGAAGGTTAGATAGGATGAAAACCTGCATCAAGAAAATAAAGAAATAAAATTAGTATTTAAAAAAGAAGATGAATCTTAATAAATGACTAGTATAGCCATAGCCATTGCCATTGTATGAACTTCTTACCATCTTAAGTATGAAATTTTGACATGGAAATATTTTATAAAGTGATATTTGAAATGGTTATGTTCATGCCATGATTACCAATGATTTATGGTAATACTTATATTTTGATGAACATACTTGTTATTGAAAGCATATTTTTGGCTATCATTGTGAAAAGAAAAGAAATAAGCACGGTCACATGGCAATCCGTGTGGTGCACCAGTAGGGGACGCCCTACCAACGGTTATGATCATGATAATGAGAAAAGAAAGAGAAAGTGGGCCATGTCGGACGGAGCGAGAAAAGCCCGTACCGGAGAGTAGAGGATACTCACCCTGACCGGGGTAGCTTGAAATGAGAATAAGTTGATGGCCATCATATGATATTTTGAAATAGTTAATCCTGTCATACATATCATTGCAGTATGATTCTTATGTGCATAGATATAATGCATTCATGTGACCAAAGATATTTTCTGTAGTTTATACAGCTGAACATGACGTGATGAGCTTTACTGATGATAATTTATTGTTGAACTTACTGGGATTTAATTCTCACTATATTTCCATATCATGTTCAGAAAATTATTTATGCAGCTTTTGTTTCTAAGGCTCTGGCTTTTAGTGCACATTGGATCGAGTTACTTTATGTTGGGCAGATTTCAGAATCAAATAAGATGTTTGTGGTCGAGTTGGCTCAGATCCCGGTGAAGGTGCAACCACCCGCACCTGTATCTCCGGAATTGGTCAACCAAAATAAACAAGATGTAAATATCTATGTGTTTGATATGTTATACGTCTGTTTTGATTAATGACATGTATGTGAACTCAATATTGTATAATAATAAAGGAAAAAAAAAGAGAGGTTGTTACATCTTTCACTATTGCCAGATATCTTTGGCAATCTCTTGTAATAACTTATGGGCTGCTAAAGCAGAAATTAAATTACTGGGTACCTCACTACAATCACATCGTATCATGAAAGGAGATTCTTCGGAAATATTGAATTTAATTGCCTTTAAATGACATTCCAAAATGGTATGTCATGATGCCAACCAATCCATTCCTAATATAACATCAAAGTCTACCATATCTAAACATTCGGGTAAAACAAATATTATATTTAGAAATGATCATATTTGACCTTTGTCTCAATTCTTTAAATTCTCTGGCACATTTACCCCTTTCAATTTCAAGCAGAAATTGACCCATAGATACTTTTTTAAAAATGTCACAATATTCAATCAATCTTATACTAGAAAATTTAGCAAACTTGGAATAAAAAAGAAATTGAAACCCTATAGAATCCCTTAACAGCACTTGAAGTATAAATATATCTAGCTCATATCCATACTAAAGGTCTTACTAATGAATCCTTTGCTCCGACAGCCACAGGGAAACCTAATGCTTTAATACCAACTTGTCACGCCCTTAATTTTAAGGCACGTGAAACACATACTTTAGGAACATATATTTTCCAAAACATGTATAATACACTCTTTTACAGATAGGTATTCCCATGTATACACAATATATAAATAAAGTCTATAAACATCAAAGTACAACAAAAGTAGGGATTCTGCCTGTGGTGTTCAGAGCATACTCTAGAGTACAAGTACAATATAATCAAAATCTACGAGCCTTGGAAATAAAGTAGGCTCACCCAGAGATCATGTCGTCTAGTTGGTCAACTATCTGAAGGAAAAGGACTAAACTCTATATTTAATCTAAAAAAAATGTAGAAATATCGTGTAGTGAGTTTGACAACTCAGTGAGCAGATAATACCTCCTATAATCTCTTAGGTCAACATATGAATGTACTCATATTTTAAAAATTTGTCACGTAGGAAATATAGTTTAAAAGTACATCCATATAGGATACCTATTTCAAATATTCTCAAAATAAAGGATATTCAGATATCCAAAACCATAGATTGTACTGTATGTTCATTAAACAAATGTTGTTATGCATCAATATATTTCACATGAAAACATTAGGAGGATCCCATATCAAAACCACCATATCAGAGTTTAGGCTCTTTCATACTTTGGTGGTGTAGGATTCGCCTAAACTAAGCATTCCGCTGAGGTTTTCCCTACCACCATTCAAGAGGATACGCGAATGGACTCTAATATGGGTGTTTTCTAAGCACATAGTAAGGGAGGCAAGTCACATATCATATAGTTGGCATACTGCCCAAATAGGAGGCATCCCACTCTCCATCACATATCATATACCGTGTGTTGGCCGTCACACGAGGCTAGCACCACCCCCGCTAGCTGAGGTATCAAGGTGCACTAGGGCTAACATTACCTGCTGTTAGCAAACAATGTTTCCAATAAGATTCCTCCACAGAAATTATGATTTACACATATACCATATTATCTAATATAGAGTTTTCAGTATAATAAATCTTAGTACAGTTCATCTGTCATAAATTTCTCAATCAGAGTTTATCACATATACATGTCATTTTTCAAGGCAATCATATATCGTTATAAATCAATGCGACGTGCACAATATATTTCCTATACCATATGATGAGAAATACATTTAAAATAACATATTTAATGAATTCAAAAATCCATTTTTAAAACCATACTCTTCTTGAACTATATACTAGATTGTAAACAATTCAAATAATTTAATCCATTTTAGAGACATATAGAAGTATAAATAACTTGTAAACATAATCAATTATACATTTAAAGTTCAAGAAGAGCATAGGGTAAGTCAGAAAGAATTATCTACTCATAGGTAAGGCTCCAAATTGGACAACCCTAAAATGTACTTTTTCAATCTACATTTGACTAAACAGACCTCAAAAACGTGTCTGGAGGATCCAAAAACTTAGGACATGACTCTAGGAGCTTGGTCAAAGCTAGTCACTGTTCAAGGCCGAAAAATATTGGTCACGCCGGCTAAAATCACTATTAACACTGAAAATACTATTCACATTTACTACTTGAACACTATTCACAGTTATTATTCAAACTAAGAAAAATTTGCAAAATTAGAGCACTAAATCATGTTGTTCGACCGTGAAATTTACCATACAACCAATACTCTATATCCTTAACAAAACCCCTAATCTGGAAGCTCGAAAAACCATAAAAATTTCAGTATTTTAGAAAATTTACCTATAAGTTACTATTCATATTTTCTAGCAAAATTTTGGCGAAATTCCGGCGAAATTGATTGGTGGGTTTTGAAACTCTCGTCACCACGAATCCAACGGTACCTCTGGTATTTTAATTGGATGTCTAGAATGCGAGATATCCTAGATAGAAGGTAGATATTAGAGAAAGAAAGAGAAAGAAAAATTGTGTGCCCCCTGCTTCATCCGTATGCTTTGCCTCTGATTCCTTTATCCTTTTTTACTTATTATTATTTAATAATTAAAAATTTAAAATTTATTCTTTAATTATATACATATAATTATTGTTTTTCATCCTAAAGCATCTCAAGAATTTTTTAAAATTTATATTATTGCAAAACTTTAGTTGCACTCTTAAATCATGACTTTTCTTAATAAAATTTTAATAAAACAAATCACAAAATAAAATATCTTTATGCATAATAAAATGAAAAAATTTATAAAATAAAATAAAAATTTATTTAAAGCCAAATATAATTAATTTACGAAAAAAAATTATTTTAATTAAAAGCATATTTACTTTTAGCAAAACATAATTATTTAAAATAAAAAATATATTTGTGTATAACAAATTAATATTATTTTAAAAAATTACGGGATATTACAATAATCTTTTGCTATAAACAAATATATTTTTATTTTAAATGATTATGTTTTGCTAAAAGTAAATACGCTTTTAATTAAAATGATTTTGTTTTGTTTAAAATAATTATATTTGGCTTTATATAAATGTTTATTTTATTTTTATAAATTTCTTTCTTTTAACATGCATGAAGTTATTTTATATTATGATTTGCTTTTTTTAAATTTTTATTAAAAAAATCATGATTTAAGAGTTCAATTAAAGTTTTGTAAAAATATAAATTTTTAGAAATTTTTGGGATTCTATAGGATGAAAAATAATATTATTATGTATATATTTAAAAAAATAATAATAAATTTTAACCATTCAATCATTAAATAATAAAATAAAATAAAAAGGGGGGAGATGCAAGAAATCTGCGAAATCTCCGTAAATCGAATGAATAGTGATTCCTCTCTCCTCATTTTTTCTCTTTAGATCTGGAGTACCTCCAAGTCTCCGATCTCAAAACTAAGGGTACCACTAAATTCAAGATGAAGAGTACTACGATATTGGCCGAATAATTTTTCAAATTAGTTGTAGAATCGTTGTAAATCAAAAGTAGAAAATCTTAGAAAAAGATAAGCTCTGAAACTCTTATTTAGAGACATTAAATTAAAAATATGACACCATAGATGGATTCAGGAGATGGATAAACCTTAGGATATGAAATTTTTTGGCCATCTAACAACTTTTTGTGCGTCGGAATAGTAAATCCAGGCGAGATGAATAGTAATTTTCGGTAGTGAATAGTAATTCTGACCGTGAATAGTACTCACTAGTTAACCAGTGTTAACAAAGCTCTCGAAGGCCAAATTTCACGATTTTAGAGTCATTTTCTAGGTTTTTGGACACTTCGAACTCGTTTTTTAAGTCCATTTGATAAGATTCAGTTTCAAAAAAATACATTTGGGCTGTCCAACTTGGAGCCTTAACCTTGTCAGTAGATAATTCTTTCTATGACTTACCCCATCCTCTTCTTGAACTTAAAATGCATAACTGGTTCTATTTACAAATTATTTATGATATCATAAGTTTCGAAAAAATGTGTTAAAATATCTGTTTTGCTTACTAACTAGAACATAGTTCAAGAAGAGTATGGTTTTACAAATAGATTTTGAAACTCATTAAATATATGGTTCTAAATGTGTTTATCATTATTTGGTAAAGTGAATATTATGTGTATGAGGCATTGATTTGTAAAGCTATAAAGTTGCTGATTATGATTGAATGGCAAGTATAAAGCCCACGACGAGTTGCTTGATAATTATACATTACATTTGATGAATGTACATTTATATACATATATATATATATATAAATATATATATATATAAATATATATATATATGTATGTATGTATGGATGAATATCGACAGATTATATGGCTTGTGACGGTACCAACTAGGGGACGCCCTATTACCTGAATGAGCCAAGTGAGGGCTGTAACATCCCGTAATTTTTATTTTTAACTAATAATCTTTTGCTATAAATAAATATATTTTTATTTGTTTAAAAATGATTATGTTCTGTTAAAAGCAAGTATACTTTTAATTAAAATAATTATTGTTTTACTTAAAATAATTATATTGGCCTTTAATAAATTTTTGTTGTATTTTTAGAAATATTCTTTCTTTTGTTATGTATAAAGATATTTATTTTGTGATTTTTTTTATTAAGAATTTTATCAAAAAATTTATGATTTAAGAGTTTAATAAAAGGTTTATGAGAATGTAAAATTTTAGAAATTTTTGGCATGTTTTAGGATGAAAAATGGAATTTATATGAATATATATAAAATAAAATCCTATTATTCAATTATTAAATAATAATTATTATTATTATAAAAAAATAAAAGAGAAAAGGGGAAGGGGAAAACTTGTAACGCCACCAATTTACAAGCAGGTGAAGCAAACATTTTTTTTTCTGCAATAAGATATTTTCCATAAAGATGCACAATTCAATTTTTTGTCATTTATCTCATGTATACACAATATACAAACCAAGTTTATAAACATCAAAGTATAGTAGAAACGAGGATCCTGCCTGTAGCGTTCAAAGCACTCTAGAATACAAACATAGTATAATTCAAAAACCATGAGCCTTGGAAGATGCGTAGACTGACCCACAAAATATGTCACCTAACTAATCACCTATCTGCAGGATCAGGCTTTGTATTCTCATCTGAAAAATGTGAAAATATTGTGTAGTAAGTTTGACAACTCAATGATTAAATAATTCTTCTTATGATCTCTTAGGTCAGCATATGGATGTACTTATATTTTAAATTTTGTCACATAGATAATACCGTTCAAAAGTACATTCATATGGGACCCGTATTTCAAATATTCTCAATTCAAAGGATATTCAAATATCCAAAACCATATGCAGCATGATATGATCATTAAACAAATGTTGTTATGCTCAGCTGTATAAGCTATAGTAAAATATTAAGATTTGGAGATAAAATTATCACTTTTAATGCACCTGCTTCACTCGGCGATTTGGTCAATGCAATAAAAACATAACTCATTTGCTATACGCATATTGACTGATCGACTATAGTCATAATAAGTGATCAGGGAATGTAAGTACATCACCCTCCTGCTCCCCCACCCCACATTACCACTATCACCCGGTTGGAGCGACCCTCCCTTGGCTCACTTAGGCTAATAGGGCGTCCCCTATTCGGTACCGTCACAAGCCATACAACCAGTCGATATTCATCCATACATATAAATACATGTAAAATTATCAAGCAACACGCCATGAGCTTTACGCTTGTCATATTTATCAAGCAACTTGCCATGAGCTTTATGCTTTCCATAATTACCAAGCAACTCGCCATGAGCTTTACGCTTGCCATTCAATCTCATTTATAATATGACATGCATCATGTAACATCCCTAATTTCATTTCTTTTATTGATAAAAGTACATAATATTTAATTAAGAAAATAAAATTTATTAGACAATATTTTAGATATCTAAGGAAATATAATCCTTAGAAATTCTTCACCTTATGTATATGCATAGAAAATATTTCTAACATTAAGAGAACAAATAAAGAGGGAAAACCTAATAGGAAAAAAATTAGAAATAACATACTAAAGAGATGCAAAATTCTTGTATAAGGAAGATAAATTTTTAGAAACAAGTAAAGGTTGAAAAATTTCAAGAATATTGGATTAGGGTAATTTTTTCCTAATTCAAGAACTAGAGTTACTAAGTTTAAAATCTTTACCCATACATTGGGCTTTTACCTATGGATACTTCATATAGAATTTTTCCAATTCACATAAGTTTCTAGCAAGCCCATTGGATAACCTAAGCAAAAAATAAAACATAGACTTGGACTAGGATATAGTAATTGGACCGATAGCCCAAAAATTATGAAAATGTGACCAAGCCCTCCAAGAAAGGTAGAATTTTATCCAAAGCAAAGAAAACGGGTAGGAATAAGCCCAAATCCAAGAGGAAAAATAAAATAAAATAAAATAAATTAGGTGATGATATAATAATGTAATAATAATAAAGATTAGGTTACATGGCATTAAGACAAAAATTTAACAAGTGGTGTGATTCTACATTCATAATTTTGGCAAGTGGCATGATAATACAAGGCTTTAGGACAAAATCATCTATATCCTACACTCATAATTTTAGCAAGTGGTATGATAAAACATGGCATTAGGATAAAACATTTCTATCCCACACAAATAATATCAACCAAATAATGGAGATTCAAGGGCTAGAAATTTGCCACCTAAAAAGGCAAACCTATCATACTTGTTTAAGACAAAAGAAAATGGAAATGAATCCCTAAATCAAAGGGACCTTGTCCCTTATCTTAAGAACATATCATCATAATTTTCAAAATACAAATCTCCTTTTCCTATGCATATCTTGACTAAGGAAGAGGAAGACAAGAACATAAGTTGTTTGTTTTCCAAAAATTCAACAAAGTGTATCCTAATTGTGATAAAGTAGACCCATGATCATGAAAGGTGTATTACTTGGTGGTCTATTTAAGCAAAGCCCACCCCTACAACATTTTAATTTCGTCCAAGTGAGGAAGAGAGAGAAATAGAAGCAAGGTAGAGTGAGGAAAGGAGATAAAGAAAGGAGAAGAAAGGAAGGAAGAAGAAGGAGAAGTTTAGAAGGCTAAGTACTCAAGGTAAGTTACCTTAATTTCCACTTGAATCCATTTTTCTTCTTCATCCTTGAGGTTCAAAAACTCACCCTCCTTCTCTTACCTAAGCTGCTAGAAAAGCTAAGGGAAGGGAGGAATCTTGCTACTTCTTTCAAGAGGAAACAAGAAAACCAATTCACTAAGTGAGCTACGGAGATTCTTAGGTAAGTTTAACAATATTTCTTTTTGAAGAAAACTTTTGAAACTTATAATATTTATATGAGATTTTGATCTTAGAACTTTGATAATTGGTCATGGATGTTGCTATATCATGTTACATATTGATCTTGCATGTGATGTATGTTTGAATACTTAGACTGGTATAGAAAGTTATGTATAGGTATGGCTATGGGTGGCAAACTTTTAAGCTTTTGTGTTTTAATTTTTACAAATTATCTGCAGGGAATTAAAATAAATGGTTAACATAAGAATTAAAGATATATGTGTCACGTATTTTTAGCCACTGGAATCATTCAATTTGGAGTCCATATGAGGTAGATATGGTCTGATTAGTTAGCAAAGGTCAGAAAATGGTTCATCAAGGAAGAATATGTTAGGATAGCTTCTGTGTTTTAATTTCTGGAAATTATTTGTAAGGAATTAAAATAAATGGTTAACATAATAATTAAAGATATATGTGTCACAAATTTTAAGCCACTGGAATCATTCAATTTGGAGTCCATATGAGGTAGATATGGTCCGATTAGTAAGCAAAGGTCCGAAAGTGGTTCATTAGGGAAGAATATGTTAGGATAACTTCTGTGTTTTTATTTCTGGGAATTATCTACAGGGAATTAAAATACAAGGTTAACATAATAATTAAATATATATGTGTTACGAATTTTTAGCCACTGGAATCATTCAATTTGGAGTCCATATGAGGTAGATATGGTCTAATTAGTAAGCAAAGGTCAGAAAAGGTTAATCAAGGAAGAATATGTTATGATAGCTTCTGTGTTTTAATTTCTGGAAACATTCTATAAGGAATTAAAATAAATGGTTAACATAAAAATTATTGCTATATGTGTCACAGATTTTTAACCACTACAATAACTTAATTTAGAATTCATATGATGGAGATATGGACAGATTACTAGGTAAAGGTCAGAACCTATCCGATAGGAAATAACTTGTACTTTGAGGAAGTAATATCACCTTGATTTCTTAATATTTCGCTAAACTGTTCAACATAATAGTTTTAGATAATTGTTTTATCTTGAAATTGACAACCAGATCAACTACATCGGAGTTCAATTAAGGGAGTTATGCTCTGATTAGTAAGAGAAGGTTAGATATGATGAAAACCTGCATCAAGAAAATAAAGAAATAAAATTAATATTTAAAAAAGAAGATGAATCTTATAAATGAAAATAATAAATGACTAGTATATGCCATAGCTATTGCCATTGTATGAACTTCTTACCATCTTAAGTGTGAAATTCTGACATGGAAATATTTTATAAAGTGATATTTGAAATGGTTATGTTCATGTCATGATTACTAATGATTTATGATAATAGTTATATTTTGATGAACATACTTGTTATTGAAAGCATATTTTTGGCTATCATTGTGAAAAGAAAAGAAATGAGCCAGTCACATGGCAATCCGTGTGGTTCACCAGTAGGGGACGCCCTACCAACAGTTATAATTATAATTATGAGAAAAGAAAGAGAAAGTGTGTCATGTCGGACGGAGCGAGAAAATCCTGTACCGAAGAGTAGAGGATACTCACCCTGACTGGGGTAGTTTGAAATGAGAATAAGTTGATGGCCATCATATGATATTATGAAAATAGTTAATCCTGTCATACATATCATTACTGTATGATTCTTATGTGTATAGATATAATGCATTCATGTGACCAAAGATATTTTCTGTAGTTTATACAGCTGAACATGACATGATGAACTATATTGATGGTAAATTATGATTTATTGTTGAACCTACTGGGATTTAATTCTCACTATATTTCCATATCATGTTCAGAAGAATAATTATGCAGATTTTCTCAATGACACTTATTATTTCCGTACGTTGGATCGAGGTGCCCTACCTTGGGCAACTACGAGTTATATCAGATGTATCTATAGTAGATGTGACTGAGATTCTGGTAGAGGTGCCGCCACCTGCACCAGTGTCCCTGGAAGTAGTCAACGTAGATGATTAAAGCTAATATGTATCTTTGTACAAATGTTTGTAAAATAATGGTGTATATGGAAACTCAGTATTGTATCACTATTAATAACAATTATGCTTGGTTAAAGTGATTATTATTACGAGTTCAGTGGTTAGAATTAAAGCAGTAATAACTTCATGGAATTTTACAAATATAAAAAAAAATTACATTTACATAAATGGAGTTGTTACACATCATTTTCACAAGTATATAGCTTTACAAATCAATGCATCGTGCACATAATATTCACTTTATCAAATAATGATAAATACATTTAGAACCACATATTCAATGAGTTTCAAAATCTATTTCTAAAACCATACTCTTCTTGAACTATGTGCCAATTCGTAAGCAAAATAAATATTTTAACACATTTCAGAAATTTATGATAACATAAATAATTGTAAACAAAAACAATTATACATTTATAATTCAAGAAGAGCATGAAGTAAGTCATAGAAAGAATTATCTACTCACAGCGTAAGGGCTCCAGATTGGACAACCCTAAAATACACTTTTTCAATCCACATTTGACTAAACAGACTTAAAATACGTGTCCGAAAAGTCAAAAAATAAAGAAAATGACTTCGGGAACTTGGTCACTATTCATGGCCGAAAAATACTATTCACGGCCGAAAAATACTATTCACCAAGATCAAAAAGTTGTCAAATAGCTGAAAAATTGTATATCCTAAGGTTTATTTAACTCCTAAATCCATCTACGGTGTCAGATTTCCAATTTGAGGTCTCTAAGTAAGAGTTTTAGAGTTTACTTTTTTTTTTAGATTTTCTACTTCCGATCTACGGCGATTCTATGGCTAATTTAAGAAATTGTTCGGTCAAAATCGTAGTTTTCTCCATCCTGAATCTAGTGATACCCTTAGTTTAGAGATCGGAGGCTTGTAGACACTCTAGATCTCAAGAATAAAATAAAAGTACTATTCACATTATTCATACTATGCATTGAAATTCTACAACTCTCGGTTTCGTCTCTGTTCTATCTCCCCATTCCCCTTTTCTCTTTTATTTTTTTATAATAATAATAATTATTATTTAATAATTGAATAATAGGATTTTATTTTATATACATTCATATAAATTTCATTTTTCATCCTAAAACAACCCTAAAATTTCTAAAATTTTACATTCTCATAAACCTTTAGTTAAACTCTTAAATCATGAATTTTCTTGATAAAAATCTTAATAAAACAAATCATAAAATAAATATCTCTATACATAATAAAAGAAAGAATATTTCTAAAAATACAACAAAAATTTATTAAAGGCCAATATAATTATTTTATTTAAAAGTATACTTGCTTTTAACAGAATATAATCATTTTTAAACAAATAAAAATATATTTGTTTATAGCAAAACATTATTAGTTAGAAATAAAAATTACGGGATGTTACATTACCAAGCAACTTTACGCTTGCCATTCAATCTTATTTATAATATGACATGTATTATTTTTACAAATATATAACTTTACAAATCAATCCATCGTGTACATAATATTCACTTTATCAAATAATGATAAATACATTTAGAACCATATATTCAATGAGTTCCAAAACTCATTTCTAAAACTATACTCTTCTTGAACTGTGTGCCAGTTCCTAAGCAAAATAAATATTTTAACACATTTCAGAAATGTATGATAGTATAAATAATTGTAAACAGAAACAATTATATATTTATAGTTCCAAAATCCAGCTAAGTTATGTCTTCATTGGATTGGACCATTTGATATTACTAATAATTCGCATCATGGTGCAGCAACCTTTGAAGCATTTAAGACCAAAGTCGACAACAAGGATCCTCCTTAAACGAAAAAGAGAGTTATAAGTCGAACCAACGACATTAAACAAAGGTGATTATTTAGAGAAAACCCAACATAATCTTTCTTAGAATTTTTTTTAAAAGAAGAGGCGAAAATCAGAAAAATTCAAGGTCCAAGCAATGCAGTACTCTCATCCCACCCTAAAAATTAAAAAGGAATTCAAGGAAGTTCATTTAACTTATACCTCCCTCCTTATTTTTGTCTTTATTTTACATTGAGGACAATGTAAATTTTGAGTGTGGGGGTGAAAATATATTTGACTTAAAGATTGTTACCCAATTTTGAGCATCAACTTTTTTTTATTTTCAACATTATTGCACTTTTTGAGTGAGTTCAATTTATATTGTGTTGTTAGACAAAACCAATAGCCAATGATATGACTACTCAAAATTTTTTTAGCTCTTCAAAAAATTAAAGAAAATTCATAATTGTGTGAAATTTAATTTTTTTTTACAATTTATTTTTAATTTTACCACAAATACCTTATTAATTTATGGGATCTGCTCAACATAGAGTAATTTGATCCAACGCACACTAAAAGCCAAAGCCAAAGAAAAATATGCATAACTAGTTTTCTGAACATAATATGGAAATATAGTAAGAATTAAATTCCAATAGGTTCAACAATAAATCACAATCATTATCAATAATGCTCGTCATGTCATGTTCATCTATATAAGCTACAACAAATAGCTTTGGTCACATGAATGCACTTTATCTATGCATATGAAAATTGTGTAGTAATGACATGTATGACATGAATAACTACTTTCAGAATATCATATGATGGCTATAAACTTATTTTCATAACAAGTTACCCTGGTCAAGCTGAGTACTTTCTACTCTCTGGAACAGGTTTTTCTCGCTCTGTCTGACATGACACACTTTTTCTTTCTTTTCTCATTAACATAATCATAGATGTAAGTAGGACATCACCTACTAGTGCACCACACAGACCTCCATATGATTGTTCTCCTCTCTTTTCTTTTCTTTTCACATTAATAGCCAAAAATATGATTTCAATAACAAGTATGTTCATTATACTCACATGCCATACTTTATCATCAAAGCATAATCATTACCAAAAATCATTGGTAAAATACAATCTTGCCATGAACATAATTATTTTCAATTACCACTTTATAAAATATTTCCATGTCAAAATTACACACTTAAGATGGTAAGGAGTTCATGCAATGGCTATGGCTATGGCATACACTAGTCATTTATTATTTTCATTTATAAGATTCTTCTTCTTTCATAAATATTATTTTTCTCTCTCAATAATTAGAGCATAACACCCTTATTTTAAAGTCTATTGAGGTGATCATGGTATCAATTTAAAGATAAGACAATCCTCTAAAACACTTATGTTGAACATTTTAATGAAATCCTAAGTAATCGTGGTGTTACTACTCCCAAAAATTCAATGTTATTTCTTCTTGGGTAGGTTTTGACCTCTACTTACTAATCTGACAATATCTCCCTTATATAGATGTTAAATTGAATGATCTCAGTGGCTAAAAATTTGTCATACATATATCTATATTTTTTATGTTAACTATTGCTTTTAATTCCCTACATATTTTACCGAGAAATTCAAACACCGAAACTTACCTAAGGTTTTCTTCCCTGGTTAACTAGTTTATGACCTCTATTAACTAATCTAACAATATCTCCCTAATATAGATTCCAATTTATTTATTCCAAAGGCTAAAACTTCTTGCGACATATATTTATATTTTTCATGTTAATCATTTCTTTTCATTTTCTACATATGTTTCTTAGAAATTCAAACACAGAAGCATACCTAACAAATTCTTCTCTGCTTAACCATTTTCTGACTACTTCTTACCAATTGGACAATATCTCCCTCATCTGGACTCCAAGTTAAGTGATTCTAGTGGTTAAAAATCCGTGAGACATATATCTACATTTTTCATGTTAAACATTACTTTTAATTCTTAATAGCTTCTTACTAAAATTTTAAAAATCGAAGCTTCCTTAGTTACTCTGAAATCTAGATTCCTAACCAAACATTTCCTAAAGTTTTAGTTGATCATTTTATTACGTCCTCTTCCATTTTCTTCCTAATTTACATCTAATCATATTCCATTAATTTTTCACCACATTCAAATATACAAAATACTAGCATAAAAATCTTAAAATTTTGCCACCCATAGCCATACTTATGCAGAACATTCCAAACCAACCGAAATGTTCAAAACATCCATCATATGCAAGATAACATGTAACATGATATAGCAACATCTATGACCAATCATCAAAGTAGCAAATATTATAAATTTCAACAAAGTTCTAAGATCAAAAATCCATATAAATGTTACAAATTTAAAAACTTTTCTTCAAACAAAGATAATGTTAAACCTACCTAAAGATCTCCCTAACTCACTTAGTGAATTCTTTTTCTTGTTTCTTCTTGAAGAAAGTGGTAAGATTCCTCCCTTCCCATAACTTTTCCATCAACTTAAATAAGAGAAGAAGGGTGGGTTTTGAACTTCAACGATAAAGAGAAAAGATGGATTTAAGTAGAGATTATGCTAACTTACCTTAAGTACTTAGTCCTCTAGACTTGTCCTTCTTCTTCTTTCCTTTTTTCTCTTCTCTTTCTTTCCTTTCCTCAGTCTACCTTGCTTCTATTTTTTCCTCTCCCTCACTTGGACAAAATTATAATGTTATAAGGGTCAATTTTGCTTAAATAAACTATCAAGTGGTTCAACTCTCTTAATCATGGCTCTACCTTATCACAATTAGGATGCACTTGGTTGTTTTTTTGGGGAAAGACTACTCATGTTCTTGTCTTCCTCTCTCTTAGTTAAGATATGCATAACAAAAGTAGATTTGTATTTTGAAAATCATGATAAAATGTTCTTAAGACAAGGGACAAGGCCCCTTTGATTTAATGATTCATTTCCTTTGTCTTTTGTCTCACTTAAGTATGATAGGTTTTCCTTTCTATGTGGCAAATTTTCATCCCTTGAGTCTCTCTTGCTTGGCTGAAAATGTTTGTGTAAGATAGGGATGTTTTGTCATAATGCCATGTATTATTACCTACTTGCTGAAATTATGAATGTAGGATATAGATGTTTTGTCCTAATTCTATGTGACCTAATCTTGATTATTATAACACTACTATTTTCTTACATGGTTCTTATTTTTCCCTCTTAGATTTGGGCTCATTCTTGACTATTTTCTTTGATTTGGCTGAAATTCTACCTTTCATGGAGGGTTTGGTCACATTTGAGGATTTTTTGGGCTATCGGTCCAACTTATATATCTTAGTCCAAGTCTATGTTATATCTCTTACTCGAGCTATCCAATTGGCTTGCTAGAAACTTATGTGAAATGAAAAAACTCTATATGAAGTGTCCATAGGTGAAGGCCCAATGTATGGTTGGAGATGTTAAACTTAGTAGCTCTTGCTCTTGAATTAGAAAAAATTACCCTAATCCAATCTTCTTGAAATTTTAAGACCTTCACTTACTTCCCAAAATTTATCTTCCTTACCCAAGAATTTGCCCTCTCTTTAGTATGTTATTTCTAATTTTTCCTATTAGGTTCTCTCTCTTTACTTATTCCCCAAATGTTAGAAACATTTTCTATACATACACATACGGTGAAGAATTTCTAAGGCTTATCTTTTCTTACATATTTAAAAATTGTTTAATAGATTTTATTTCCTTAATTAAATATTTATGTACATTTATTAATAAAATAAACAAAATTAGGGATGTTACATTTCTCTCCCCTTAAAAGAAATTTTGTCCTCAAAATTTCAAAAATTACCTAATAAAAACAATTGCGGATATTTCTTCCTCATGACTTCTTCTAGCTCCCAAGTTGTTTCTTCCAAAGTTAAACCTTCGCATAACACCTTAACCTGGGGAATAGTCTTATTCTTCAATTGGTTCACGTGAGTGTCCAATATGGATGCCGGTACTAGTTGGTATATCATATTCTCCTTTATTTGGATTAGTTCATCCCATATTACAGGTGATGAATTTGGAAGATACTTCTAGAGCTATAATACATGAAAAATATTATGTAGGTTGGACAAATTAGGTGGAAGTGCAACTTAATATGCTGATGTCCCCCCATTTTCCTCAAAATATGGTAGAGTCTAAAAAATCACAGACTTAGCTTTCTAGTCTTGAGAGACCTACCAACTCCAATAGTCAGGGAAACCTTCAAAAATACATGGTCTCATTCCTCAAACTCCAGAGGTATATTTCTCTTATCATAGTAACTCTTTTGTCAACTCTAAGCTGTATGTATTTTGTATCGTATCACTTTGATTTGTTAGTGGTTTGTTGAACTAGGTCAGGACCAAACAAATTCTTTTCTCCTACCTCAAACCAACAAAGTGGAGATCAACACTTCCTACTATATAAAGCTTCGTAGGGGGCCATCTTAATACTAGAGTGATAGCTATTATTATAAGCAAAATCTATTAATGGTAAGTATTTATCCTATCATTTATCTTGCTCTATCACACAAGCTGTAACGCCCCTAATTTACGAGCACGTGAAACATTTTTTTTTCCGCAATCATATATTTTCCATAACATGCATAACACTATTCTTTGTAATGGAAATAGATACAGATAGGTTTTCTTATGTATACACATTATACAGACCAAGTTATAATTTTCAAAGTAACAACAAAAGTAGGGATCCTGCCTGTGGTGTTCAGAGCATAGTCTAGAATACAAACACAACATAATTCAAAACTGTGAGCCTTGAAAGCAATGTAGACTCACCCAGACTCTGTATTCTTATATGAAAAATTTGGAAATATCATGTAGTGAGTTTGACAACTCAGTGAGTAGATAACACCTCCTATGACCTCTTATATCAATATATGGATGTAATCATGTTTTAAAATTTGTCACATAGAAAATACAATTCAAAAGTACATCCATATGGGACCTGTATTTCAAATATTTTCAAATCAAAGGATATTCAGATATCCAAAACCATATGTAGCACGATATGATCATTAAACAAATGTTGTTATGCTAAGCTGTATAAGCTATGGTAAAATATTAAACTTTTGAAATGAAGTCATAACTTTTGTTGATGCATAATTAACATATTATATATACACTAAACATCTATTCTTTTTACATAATGCTTAAGCATGTTACACCTTTTAATACACTCAATTCATTCATTTGCTATACGCATAGTGACCAATCAACTAAAGTCACAATAATGATCAGGGAATGTGAGTTTAACACCCATCTACCTCCTCACATTACCACTATCACCCAGTTGGAGTGGCCTTCCCTTGGCTCACTCACGCTAATAGGGCATCCCTTACTCGGTACCGTCACAAGCCATACAACCATCATCCATATATATAAATACATATATATAAATGCATATTCATCAAATGCAATGTATAATTATCAAGCAATTAACCATGAGCTTTATGCTTGCCATTCAATCATAATTAGCAACTACATAGTTTTATAAATCAATGCCTTATGCACATAATATTCACTTTACCAAATAATGATAAATACATTTAGAACCACATATTCAATGAGTTTCCAAATCTATTTGCAAAACCATACTCTTCTTGAACTATGTGCAAGTTCGTAAGCAAAATAGTTATTTTAACACATTTCAGAAACTTATGATAGCACAAATAAATTGTAAACATAAGTAATTATACATTTTAAGTTCAAGAAGAGTATGAGGTAAGTCATAGAAAGAATTATCTACTCACAAGTTAGGGCTCCAGGTTGGATAGCCCCAAATGTATTTTTCCAAGTTAAATATGATTAAATAGACCTCAGAAACGAATACAAAGGGTCCAAATAGCAATTTACTAATTGTTGGAGATAGTCCTTGCAAATTTTATTATTTACACTTTGACCCATAAAATTTTAGGAATTTACATTTTGACCCAAAAAATATTAACAAGTTTTCATTTTCATCCTAAAACCTTTCAATTACGTCCCTACTCCTTTATTTCTTTTAATAATCCATACATAAATGAGAATTACTAAATTTTTTAGGGATGTTACATAGGCCCTTAATATATCTTCTAGGGTTTGAATGGTCTGTTCGATTTGCTCATCAATTTGAGGATGATAAGTGTAATATCCCGTAATATTTTAAATAATAATTGGCACACCCTTAATTTTAAGGCACGTGAAATAAATACTTTACGAACATATATTTTCCAAAACATGTATAATACACTGTTTTACATATAAGTATTCCCATGTATACACAATATATAGACCAAGTCTATAAACATCAAAGTACAGCAGAAGCAGGGATCCTGCCTGTGGCATTCAGATCATATTATAGAGATCTGGAGTGGTATCCTTAGTTTAGAGATCGGAGGCCTATAGACACTCCAGATCTTGAGAAGAAAATGAAAGTTACTATTCACACTATTCATACTATGCATCGAAATTCTACAACTCTCGGTTTCGTCTCCGTTTTATCTCCCCCTTCCCCTTTTCTCTTTTATTTTTTTTGTAATAATAATAATTGTTATTTAATAATTGAATAATAGGATTTTATTTTTTATATATTCATATAAATTCCATTTTTCATCCTAAAACATCCCTAAAATTTCTAAAATTTTACATTTTCATAAACATTTAGTTGAACTCTTGAATCATGAATTTTCTTGATAAAAATCTTAATAAAACAAATCACAAAATAAATATCTTTATACATAATAAAAGAATGAATATTTCTAAAAATACAACAAAAATTTATTAAAGGCCAATAATTTATTCCTCAAGAACTTCAACATCACTAATTCTCTTGATTGTATTCGTCAAAACACCATAAGGCCATCATCTGTCCATTCCTTTCAAACTTTTCATTACTTTAACCTACTAACAACTTGGACATCATAATAATTGAGTTTCAAAGAAAATAAATTAACTTTTCTTATAATGAGAGAAAAGAACTTTGCATTTAATGCCAAACATTAATAAGGAAGAATGTAGAACAGACAAAAAGCATAATAGAAAATGGTACCAAATAGAAAGTAAAAAATTTAAACAGAACATTGGAAAAAAGGCCGTAATTCTTGAAAATCTGTAAACAAAATCTAGTTATTATTTCGGCAAAAATCAGTGGCTGCAAATTTTGAATATATATGCCAAAATCTACTTTAAAACTGTTGATATTCGGTGGAAAAGAAACACTTATGAGCTTATAAAAGTCTGTGAAAATCAAAGAATAAGTAGTTAATTGGTAGGATGCAGTTGATTGTTTCAAAATAGATATAATCAATCAACTGTAAAATAACCAGTCCAAATTAAAATTTCTCAAAATAGCTAGTCGACTTAATAATACCGATAGTGAACTGACAAAAACATTAGAAAAACAAAATAAATCATTTGATTGTCCCTCTTCAACAACTAACTTGTTTACATTTTCACTCTTTTTTTTACAATTACGCCTATCACCTACAACTTCTCTACAAGAATCAAGACATCAATGCGTCATCAAGGAAAACAAGGAAAAGACAAATTTCTAGTGATATCTTAACCTTATTCTCTTTATATGCTTAATATGAGCGATTATCACAACTATTGTACATATACATGCTTGCCGTCATTTTTGAAAATTTCACCTTCAATTTAGCTTATATCCACCAATCACTCACATAGTTGTTCTAATTATTCCCGGCCTATTCGCATAGCTATCATAAGTATGCCATTCTCTAAGTTCTATAAATGCACACGTTAATATCTTTACTTTTATACTCAAGTTAAAGTGTGTGCAACTATGGAGGGAATCACATTCCGTCAGTTTTGAAATATTTGTATCTTTTGTAGTTCCAGTCCTAAAAAAGATGGAGAGTATGTGAAAGCTGCACAAAACCTAGGTATGGTGCTGGCTAGGAGAAAGATTCATTTAGTCTATGGTGGAAGTAACCGTAGATTAATGGGGTGTGTGTCTATAGCTGCACATGTAGGAGGATGTCAAGTTCTAGGTATTATTCCTACAGCTCTAGCTACATCCAACATCGTAGGAAAGACAATTGCGGAAGAGTTTAGGGTAACTTCCATGCATGAGCTTATGGCTAGAATGATTAGCAATGCTGATGCCTTCATTGCCTTACCAAGTGGTTTTGGTACTTTAGAAGAGATTTTCCAAATAGTTTCTTGGGCATAACTGAATATGCATCACAAACCGATATGTTTGTTAAATGTTAAACATTTTTTTGATGGTTTGTTGTCTTTTCTTGATCAAAATGTAGAACATAGGTTTATCCCACACTCAACACAACAAATTCTCATCTCAGCTTCAAATGTTGAGGAGTTGATTGATGCTTTACAGACATTTGTTCATAAACCTGATCCAACTATGGCTCAAATAGAATGGACGGCAGACAACCGTAGGAAGCGCAAATTAGATTTGGATCTTCATCTTTAGATGTAGTAAAACGTAGCCATTGTTGTACCACTTTTACTTTCTTAAAGTCTACTTAGATACCATCTTTACCAACCAAACTCCCTTAGAGTTGGTAATACTATCTTTAGATGTTGCTTATGATCCTCTGAACTCTTGAAATATTATAGTATATCATCAATAAATATAATAACAAATTGATCCAAGGATGACTTAATTACTATTCACTAAATCTATTATTGTAGCTGGGCATTTATCAAACTAAATGACATAACCAAGAACTCATAATGCCCATAATGAGTCTTAAAATATTTTTTTTTGAATATCCTCTTCCCTTATCCTCAATTAATCATACTCATATCTCAAATCAAGTTTTGAAAAAATTATTGAGCACCTTGTAACTGGTCAAACAGATCATCTATACGAGGTCATGAGTATTTATTCCACACTATCACCTTATTCAATTTTCTATAATCTACGCACAATCACAACAATCCATCTTTTGTTTTTCAAAAATAGTATTGGAGCTCTCCAAGATGGAGTACTAGGGTATAAAAATATCTTGTCCAACAAGTCCTACAACTAATTCTTCAATTCCTTGAGTTTAGTTGTTACCATTCTACATGGGGGTATAGACACTGGTTGGGTTTCAGGAAGTAAATCAATACCAAATTCTATATTACTTTTTGAGATAATCCTGACAATTTCTCAAGAATTACATCAGAAAATTCTCTAACCACTAGAACTTGATTTACATTGGTATACTTTATACCAACATCTCCCACTACTGCCAAATATCATTGGGACCTTTTTGTAATAACTTATAGGCTACTAAAATAGAGATTAGCTTTTTGGGTACCTTGCTATAGTCTCCTTGTATCAAGAAATAAGATTTTCCAAGAATATTGAATTTAATGATCTTCGGATGACATTCTAAAATGGCCTGACATATTGCCAACCAATCCATTTCTAATATCACATCAATGTCTACCATATCTAGACATTCAGGTAAAACGGGTATTATATTTAGAAATGATCTTATTTGACATTTATCTCAATTCTTTAAATTCTCTAGGATACCTATCCCTTTCACTTTCAAGCAGTAATTGACCTATAGATACTTCTTAAGATGTCACAATACTCAATCAACTTTATACTAGGAAATTTAATAACTTGAAATAGAAAGGAAATTAAAATCCTATAGAATCCCTCAGCAACACTTGAAGTATAAATATATCTACCTCATACCCATACTAAAGGTTCTACTAAAGAATCCTTTGCTCGCCACAAGAAAACCTAATGCTCTGATACCAACTTGTAACGCCCCCAATTTACGGGCAGGTGAAATAAACATTTTTTTCCGCAATCAGATATTTTCCATAAAGATGTACAATTCAATTCTTTGTCATTTCTCTCATGTATACACATTATACATATCAAGTCTATAAACATCAAAGTACAGCAGAAACGAGGATCCTGCCTATAGTGTTCAGAGCACTCTAGAATACAAACACAATATAATTCAAAAACCGTGAGCCTTGGAAGCAACGTAGACTCACCCACAGAATATGTCACCTAACTGATCACCTATCTGTAGGATCAGACTCTGTATTCTTATCTGAAAAATGTGAAAATATCTTGTAGTGAGTTTGACAACTTAGTGAGTAAATAATTCCTCCTATGACCTCTTAGGTTAGCATATTGATGTACTCATGTTTTAAAATTATCCTTAAATGTATCTTATGATCTTCTGAACTCTTGAAATATTCTAGTTTATCATCAATAAATATAATAACAAATTGATCTAGGGATGACTTAATTACTATTTATTAAATCTATGATAACAACTGGGGTATTTGTCAAACTAAATGACATAACCAAGAACTCATAATGCCCATAATGAGTCCTAAAAGAATTTTTTTTGAATATCCTCTTCCCTTATCCTCAATTAATGATACTTATATCTCAAATCAATTTTTGAAAAAATATTGAGCACCTTGTAATTGGTTAAATAGATCATCTATATGAGTTAATGAGTTTTTATTCTATATTGTCACCTTATTTAACTGTCTATAATCTATGCATAGTCATAATGATCCATCCTTCTTTTTCACAAATAGGTCTAGAGCACCTCAAGGAGAGTACTAGGGCGTATAAATCCCTTATCTGATAAGTCTTACAACTAATTCTTCAATTCCGTGAGTTCAGTCGTTGCCATTCTATATAAGGGTATAGACACTGGTTGGGTTTTAGGAAGTAAATCAATACCAAATTCTATTTTATGTTTCGAGGTAAACCTGACAATTTCTCAAGAATTACATCAGAAAATTCTCTAACCATTGGAACTTGATTTACACTAGTATACTCTATATCAACATCTCCCACTGCTACCAAATATCCTTGGTACTTTTTTGTAATAACTTATAGGCTGCTAAAACAGAGATTAGATTTTTGGGTACCTCACTACGGTCTCCTTATATCAAGAAAGAAGATTCTCCAGGAATATTGAATTTAATCATCTTCGAATGACATTCTAAAATGGTCTGACATATTGCCAACCAATCCATTTTTAATATCACATTAAAGTCTACCATATCTAGACATTCAGATAAAACGGATATTATATTCAGAAATGATCATATTTGACATTTGTCTCAATTCTTTAAATTCTCTGGGACACCTATCCCTTTCACTTTCAAACAGTAATTGACCCATAGATACTTCTTAAGATGTCACAATATTCAATCAACTGTATACTAAGAAATTTAATAACTTGGAATAGAAAGGAAATTGAAACCATATAGAATCCCTCAGCAGTACCTGAAGTATAAATATGTCCAACTCATAAACATACTAAAGGTCCTACTAAAGAATCCTTTGCTCCGATAGCCAAAGAAAAACCTAATCCTCTGATACCAACTTGTAACGCCCCTAATTTTTAAGCACGTGAAACAAACATTTTTTTTCCCGCAATCAGATATTTCCCATAAAATGCATAACACTATTCTTTGTTATGAAAATAGATACATATAGATTCTCTCATGTATATACATTATACATAGCAAGTTATAAATGTCAAAATAACAATAAAAGCAGGGATCCTACCTGTAGCATTTGAAGCACACTCTATAATAAAACATAGTATAATTCAAAACTATAAGCCTTGAAAGCAACGTAGACTCACCCAAAGAATATGTCACCTAACTGATCTCCTATCTGCAGGATCAGACTCTGTATTCTTATTTGAAAAATGTAAAAATATCGTGTAGTGAGTTTCACAACTCAGTGTGCAATAACCGTAAAATTTAACAAAAATTCTAATTAAAGAAAATTTGAAATTTAAAAGAGGATTTCGAAAATAGGGATAAGAACCATAGAAAATATGTATATTTACTACATGAGTTAAAGAAGTACAAAGAAAATATAAGAATTTACGTTTTGGCACGTAATTATTATTTTTAAATGATAGTATTTTGCTATAAGCAAATATATTTTTATTTGTTTAAAAATGATTATGTCTTATTGAAAGTAAGTAGACTTTTAATTAAAATAATTATTGTTTTGCTTAAAATAATTATATTGGCCTTTAATAATTCTTTTTTATTTTTAGAAATATTCTTTCTATTATTATGTACAAAGAAATTTATTTTGTGATTTGTTTTATTAAGATTTTCATCAAGAAAAATCATGATTTAAGAGTTTAACTAAAGGTTTATGAGAATGTAAATTTTTAAAAAAATTTGGGATATTTTAGGATGAAAAACGGTATTTTTAAGAAAATCTATAAAATAAAACCTTATTATTCAATTATTAAATAATAATTATTATTATTAAAAAAACAATAAAAGGGGAATGAGGAATCAGAGAAGGAAGACAGAGAAAAATATGAGAAGAGTGAATAGTGAGTGAATAGTAACTTTCAACTTTCTCTCTAAATATGGAGTGCCTATTAGTTTCCGATCACAAAACTAAGGGTGTTACTGAATTCATGACAAATAATACTACGGTTTTGAATGATCAATTTTTCAAACCAGCCGTTGAATCACCAAAGATCTGAAGTAGAAAATCTCAGAAAAAGGTAAATTCCAAAACTCTTACTTAGAGACCTCTAATTGAAATTCTGACACCGTAGATGGATTCAGGAGCTAGTTAAACCTTAGGATATGAAATTTTTCAGCTATCTGACAACTTTTTGTTCGTCGTAAATAGTGATTTTCCAGCAGGTGAATAGTATTTTTCGGCGGTGAATAGTGATCAATCACCCGAAGTCATTTTCTAAGTCTTTGGACCCTTTGGACACGTTTTTGAGGTCAAATTGGTCAAATTCGGCTTGGAAAAGTACATTTTAGGGCTGTCCAACCAGGAGCCCTACTCTGTGAGTAGATAATTCTTTTTATGACTTGCCCCATGCTCTTCTTGAACTATAAATGTATTATTGTTTCTATTTATAAATTATTTATACTATAAGTTTTTGAAATGTGTTAAAATATCTGTTATACTTACGAATTGGCACATAGTTCAAGAAGAGTATGATTTGAGAAATGAATTTTAGAACTCATTGAATATGTGGTTCTAAATGTATTTATTTGATAAAGTGAATATTATATGAACGATGCATTGATTTGTAAAGCTATATACTTTTGAAAATGATGCATGTCATATTATAAATGAGATTGAATGGCAAGCGTAAAGATCATGGCGAGTTGCTTGATAAATATGACAAGCGTAAAGCTCATGACGAGTTGCTTGATAATTTTACATGTATTTATATGTATTGATGAATATCGGCTGGTTGTATGGCTTGTGACGGTACCGAATAAGGGACGCCCTATTAGCCTAAGTGAGCTGGGGGAGGGCAGCTCCAACTGAGTGACAGTGGTAATGTAATGGGGCAGGAGGGTGATGTACTCACATTCCCTGATCACTTATTGTGACTGGGGTCGAGGTCACTATGCGTATAGCAAATGAGTTATATTTTCATTGCATTGACTAGATTGCCAAGTGAGGCAGGTGCATTAAAAGTAATGATTTTACCTTCAAATCATAATATTTTACTATAGCTTATACAGTTGAGCATAACAACATTTGTTTAATGATCATAATATGGTGCAAATGGTTTTGGATATCTGAATATCCTTTTATTTGAGAGTATTTGAAATACGGATAGCATATGAATGTACTTCTGAACTGTATTTTCTATGTGACACATTTTAAAATATAAGTACATCCATATGCTGACTTAAGAGGTCATAGGAGGAATTATTTTCTCACTGAGTTGTTAAACTCACTACACGATATTTTCACATTTTTCAGATAAGAATATTAGAGTCTAATTCGGTAGATAGGTGATATATTCTCTGGGTGAGTCAACGTTGCTTCCAAGACTCACGGTCTTTGAATTATAATGTGTTTGTATTCTAGAGTGCTCTAAACGCTATAGGCAGGATCCCCGTTTCTGCTGTACTTTGATGTTTATAGACTTGGTCTGTATATTGTGTATACATGAGAGATCCTATATATATATGTTCCCATGATAAAGAATTGAATTATGTATCTTTATGGAAAATATCTGATTACGGAAATAATAATTTTAAAAAATGTTATTTTACGTAAAGTAAATTGGGGGCGTTACAAGTTGGTATCAGAGCATTAGGTTTCCTTGTGGCTAACAGAGCAAATAATTTTGTAGTAGAACTTTGAGTATGGGTATGTAACTGCAGACATATTTATACTCACGGTGCTATTGTGAAATTCTATACGGTATTATCCTCTTATTTTTCTGACTCTTATCCTTAGGTAAGTAATGTTTAAACATCTATGCATATGTCCTAGATGGTACCTTTTGTGTGTGGACTACTAGTTCAGCTTTTGAACTTGTTTTGACGAAAAGTGATAAAGGGAACCCTCTTGGGAAATTAGCTGAAAATAAGAAAATTCTATCTGAACACAAAGGTAATGACTTGTTTGGAAGTCAAAAAGGTTTGAATTGATTGTTTGATTTGCTTATGTGAAACAATATGACGAATGACTAATATAATATTGATAGTGAGTTATGATGTGATCGAGATTGTTAACTCCAAGATAATGATTTGAAATAAAGTGAGTGTTTTGAAAATATATTTAAATCTCTTTTTGGATGGATGAGTTGAAATCTATATATATAAATGGATTTGGTAAGTTGTGGGGTGAATTGAATTTGAGAGTAGGAAATATGTGAAGATAATGTTTTCAATGATAGATTTTATTGATATAAAGAATTTGAAAATAGTTTGATTTTCAATAATATTATGTATACGCATTATGAGAAAGGAAGGTTTGCCCATAGAAATTTAAAATTTGAGGCATGTAAAATGGGTTACTCATGTGAAGGACTCTTGGATAGACATAAACTTTTCATGATTGAATGTTAAGACATTGCATAAGCATGTTAAAGAATAAAGTTAAAATGGGTTGACCTTGTTTGAGTGTTTTGAAGTGCGATTTAGCTGATACAGTATGAAGATGTCATCAATAGCATAAAGGTTAGGGTTTAGTAAAGGAGTTGTGCTTTAGCAAAGCCCACAAGGTATTACAAAAACAAGGGTGCCAAGGATATTTGGCAGTGATGAGAGATGTTGGTATAAAGTATACCAATGGAGATTAAGTTCCCGTGATTAGGGAATTTCTTTATGTGTTCCCAAAAGAATTGTCTGGATTACCCCCGAAACGAGAAATAGTATTTGATATTGATTTATTTTCTACAACCCAATTAGTATCTGTATCCTTATATAGAATTATATTGACTGAACTTTAAAAAAAAATTCTTACAAGACTTGTTAAACAAGGGATTTATACGCCCTAGTACTTCTTTTTGAGGTGCTCTAGTTTTATTTGTGAAAAAAAAGATGGATCACTGTGATTATGCATAGATTACATATAATGGAATAAAGTGACATTGGGTAATAAATACTCATTATCTCGTATAGATGATTTGTTTGAGCAACTATAGAGTGCTCAACATTAATTGAAGATAAGAGAGAAAAAACATTCCGAAAACTGCTTTTAGAACACGGTATGGGCACTATGAGTTTAGTAATTCCATTTGATTTAACAGATGCCTCAGTTACATTCATGGATTTGATGAATAGAGTATTTAAACATTTCTTGGATCAATTTGTTGTTGTATTCATAGATGATATCTGGGTATATTCAAGGAGTTCTGATAAGTATGAGCAATATTTAAGGATAGCTTTGCAAACCCTAAGAGAACACTAGATGTATCCCTAAATTTTTTAGAATGTGAATTTTGCCTTAGTAGTGTTATCTTTATAGGGCATGTGATTATCAAGGATGATATTCAAGTTAATTCTAAAAAGGTAGAAGCAGTGCAGCAATGGCCACAGCTTATCACAATTACAAAGATTTGTAATTTTATTAGTTTATCAAGATTTTTCAAAAAAAATTGTTGCTCCTTTGATGAGGTTGACAAGGAAAGCAATAAAACTTGACTAGTAAGATGAATGTGAAAGAAATTTCTAAAAAGTAAAGGAATGTTTTACTACGATGCTAGTACTGTCTATTTCTTTAGGTACCGATGGATACACGGTATATTATGATTCATCGAGAATTGGATTAAGGTGTGTGTTGATGCAATATAGTTGAAGTATTGCATATGTATCTAGACAGCTTAAGCCAAATGAGCAAAATTATTTGATTTATGATTTGGAAATAAAAGTAGTGGTTTTACTATCAAAGTTTGGAGGCATTATCTGTATGGTGATACATGTGAAATTCATATAGTTTCAATCATTTTTGGTTGAGCATGTGAAAAAGGCACAAAAAGAGGATGCCTATTTATGTGAAAAAAAATTTAAGAGGTGAAGAATGACAGTGATCTTGAATTTACTATAAACTCTAAAGGAATTCTGAGATTGGACAAACGGTTGTGTATACCTAAGAAAAAAAAAAGAACTTAAGAAAGAGATTATAGGAGAAGCCCATCAATCTATGTATACCATTCATCCTGTATCAATGAAAATGTATTAAGATTTAAAAGAAATTTATTGGTGGGATGGTATGAAGAAAGATATAACTAATTATGTTTCTCAGTGTTTAACATGTCAACAAATAAAGACAAAACATTAAAGGCCTACAGGATTACATCTGCAAATAGAGATACCTGAATGGAAATGGGAAAGAATAGCTATGAATTTTGTTATAGGGTTACTGCGGACAAAAAAAAAGTTTGACTCAAGTGATCATTGATAGGTTGACTAAATCAACACAGTGAAAACCACATATAGTGTAACTCAGTATGAAAATTTGTATTTGAATAAGATAATGAGACTTCATAAGGTATTGATATCGATTATATCTGATCAAGGACCACAATTCATAGTTTGTTTTTGCAGAAAGTTTCAAACGAATGAATAGCTACCAAAACAATATACAAATGGCGCTATTTGAGGTTTTACATGAAATATCATAGGTTTCCTAATAGGTGAGTGAGTAAATAACATAAATTATAGCATGAAGAAAAATTATATATTTGTGTCTAAATTTATAAGTTATCTAATGTGATTATTTAATGTAAATTTATGACTATTTTTGTATGTTGAGATTGTGACTAGAGTGATGTCTGAGATTTGGATAGTATGTCACTAAAATATATGAATGTGTGAGAAGTGAATTAAGATGGGTAGGTAGTAGACATGTTATGAATAGTGAAAGTAAGATATGTTAAGATTGGTTAAAGATTGGCTATTGATGGGAAAGTGTTATAAGATGGAGATTTGAGCATAATGGATATACTTGAGGATAGGTAAGACAAAATCAAGAAAAATTTGTGATTTCAATTTGTTGGAAGTGATTAATGAAGAAAATCTTGGAGAAAGTTGGATATTAAATTAGTCATAATTTAAAGCAGTGAGTTTGGACACCGGACTGTATAAAGATTTTAGGTGAAAGGAACAGACAGATGATGGCCTCATGGTGCTTTAAGGAATATAATAAAGTGAATTATGGTATTGAAGTTCTTAAGGAATAAAATATGAGAAGTAGGATTCAAATTAATTTTTGGGTTCTTAATTTAGAAATATGATCAATATTTTGAGAACTATGTCTGAAAATAGTGCAAAGTGATCAAGATATTTGTATTGAAGGTTTATACCATATTAAGTTGAGTATAGTATCTAGAATGTGAATTATGTTAAGATTGAAAAATTTATGTGTAAATAATTGTTGAGAAAAGTCTTCTTAGAATGAACAAGCTAGTTGAATGGAATTGATAGGAACTATAATGAGGTGCTTCTAGATATGATAGAAGAAAGGCTTAAAATTTTTGATAATGAATTTATTGGTGTTAATAAGAGGGTATAGAGTTACTGTGATGAGGTAAGTTGGAATTATTAGACATGTGTCAATGGTACATAAACGTTATAAAAGGTTTATGGATTTATTGTTATGTATGTTTAACATATTGATTAATGGATTTTAGGATAAAGATAGATAATAGATTAAGATGATGATATTCAAGGGAGGATGTTGACATGTTAGAATAAAAATGACTTGATAGAAATCTGAAATAAGAAAAGATAGTTACCCAATGTGGATACGAATATGTTCTTAATGTGTGTGTTTCCTAATATCGATTTATAGATTTATGCATGCAAGCTTGAGGATATAAAAAAAATGAGATACACAATGGTTTAAGAGTTCTTTGAATATATATATATATAATCTGTTGACTATTTTGCATAAAGTGGAATTGATTAGAAAAGAAATACAAGCAACTCAATACTGATTAAACGTCTATAAGGATCATGAATATTGAACACTAGAAAGTATCAGTTGGTGACCACATATTCTTGAAGAACTTATAGATAAAGAAAATCCCTATGGTTAAGTTATATGGCAAAATCACTCAAGGGAATAGACATATTAAAAAGTAGAGATGATATATAGAAAAGATATCCCCAATTATAAGTAATAGGGTGAGTAACTTCGAATTATGTCTTGTTTTCATTCCCTACATGTGGTAGGATGGTGATGAAATTCGGGGACTGAATTTCTTTAAGGGGAGTAGAATGTAATAACCGTAAAATTTAACAAAAATTCTAATTAAAGAAAATTTGAAATTTAAAAGAGGATTTAAAAAATGGGGATAAGAACCGTAGAAAATATGTATATTTACTACAAGAGTTAAAGAAGTACAAAGAACATATGAGAATTTACATTTTGGTGCGTAATTGTTATTTTTAAATGATAGTATTTTGCTATAAGCAAATATATTTTTATTTGTTTAAAAATGATTATGTCTTACTGAAAGTAAGTAGACTTTTAATTGAAATAATTATTGTTTTGCTTAAAATAATTATATTGGCCTTTAATAAATTTTTGTTTTATTTTTAGAAATATTCTTTCTGTTATTATGTATAAAGAAATTTATTTTGTGATTTATTTTATTAAAATTTTTATCAAGAAAAATCATGATTTAAGAGTTTAACTAAAGGTTTATGAGAATGTAAATTTTTAGAAAATTTTGGGATATTTTAGGATGAAAAACGGTATTTATATGAATATCTATAAAATAAAACCTTATTATTCAATTATTAAATAATAATTATTATTATTAAAAAAAACAATAAAAGGGGAATGAGGAATCGGAGAAGCATGACGGAAAAAAATATGAGAAGAGTGAATAGTGAGTAAATAGTAACCTTCAACTTTCTCTCTAAATCTGGAGTGCCTATTGGTTTCCGATCTCAAAACTAAGGGTGTTACTGAATTCATGTCGAATAATACTATGGTTTTGACCGATTAATTTTTTAAATCAGCCGTTGAATCACCAAAGATCTGAAGTAGAAAATCACTAAATGTGTTAAAATATCTGTTATACTTACGAATTGGCACATAGTTCAGAAAAGTATGGTTTTAGAAATGAATTTTAAAACTCATTGAATATGTGGTTCTAAATGTATTTATTTGATAAAGTGAATATTATGTGCACGATGCATTGATTTGTAAAGCTATATACTTGTAAAAATGATGCATATCATATTATAAATGAGATTGAATGGTAAGCTTAAAGCTCATGGCGAGTTGCTTGATAATTTTACATGTATTTATATGTATTGATGAATATCGGCTGGTTGTATGGCTTATGATGGTACCGAATAAGGGACGCCCTATTAGCCTGAGTGAGCCGGGGGAGGGCCGCTCCAACCGGGTGACAATGGTAATGTGAGGGGGAAGGAGGGTGGTGTACTCACATTCCCTGATCACTTATTGTGACTGGGGTCGAGGTCACTATGCATATAGCAAATGAGTTATATGTTCATTGCATTGACCAAATTGCCGAGTGAGGCAAGTGCATTAAAAGTAATGATTTTACCTTCAAATCATAATATTTTACTATAGCTTATATAGCTGAGCATAACAACATTTGTTTAATGATCATAACATGGTGCAAATGGTTTTGGATATCTGAATATCCTTTGATTTGAGAATATTTGAAATACGGGTCCCATATGAATGTACTTCTGAACTGTATTTTCTATGTGACACATTTTAAAATATAAGTACATCCATATACTGACCTAAGAGGTCATAGGAGGAATTATTTGCTCACTGGGTTGTCAAACTTACTTCACGATATTTCCACATTTTTCAGATAAGAATATCAGAGTCTGATTCGGAAGATAAGTGATATATTCTCTGAGTGAGTCAACGTTGCTTCCAAGACTCACGGTCTTTGAATTATACTGTGTTTGTATTCTAGAGTGCTCTGAACGTTATAGGCAGGATCCCCATTTCTGCTGTACTTTGATGTTTATAGACTTGGTCTGTATATTGTGTATACATGAGAGATCCTATATATATCTGTTCCCATGATAAAGAATTGAATTATGTATCTTTATGGAAAATATCTGATTGCGGAAATAATAATTTTAAAAAATGTTTATTTTACGTAACGTAAATTGGGGGCGTTACACAGTGAGCAGATAATACCTCCTATGACCTTTTAGGTCAGCATGTGGATGTACTCATGTTTTAAAATTTGTCTCTTAGAAAATACAGTTCAGAAGTACATCCATATGGGACTCATATTTCAAATATTTTCAAATAAAAGGATATTCAGATATCCAAACCATATTTAGCACGGTATGATCTTTAAACAAACATTGTTATGCTCAGCTGTATAAACTATAGTAAAATAATAAGCTTTTGAGATAAAATTATAAAGTTTTGAAATGATCTGCCTCATTCGGCGATCTGGTCAACCCAATTTAAAATGACCTACCTCATTCAGCGATCTGGTCAACCCACACACACATTTGCTATACACATAGTGACCGATCGACTATAGTCAAAATAGTGATAAGGGAATCTGAGCCCGTCACCCATTTACCTCCTCACATTACCATTGTCACCCGGTTTGAGAGGTCATCTCTCGGCTCACTCAGGCTAATAGGGCATTCTTTATTCGGTACCATCACAAGCCATATAACCCATCGATATTCATCCATACATATAAATACATATATATAAATGCATATTCATCAAATGTAATGTAAAATTATCAAGCAACTCGCCATGAGCTTTATGCTTACCATTCAATCATAATCAGTATCTTTATAGTTTTACAAATCAATGCCTCGTGCACATAATATTCACTTTATCATTTTATGAGAAATACATGTCAAATCAAATATACCATGAGTTCAGAAATCTATTTTCAAAACTATACTCTTCTTGAACTATATTTCAAATTGTAAGCAATTCAGATAATTTTAATGCATTTCAAAAACATTTAAAAGTGTAACTATCTTATAAACATAATCAAATACATGCTTAAAGATAAAGAAGAGTATATGGTAAGTCATAGAAAGAATCATCTACTCACAAGATAAGGGCTCTAGATTGGAAAGCCAAAAAATGCACTTTTCCAATTCACATTTGATTAAACAGACTTCAAAAGCATGTCCAGAGGGTCTAAAAATCAAGAAAATGACTCCCGGAATTTAATCACTATTCATGGCCAGAAACACTATTCATTGTCGAAAAATACTATTCACCAAGAATAAAAAGTTGACAGATAGCTGAAAATTTTCATTTCCTAAAGTTTATCTAGCTTCTAAATCCATCTACAGTGTCAGATTTCTAATTTGAAGTCTATAAGTAAGAGTTTCAAAATTTACCTTTTTTTGAGATTTTCTACTTCCAATCTTCGGCAAATCTACGTCTGATTTGAGAAATTATTTGATCAAAATCATAGTATTCTCCATCCTGAATCTAGTGGTACCCTTAGTATAGAGATTAGAGGCTTGTAGACATTCCATATCTAGAGAGAAAATATAGAGATACTATTCACACTATTTCACTATTCATTCTCTTCTTGGTTTTTGTTTCCCTTCCACGTTCTCCTTTCCTTTTTTTTATTATTTAATAATTAAATATTTAGATTTATTTTCATTTTATTTCATATATATTCATATAAATACTATTTTTCATCCTAAAACATTCCAAAAATTTCTAAAAATTTACACTCTCATAAAACTTTAGTTGAACTCTTAAATTATGATTTTTCTTTATAAAAATATTAATAAAAAATCACAAAATAAATATCTTATACATAATAAAAGAAAGAATATTTCTGAAAATAAAATAAAAATTTATGAAAGGCCAATATAATTATTTTAAGCAAAACAATAATTACTTTAATTAAGTAGACTTGCTTTTAGCAAAACATAATCATTTTTAAACAAATAAAAATATATTTTTTTATAGAAAAACATTATTATTTAAAAATAAAAATTAGGAGATGTTACACTTATAATGACAATATACTTCAAATGTTACCTCGTACAAATAGTGTCGCCAAATCTTTAAGGCAAACACCACCACTGTTAACTCAAAATCATGGGTTGGATAATTTCCTTTATGGGGTCTTAGTTGCCTAGAGCCGTAAACAACTACTCTCTTGTCTTGTATTAGCACACACCCTAGCCTTTTCTTTGAAGCGCCACTCTACACTTCAAAATGTCCTGTGGGGTCTACAATAATTAAAACAGGAGAAGTGGTCAATCTTGTCATAAACTCTTGGAAACTAGCTTCACATTGATCAGTCCATTTGAAATGACTTGCCTTCCTAGTCAATTTAGTCAATGGCAAGGCTATACGAGAGAAGTTTTGTATAAACTTCCTATAGTATTTTGCCAAACCCAAGAAACTTCTGACGTCTGTACCGTCTCTGGTGTAACAACCTCTTTTTTTATTATTATTTATTATACAATATAGAGTTCACATATACGTCATTAATCAAAATGTACGTACAACAAAAATCAAACACATAAATAACTATATCTTATTTATTATGGTTGACCAATTCCGAAGATATAGGTACGGGTGGTTGCACCTTCAACGGGATCTGAACCAACTCGACCACAAACATATTATTTAATTCTGGGATCTGCTCAATATAAAGTAACTCGATCCAACGTACACTAAAAGTTAGAGCCATAAAAAAATCTGCATACCTAATTTTCTGAACATGACATGGAAATATAGTGAGAATTAAATTCTAGTAAGTTCAACAATAAATAATCATCAATATAGGTCATCACGTCATGTTCAGCTGTATTAACTACAGTAAATATCTTTGGTCATATGAATGCACTATATCTATGCACATGAGAATCGTACATTAATGACAGGATTAATTATTTTCAGAATATCATATGATGACTATCAATTTATTCTCATATCAAGCTACCCTGGTCAGGGTGAGTATTTTCTACTCTTCGGTACAAGCTTTTCTCGCTCTGTCCGACATGGCATACTTTCTCTTTCTTTTCTCATTAACATAGTCATAACCATTGGTAGGGCGTCCCCTACTGGTACACCACACGGATTGCCATGTGATCATGCTCATTTCTTTTCTTTTCACAATGATAGCCAAAAATATACTTTCAATAACAAGTATGTTCATCAAAATGTAACTATTACCAAAAATTATTGGTAATCATGCCATGAACATAACCATTTCAAATATCACTTTATAAAATATTTCCATGTCAAAATTTCACACTTAAGATGGTAAGAAGTTCATACAATGGCAATGGCTATGGCATATACTAGTCATTTATTATTTTCATTTATAAGATTCTTCTTTTTTTTTAAATATTAATTTTATTTCTTTATTTTCTTGATGCAAGTTTTCATCCCATCTAACCTTCTCCTACTAATCAGAGCATAACTCCCTCAATTTAACTCTGATGTCGGTGATCTTAGTTTCAATTTCAAGATAAAACAATTATCTAAAACTATTATATTGAACAGTTTAGTGAAATATTAATAAATCAATGTGATATTACTCCCTCAACGTATAGGTTATTTCTTCTCAGATAGGTTCTGACCTCTGCCTACTAATCGGTCCATATCTCCCTCATAAAAATTTCATATTAAGTGATTCCAGTGGCTACAAATCCGTGACATATATATTTATAATTCATATGTTAACTATGTATTTTATTTCCCTATAGAATGTTCCCAGAAATTAAAACACAGAAGCTATCCTAACATATTCTTCCCTGATTAACTATTTTCTGACCACTGCTTACTAATCAGACCATATCTACCTCATATGGACTTCAAATGTCGTAATTCCAGTGGCTAAAATTTCGTGACACATATATAGATAATTTTTATGTTAACCATTTATTTGAATTCCCTACATAATGTTCCCAGAAATTAAAACACAGAAGCTATCCTCACATGTTCTTCCTTGATTAACCATTTTCTGAACACTGCTTACTAATCAGACCATATCTACCTCATATGGACTCCCAATTGAGTTATTCTAGTGGCTTAAAATACGTGACACATATATCTATAATTATTATGTTAATAATTTATTTTAATTCCCTACAAAAAGTTACCAGAAATTAAAACACAGAAGCTATCCTAAAATATTCTTCCCTGATTAACCAATTTCTGACCACTGTATAATTATCAGACCATATCTACGTCATACGGACTCCAAATTGAGTTATTCTAGTGGCTCAACATCTGTGAGACATAGATCTACATTTTTTATGTTAACCATTTCTTTAAATTTCTTACTGATTCTTTCCAGAAATTTAAAAATAAAAGCTAAAAATTTTGCCATCCATTGCCATACCTGTGCAAAACTATCTACACCAGCCTAAGTATTCAAATATACATAATATGTAACATGATATAGCAACATCCATGACCAATCATCAAAGTTCTAAGATCAAAATCTCATATAAATATTATAAGTTTCAAAAGTTTTCTTCAAAAAGAAATATTGTTAAACTTACCTTGAGCACTTAGTCCTCTAGATATCTCCTTCCCCTTTCTCTCTTTCTTCCTCTCCTTTCCTCACTCTACCTTGCTTCTATTTTTCCTCTCCCTCACTTGGACGAAATTCCAATGTTATAAGGGTGGGTTTTGGTTATATAGACTATCAAATAATTTACCTTTCATAATCATGGGTCTACCTTATCACAATTAGGATGCACTTGGTTGAATTTTTGGAAAACAAACAACTTATGTTCTTGTCTTCTTCTTCCTTAGTCAAGATATGCATAGGAAAAGGAGATTTGTATTTTGAAAATTATGGTGATATGTTCTTAAGATAAGGGATAAGGTCCCTTTGATTTAAGGATACATTTCCTTTTCTTTTGTCTTAATCAAGTATGATAGGTTTGCCTTTTTAGGTGGCAAATTTCCAACCCTTGAATCTTCCTTGCTTAGCTAAAATTATTTCTGTAGGATAAAGATATTTTGTTATAATGCTATGTATTATTACCCACTTGCTAAAATTATGAGTGTAGGATATAGATGTTTTGTCCTAATACCATGTATTATCATACCACTTGCTAAAATTATTAATGTAGGATATCACACCACTTGCTAAATTTTTGTCTTAATGCCATGTCACCTAATCTTGATTACACCATTATTCCGTCACTTTATTTTTAGTTTTATTTTTATTTTTACTCTTGGGTTTGGGCTTATTCTTACCCATTTTCTTTACTTTGGTTAAAATTCTACCTTTCATAATGGGCTTGTCACATTTTCATGATTTTTGGGCTACTGGTTCAATTTCTATATCCTAGTCCAAGTCTATGTTTTATTTCTTCCTTGGGCTATCCTATTGGCTTGCTAAAAATTCATGTGAAGTAGAAAAACTCTATATGAAGTGTCCATAGGTAAAAGCCTAATTTATGGGTGGAGATACTAAACTTAGTAACTTTAACTCTTAAATTAGGAAAAATTACCATAATCCAATCTTCTTGAAATTTTAATACCTTTACTGACTTCACAAAAATTTATCTTTCTTACCCAAGAATTTCACCTTTCTTTAGTATATTTATTTTTAATATTTCCTCTTAAGTTTTCTCTCTTTACCTATTCCATTAATGTTAGAATATTTCTATGCAAATACGTAAGGTAAATAATTTATAAGGATTATATTTCCTTAGATATCTAAAAATTGTCTAATAAATTTTATTTTCTTACGGGATGTTACATTTGGTCTTTCCCACTGAATCACTACTTCAATCTTGCTAGGGTCTACAGCTACCCCTTTATTAGAGATGACATGTCCAAGAAAATTCTCCTTTGTCAACCAAAATTCACACTTCTCCAATTTGGCATACAACTTTTTCTCTTTCAGCACTTGCAGCACGATTTAGAGATATTTTTCATGTTCTTTCTCACTCTTAGAGTATATCAAGATGCCATCAATGAACACTACCACAAATTAATCTACGTAGGGTCAAAAAATTTGATTTATGTAATCCATGAAATTTACAGGTACATTTGTCAACCCGAAGGGCATTACGAGAAACTCATAGTGCCCATACCTAGTCCTAAAGGCTATTTTTGGTACATCCACCTCCTTGATCCTAATCTGATGGTATCTCGATCTCAAGTTAACTTTATAAAAGATGGAGGCTCCCTTCAGTTGATCCAATAAATTATCTATCCTTGGGAGAGGGTACTTATTTTTTACAGTCACTTTATTTAGTTGTCTGTAATCTATGTATAGTCTCAGGCTCTGATATTTCTTCTTAATAAATAATATAGGAGCTCCCTAAGGTGATACACTCGGACTAATGAATTGCTTATCTAAAAATTCCTCCAACTATTTCTTGAGTTCATGTAGTTCCTTTAAGGCCATTTTATAAGGTGTAATAGAGATAAGCCCTGTCCTAAGTAAGAGATCAATAGAGAACTCTATCTCTCTCTCAGGAGGTAAGCCTGGAATATCTAGTAGAAATACTTCAGGAAACTCATTAGCTATTGGAATTTCATTAAGCTTTAGTTTGACTTCTAGGTTTGGTAAACATAAGAGAATGTAACCAAGTACTCCACTCTTCAACTCCCGATTGACTTGATTGACATTTAGCATCAATAACTGCATCTCCTTTTGTGGAGTAAGAGGTAGAAATTCAACGGTCTTGGTGCAAAAATTTAGCAAAACCCGATTTCTAGACATCTAGTCTAACCCTAAAATGACATCAATACCTCTTAAAGGTAGACAGACAAGGTCTACATAATTTTTTTTCTCTTGGATAGTGACCTGACAGTCTTTACATACAAAGGAAGTTAAGACCATTTCCCTTGTGGGAGTTACTGCAAATAGCTCATAGGAGGTTTCAAAAATAGGATGTTAAAACTCCCTATTACATTTTTCTGATATAAATAAATGACTAGCACCAGAGGCAAACTACACCATAAGAGTAAATCCATAGATATAGCACATACCATGAATCATTTTAGAGGATTAAGCTGCCTCTTGGCAGCTTAGAGTGAAAACCCTTCTTTTCACCTGAGGTCTCTGTTCCGGCTACTTCCTTACATTATGTGGACAGTTCTTTGCAAAATGACCCTTCTGTCCACATTTAAAGTAGACATCTGGTCCCATTTAGCATGGCCAGTTACCATGCATATGTCTGCACTTAGTGCACTTAACTATGGTAAGGTCTTGTTAGAAAAGTCAGGGACCTGCAATCAATGGCCTTTTACCAGCTCCATATCCTCTTCCTCTCACATTTTTACCAGGGTTAGGGAAACTTTTCTTCCTCTTCCACAAGGTTTGCCACAGCTTCTCATCCTCCACTGCCTTTAAACTCTTCTCCAAAAGTCTAGATTTATTTATTAAGGGCACAAACTCTTATTTCCAAGACTATCACCGCATTCCTAATTTCTTGGTTCAGTCTTAGTTCAAAATTAACAGCCTTCCATTCTTCATCAAGGTTAAACCTCAAGTAAGAGGAAAACTTAGACAATTCCTTGAACTTAGCGATGTATTGGTCTACCGCCATATTGCCCTGTTTGAGTTGGAGAAATTCGATCTCCTTCTCGGCCTGCACAGACTTGAAAAGTACTTCTCTAGGAAAATATCCTTAAACACTTGCCAAGTGATCTACCTCCTTTAGTGAGTTAGCTGTTCTCTGGCCCCTCGCCACCAACACTCAACTTCATTCTTCAGCATATATGCAGCAAAGATAACCTGCTGCTCATTAGTATAGCCCATCACCTCAAAGATCTTCTCTAATTCCCTTATCAATCTCTTGGCTATCGTTGGGTCATAACCACCTTAGAAAGAATGTGGTATGGTTCTTAGGAACTCAGATAGGCCATTATCTTTTCCATTCATTCGGTTGTTACTGTTTTAGAGATGTTGCGAAATTTGATTAGTGGCTATGACTTGGTCTCAAATTACTGTAACCCAGTTGTGCAGGGTTTCTTCTGCATTGTTTGCAGGGTTCTTCCTTGGTGATGCCATATCCTACTGTGGTAAAAACAGAGTTATGCTATTATTTAGGTGATCAAGCCCAATAGTTAGTTCAAAAATATTTATAACAGTCATAACACCACCTCGGCATATAAATAGGAAACACTAGTAATTTCTTACCTATATGAAATCACTGATCCTCCACACAACATGACCACAAATATACTCAAGACACTATAAGATCGATTCAGATAATCATCCACCCATTAGCTATCTAGGATCGACCTACTCTGATTCCAATTATGTAACAACTCCATTTTTTTTTACATATATACATATATTTGTAAAGTCCCATAAAGTCATTACTTCTTTATTTCTAATTACTTAACTTATAATAACATTCAATTAATTTAACCAAGCATAATCAAGATTTAAGGGTTACCATTAACACTAAAACAATTCTGAGTTCACATACACATCATTAATCAAAACATACGTACAAAAATCAAACACATAAATATCTACATCTTATTCATCCATGATGACCAATTTCGGAGATATGGGTGCGGGTGGTTGTACCTTCACCAGGATCTTAGCCAACTCAACCACAAACACCTTATTAATTTCTAGGATCTGCTCAACATAAAGTAACTCGATCCAACGTACACTAAAAGCTAAAGCCATAGAAAAATCAACATAATTAGTTTTCTGAACATGATATGGAAATATAGTGAGAATTAAATCCCAGTAGGTTCAACAATAAATCATAATCATCATTAATAATGCTCGTCACGTCATGTTCATCTGTATAAACTACAACAAATATCTTAGGTAAACATTATTACACTTTATCTATGCACATGAGAATCGTGCAGTAATGACATGTATGACATGAATAACTATTTTTAGAATATCATATGATGGCTATCAACTTAGTTTCATAACAAGCTACCCCGATCAAGGTGAATACTTTCTACTGTCTAGATTGGGCTTTTCTCGCTCCGTCCGACATGGTACACTTTCTCTTCCTTTTCTCATTAGCATAATCATAGTTGTAAGTAGGGCGTCCCTTACTGGTGTACTACACGGACCGCCATATGACCATACTCGTGTCTTTTCTTTTCTTTTCACATTAATAGCCAAAAATATGATTTCAATAATAAGTATGTTCATTAAACTCACATGCCATAATTTATCAACAAAGCATAATCATTACCAAAAATCTTTGGTAAAATACAGTCTTTCCATGAACATAATCATTTTCAATTACCACTTTATGAAATATTTCCATGTCAAAATTACACACTTAAGATGGTAAGGAGTTCATGGAACCACTACAAGAAAACTGACATTCAATGGCGAGTTTAGTCGTCACTAAAGGTGAACAAGTTGTCACTAAATACATTCAGTGACGACTTTTAGTCGTCACCAGGTGGTCGCAGATAACTGCGTCACTGAAGCTTTCAGTGACGACTCAGAAAAGTCGTCACTGAATGTATATATTCAGTGGCGACTAAGTCATCACTGAATCATCATTTTTAGTGACCACTCAGAAAAGTCGTCACTGAATGTATATATTCAGTGGTGACTTAGTCGCCACTGAATTTAGGGTTTTCATGACAACCTTTCAAAGTCGTCACTAAAAATGATGATTCAGTGACGACTTAGTCGCCACTGAATATATATGTTCAGTGAGAAACAAGGGTAAAACTTTTTTAAAATTTCGTAATCTTTCAGTGACGACCTTCCTCAGTCGCCACTGAAAGTTGTATTCAGTGACGACTTAGTCGCCACTGAATGTAACTTTCAGTGGCGACTGAGGATGGTCATCACTGAATCTTGAGTAAAAATTTTCACCGAAAATAGATTCAGTGACGACTTTAGTCGTCACTGAATCCTTAAATTATTCATTCAGTGACGACTAAAGTCGCCACTGAATCCCCTGTTACAATTTTTTTTTTAAATTTCTTTTGCTATTTAAATAAAATCATTATTTATAATTAAAAAACAAAACCAAAGAAATTAATAAAAAAATATATATATTAAACTAGAATTTGAAACATAATACATGATTGTTAAGTGAAATATACAATGTTAATTAACAAACAGTTACATAATAAAATGTTAATAAATTAAAAAAAGTCAACTTGGTGGCTCTCTTTGAGATGATTTTGCATTAGTCGTAGAACTTGGTGCAACACTTCCCGTAAGGCCCAGCGGAATTTGTCCCTATTCATATGACCAAATTTAACAAAATTAATATAACATATAACACTTAAAAAGAAAATTCTAACATTATGCACATAATAATAACTAATTTAGTCGCTACTTCACTATAATTATTAAGCATGACATATTGATAGAGTGCTCCATTTTATCTACAACATTGTAAAATCACAAAAACATTAATAAAAAATAATAATCAAACATATATACTTTAACTTTGTCCCCAAAAAAATAAAAGAACACGAGCTCCATAATAAAAGATAAAACTAATATACTACAAGCATAACATTCTACTGGGTTATCCATTCTTATGTGTACTTTTAGTAATTGAGTTTACGTAGCAATTAAATTCTGAATGCCACTACCAACTGCAAATTCATCTACTACATAATCAATATAAGAATAAAGTTCAATTATTATGCGCTATTTCATGATATTTTATACATGTTCGTATCAAGATGATGATTATTTAGGTGCCTGTTGTGCTGAAATAGAAGCTGGTGCATCCTACTTGTTTCAAGAGTAATTTATTTTTAGGCATGATCTTTTCTCCACCATGTTCTTGAATATCATGGATTGTACTTTTTCTTATACATAATGACCACTGTAGAAAGCAAGATCAACACTCCCACAAGGAGATCCACAAAATTATTTGGAGTTCATTGTTAACATCATCCTTTCACAAGAAAAGCATGTTGTACCAGGTTATAAGACAATTAATATACTATCATATGCTCAAACACAGTTATTTAGCAAAATAGAGTTTAAAGATAAATGCAATCTAAAACTAGATGCATTCATGTCTTTTTAACTAATCCTATACAATAGACACGCTAAATGTGATTCCTATTCTGTTGTTTATTTAGCAAAACAGAGTCTAAAGATAATGAGAGAAAGCTGATTTTGAGGCAACAGAAGATATGTTTTATTGAGCAACAAACCATCTATGTATACAGCACAATGAAAGCTAAATAGCAAATAAATCTGCTACACGTTGAACATCAGTTAAGTGCCTAAGAAATTCAGTATACATATTTTATTATACTCAACAATTCTTTTTTTCTTGGGTAAGATAAGCTGTACGGTATCTTTAATTGATTTTTTGTTCTATATTAATATAGAATCACAGATAAAATTTAGGATCACCTAACAGTCCTGCTTACCCAAAACCTTTATTAACGAAAAAAAAGGCCACCAGTTTCCCTTTTCTAGCAGGGATAAATTAGTCAGAATACATGTCCAACTACAATTACCACTCACTTAGAAGAAGATGAAAATTTACAAAGCCAATATTCAATGCTTCAGACTTGTTGAATTGCACATATTTGCTCAACAATAAAGAAAGAGATCGAGCAAGGACATAGAAAACATTCACCTATGCACAAAACCATCCAACAAAAGCAAAAATCAAGCGACCACATATTAGTTTTGTCCAGTCCAATATGCCAATAATTCAACTAACCAAAAGCATATATCTTGAGTTCAAAATGACAATCAAATGATTTTTCAAATATTATTGCACAATATATACATATTAGTACTTGTTGGAGAGATGTGATTAAAGAGTTCATCTGTGACTGTAGTCTTTCTTCAAACTGTGTTTGCATCCTTTCTTCTCGTAGTCTCATCTCCTCACGTAATTCTATAGCAACCTTTTCACGTATTTTCCTCTCTTGCTCTTCAAGGTGTTGGGGAGTGATTTGGTTAACAGCTCTCTTAGTGGGAGGTCTAGCCATGTAACCTTTCCCGCGAAAGTACCCCGTCCTTTGCCCAAGAACTTGAGTCAATATTTCGTCATTGGTCATAGTAGGAGTGTCTTCCTGAGATTGCTTGGTTACAATCTATTTCAGTTGGCCCTACGCTTAAAATAAGATGGAGTTAGAATAAAAACAATAAACATAAATTACATCAGGTAAAACTTAATAAAATTTAAGTATACATGAACTTCCTGGGACTTTGCATCTGACCATATAAGTTCTCCTTCTTTTGATTTACGGGTATGCTATATCTCCCATATTTGGTCAATTGGAGCCTTCTCTCCAGTTTCAGGATTTCTCTACAATAAAACATAATTTTCATATAATGATTAATAAAACATGCATATAAATTTATATATAAGAATAAGTTATTCTAAAGTCTGACCGTTAATTCTTCAACTTCTGCAAACGATCGAGAACCACACGAATGTTTTGTTTCCTGTTTAGCCCTATTCTTTGCATTTGTTGAACTTTTGCCCTGTATGTAACTTCATAAGTAGTTTCATTGCACATTCAATAATAGATCACTATTTAAATATGGTATTACATAATACCTTAAAATTATCTGAGCCAAAATAACTAACCAAGTGCCTCCATTCATCATCGTCAACCGTGGGAGGTGGATGTGCTAGTCTCTCCTCATCGGTTTTGTACTAGGAATAGAAGATGTACAAGCGACTCCTCCAATTTTTGTACAATCTTTGTGCGGTGGCATTGATGAACGCATCAAATCGCCATTCTATACTTGGACCAACCTCAAATTTTTCCTACAACAATAAACTCAAAGTTGTTAAATTCAAGAATATGATATAAGTTTGATAAACAATTATGCTAGTTATTACCTTCACTTGCAACAGGATTTGTTCCCCACACTGTTCCCAAATTTTGGTCCACTCCCTCTCTTTTAAAGGACAAGTGGATCGTGCTATGTGTCCAATGTAATTGACAAGATTTCTTGATCCATCTCCCACGGCTCGAAGAATATCGTCAGGGATCACAATATGTATTTTTTGTCCATTTTTTGTCTTCGAGTCTACACTAATACATTTGTATGATCCCCTTACATTTCGACTTGTGCTACAAGAAGCTATGAACCACAATGAACTAGGGTATTAGGCACAAAATAAGAAATATTAGCTAACTTCTTTATAAAGTATTTTATTTACATACCTGAACTGCTAATTGGACGTCGAGAGGTTGGTGGGGTAAGTTGTGCTTCAGTCTCTTCAAGACGAGGTTGTATACACGTCAATGGGGTTCCTTCATTAGAACCACCCTGTCGGACACCTCTATACCCATGACCACCACGTCCACCTCTTCCTCTTCCTGCCATCTTCAAATATCAACCTACTGCAAATAGACAAATCATGTTGTTAGTGATCAATAACTCTGACAAAAAATGAAAAGAATCCAATACAAAACAAAATATGGGATGACAAAGTATATACCTATTACATTGTATAGCATTTCACATAGAGTATATTTACCAATAATATGTATATTATAAATACAATGTTTTACACTAAATTAAACTAGTATTTTAAACAAGGATATTGTGCATTATATATACCCATTTCATATAGAGTCTTCAGATAAAAAATCTTCTTCACTTTCTTTATCTGTGGTCTCCTCTTCCTCATTGTCATTGATGAAGTCAACCTCCCAGACACTTACTCCCTCAGTCTGATGACTAACACTTTGAGGTTCAATATCGTCCCTCCGTAATACCAATGCAATGTCATTCTGATTGTCATTGCAAATGAACTCATTATGTTCAACCTCATCCTGTTGGTAAGCGTCTTCAGCAGAAAATGATTCACCTACATCATCTTCAGAAGGCATGTTGAAAAGGTCACGGGGGTTTGTTTTCACAACAACAAACCAATCTCGCTCAACAATATCATTCAAATAGAAAACTTGTTCTGCTTGAGATGCCATAACAAATGGCTCGTTTATATTCAATGAAAAATGAGAATTCACGCTTGTATATCCATATCTGTCAACTTTATATCCTCTTCCTAAATGAGCAACATCCCACCAATGCCACTTAAAGAGATGTATTTTCCTATCTCCTATATAAGAAAGCTCATAAATATCCTCGAGGATGCCATAATATTCCTTTTCAGGATCTGAATCATCCCCCTTCACAAGAACTCCGTTATTTTGGGTTTTTCTTTGAGATTCACGGTCTCTTGTATGAAACCTAAACCCATTGACCAAAATTGTTGTATACCTATGTACTACTCTTTGAGGACCAATGGCTAAACTAAGTAGCTCATCATCTTCTCGCCAATGTAAACCTGGCTTCGTAACCTATTAAAAATTAACAACATCGAAAGATTATGAAATGACATATAATATAATACATTAGTTAACCTACTTAAAAGACACTTACTAGATTATTAAACCATTGAGGAAGCTATTTAATATGCCTTGAATCAACATTTGATGCCTGTGTTTGGAGCTCCCTTTTGTGCTCCCTACAAATCGTGCCATTTCATTTATTAGAGTTTGGTTTAGCAATAATTTAATTATTAAAAAACAATAGTGCACATACTCTATGAACGGCCAAACTTTTTCACTATTTTGTAGCATGTATAAAAAAGCTTGGTCAAATTCTTTGTTAGAGAAAAAAGTTGATTTGCCGGCACCTCTTAACTGTCCCCTTTGACCAAATATCGTCCTCTGACAATCTGTCATATTTTCATCATCATTTCTTGGAGCTCTATTGAATTTTGTTGGGATATTGCTCAAATATCTTGAGCAGGATACCAAGCTTTCATCAGCTAAATAACCTTCAGCAATTGAGCCTTCTGGACGAGCTTTATTGCGAACATATGATTTCAATGTACGTAGATACCTTCAGCAATTGGGTTTTTAATACTAAACGCAAATCACTAAATTAATATAGGATTGATAATGTTACCTTTCAATTGGATACATCCATCAGTATTGGACAGGTCCTGCAATCTTTGCCTTTTTTGCTAAGTGGATTAGTAGGTGGACCATGACATCAAAGAATGCTGGAGGAAACACAGTTTCCAATTTACATAAGGTAAGGGGAATTTATTTTTCAATTGAATCTAGGTCTTCCGTGGTTAAACATTTTGAACACAAAATCTTAAAAAATTGAGCCAACTCCACTATAGGATCACTGACCTCCTTAGGCAACAACCCACGAATTGCAATTGGAAATAGTTCCTGTAGTAAAATGTGATGGTCATGACACTTTAGTCCATATATCTTTCTTTCTGCCACATTGACACACCTTGAAATATTGGAAGAGAATGCATCAGGAACCTTTAACTCAGCCAAAAATTTGCAAACCTTCAACTTCTCTTGTGGTGATAGCGTGTAGCATGCTGCTGGTAGCAAAATATTATTTCCATCCTCAATAGGGTGCAAACATGACCTAATTCCCATATCCACCAAATCATAGCGGCTCTTCACTGTGTCTTTTGTCTTTCCAACCATATCCATCATTGTTGACACAATGTTGTCTGACACATTTCTCTCAATATGCATAACATCGAGATTATGTCGTAGTAGAAGTGTTTTCCAATAAGGTAATTGGAAGAAGATGCTATTTTTCTTCCAATTATATGAAAGACTTGATTGCTTGCGCATTCATTTCTGACCCTTTCCAAACGTCACATTGGGCAAGCATTCTAGTTGTTCAAGTGCTTCGTCACTAGTCAAATATGTAAGTGTAGTATCATTTTCTATTTTACTATCAAATGCCCTCTTATTTTGACGCCAAATATGATTAGTTGGTAAGAAGCGACGATGACCCATGTAACATAGTTTGCTTCTTAATGATGTAGAGTGGGTATCTTTGTGGCAACAAGGACATGCCAATTTTCTTTTTGTGGACCAACCTGAAAGATTGCCATATGCAGGAAAATCATTTATTGTCCACATGATCGCAGCTCGCATATTAAAATTTGACTGTGAATGAGCATCATATGTCTCCACCCCTTCCTCCCATAATTCTTTAAGTTCATCAATCATTGGTTCCAAATATATATCTATATCATCTCTTGGAGACTTTGGACCAGGGATAAGAAGTGTCATCATAAAGTACGGTTGTTTCATGCATTTCCAAAGGGGCAAGTTATATGGTACTAGAACAACTGGCCAGATACTATGGTTGACACTCATGTTTCCATATGGCTAGAACCCATCACTTGTTAATCCCATCCTAACATTTCTAGGATCCGCTGCGAAATTAGGATGTTGCTTATCGAAAGACTTCCAAGCAATGGAGTCAGATGAGTGCCTTAACACACCATCATCAACACGTTCTTCTTTGTGCCACCTCATATCTTTGGCAGTGTGCCTTGCCATATATAATCTTTGCAACCTTGGCTTAATTGGAAAATATCGCAACACTTTGTGAGCTTCTTTCTTGCATTTTTGCACATTTGATTTCCATCTAGACAACTTGCACTTAGGGCATGATTGTGCAGTAGCATGTTCTTTCCTGTATAAAATGCAGTCATTCTTACATGCATATATTTTTGTGTAGTCTAACCCCAAGTCTTGAACAATTTTCTTGACTTCGTAGTAGGAATTAGGTACTTGTGCACCCTCTAGCAGCACTTCTTTAAATAATTCTAACAACATGTCCACAGAATTGTCGCTCAAATGATTAAGACACTTTAAATTAAGTAGTCTAACGATGAATGAAAATTTCGATACCTTATCACAATTTGGATATAAACTTGTTTTGGCATCTTTTAGTGAGTCATAAAACTTTCTTGCATGAAAATTTGGCTCTTCATTGTTTTCTACATGAGGGTTCATCTCTTATGTGTTCACAACTCCATATGCATCTTGTATCATTCCAATTAGATCATCCTCTTCATTCCCTTCATCAAGGGGATATGAAGTTGTCCCTACAACTTCTCCATGACGATCCCAAACCTCATAAGATTGCCAGAAACCATTCTTCAACGTATCAAACCGTACTTCATGCCTAACCTTGAACACCACATTTCTACATTTTTTGCATGGGCATCTAATTGTGCTCCCCACCCTTGGTTGACTGTATGCCCACTCAAGAAAATCGTTCACCCCTTTTATGTACCTTCGATCAGCTCTATTCCCAACTTTCAACCAACTCTTGTCCATTATCTGTCATACAATTTTGTATGGAGTCAAAGTGAGCAATTAGAAAAGAAAAGAACAAGGTATTTAGACAAAACAAAGTATATGTGTAGTGAAAATTGAATGAAAAGGGGTCTTGTTGCCAAATGTACTACAAATGGGAACATGTTGCCAAAACTACTAGAAATAGAGAGATACGAAGAGGTAATTGAGATCATGTTCATATAAAATAATATTTAGGAAGAAAACTTGTTATATAAAGGGCCCTATCATCATCCTCATGGTCCCCCCTTTCTCTCTCTCCCTCACCAAAAGAGCCATCATGGAATTTGACTCTGTTTCTGTGGTGCATGATCTTAATATATACTAATAGAAGCAGCTCTTCAAATATCATTCACATGTTAAATTGCATCAATATATTACCAGTTGAACAATTGCCATGATACTTTTGGTGCTAGAGCTTTGTTCATTATCATATAATTTTTTATAACTATATTACTATTGAGCACAAGATAGATTTGTGAATTGTTCAATCTTGAAGCTAAAATCACTTCTATGTGAGTGAATGAGGGAGTTAGACATATAATCTCCTCATAGTGTTACAATTAAGAGTTTATGTGTACAAGATAAATTGATATTTTTACGCACTTTATGACTTTGCGTAATAACTACAACTAGTTGTCAACAAGCATACAAATTTGTACCAAATAGTTCATTGCAATTTGACTATTTAAACACTAATAATAGGTAGTAATACTTAATCAGATCATGTAGACCAAACCTTGAGGTATAATAATTTTGTGGTAACCCTCCAATCAAATTGGCACTTACTCGTACTCCAATGGACAAAAGAGCCCGAAAAACTAACAGGACTAACATCCCTGATGCTTGCAAGGTATACTTATTTAAACCAATAGATAACCCCAAGGTGGTTTGGTCAATTATCAATTTGCCCTAAGTGAAGAATAGTTTGAATAGGAGAATGGCAAGAGAGATAGGAACACCCATACTAGAGCCAATAATATACATTTGAAGATTCAAAAAAGATATTTGTTGGGTCACAATTTAAATACATATTTTAGTTTTTAATTGCAATGAATCCCATTTGAATGCCAAACATATTCCACCAAGTCTACGCAACATATGTATAAAGAAGCATCATAGAAGCCTTCAGGACAAGATTATTAATTTTATTCAAGTACATTACATTGATCAGAGGGACACTAGGAACTAAATATTTAAATGTGTGCACTGAGAGTATAAAAAGTGTAAATTTATAAATATACTATAGACATGCAACTTCTCAGGTAAGTAATAATCTACACACTGGTCAAAAACAAACCTAACCATGTTCTGAAGTAACTGGTTCATTATAGAATGCAAGAATCTAAAGCAGAGAAAAGCTAACATGCATCAACATATATATCAAGGGAGTGAAAAAAAAGTGACTTAGTGTAGCTTAAAATGTATCCAAGTATGTAACTCATTTGTCCTATTGTACAGCTGGCCATCCTAAAGAGGGACAGTTCTTATTATCCACTACTAAGGGAAAAAAACAAAGCATTCGTGTATACTAGAAGTACATCAGACACCCTAGTTAAGAATCCAATATTTATGAGATCGATTCTTTTGTTCATTAGGTTACATAAAATCATCCAAAGTCTCATGAGACCAATATTACCATTTGGACCTCTCAAGTTTAGCATCTGATTATCCCAGAAGAGACAATTAAGTATGGGACAAGGAGGCAAGGAACTCTACTTCAGTTAAAGAATCAACCCAGGATGTTGATCAGTCATACAATATGTCCACAACACCAAGAACTACTTGGTCCCTGTTAATGATATATAATTTTTAAAGTAGATGCTATCACTAAATTTACATAGTATTGTACCTCACATTACATGACTCATTTTAAAGCCATATAATATTTCTCACAGACATGGATTTCATCACAAATAATATCATACATACAGAATATGATGAAAATTAATCAACGGCTGGACTGGAAATCATCTTAATATATAAAGATGAGTAAAATATACTAATTACATTACTTTAAAGAATTTCCTTCCTGTTTCTACTTTTCCCTGTGGAAGAATGTCAACAGACAATCACTGAGCAGGGTATTAAAATGTTATCTTTATCTCACCCTCCAATGTTCCTATTAACGTGGTGGGGACTTGATCTTAGATATTAGGCCCAATGGAAGTTCATATGCAGCAGGGAGGATCCTGAATGCAGTAAGAAGAAGCACAGGGTTCTTAGCAGATATCGTTTGTGGAGCAGACATAATGGGCAATGTTTACGTCACCCAGATCCATCAATGTATTAACAAGTTTGCAGAAAAGTTCATAGATTGCAAGAATCTTATAAAAAACTGTGATAGAGATCCGGTCTTTCAAGGAGGATAAGCCAAAAGTCCATCTTCTAAGTTGGAAAAGACTAGCTTTGCCCAAATGCTAAGGTGGATTGGGATTCACATCCCTTCATTCTTTTAATATGGCTTTACTAGCAAAACAATTCTGGAGATGAACTAATAGCACAAATTCTCTAATTTTAAAAAAAGCTTAATTGCAATATTGATCCTCCTAGTTTTAGAAATGCATCACTATAGTATTCAGAACAGTCTATGTTTTGGTTCTCAATTATACTGGAGACACTTCTATACCAAAAACAAATCCATGTTTGGATTTGTAAAATTGTTATATTCTTGTTATAAATTTTTTTTACACCAATTAAAAAAAATAGATAACAATCAAAGAAGTCTTAAGTTATTTCAGGGAAAAAAGCTATCAATTGGCGCCAAGGTCTCATCAACATGAAACAACAAAATTCCTGACCCAAACTGAGTTGTGGAATAAGGGGAGTTTTGATGTGTCAAGGTTCTAACAATTATTTAATAACCAAAGCAATATTGATGAAGGCAACTTTGATGTGTTTAGTTCCCAACCAATTCTTTACTTAGAAAAAGCAATCATTATCTATAAGTTTAAGACTTCTCATAAGGCATATGAACTATTGAAGCTTGAACCCACCAACAATTAGAAGCCCAAAGAGAATATAAAGTGGCTGAAAACAGATGGAATCCTGTAGAAGAAATCAAAGGATCATTAGGATCCTTCCAACCAATAGACCAATATTATACATTTAAAAGATATTGCACACAACTTAAATCATTTTGTCAAGGTGGGATCACAAGAATCTACTTATGATGGCATGAAATTTATATCTATATATATATATATATATATATATATATATATATATATAACCCGCAAACATGATCATAAGATCAAAAGGACCCGAAATCATGTAAAACCAATAATCGGTATGGTATGATACTGCCAGTAATCATGTCATGATAATTGGGCAGTATTTGCTTTTCTCTGCAGAATACTATATGTGGGCATGATAATTGGCTCTTCAACTTCTAGTAATCATGTCATGCAAAAATGTATTATCTTATTATGGTGTGATACTGCCAGTATCTCCAATATTGCAACTTTTTTGGACTTTGGTCCTCTTGGTGAAATTAAGATCCACAAGAGAGAAAAGGACAAAATCATGTTAAGCTTCATCTTCTTCACTAAAATCTTATGCAGAGAGGAGAAGCTTAACAGGCTTAAAAGATGCTTGGTAGATAGATCATTTGATCTGTTTCAAGAAGCAGGGAAGAAGTGAGGCATAACTCTGCTCTGGGAAAATGGTTACAATGTTGACTACCCAGCATTAGTGAAAATTGGGTCCATTCTATAATCAAAGACAGAAGGCAAATAGTTTTTTTTTTGTCTGTTTATGGTAAACCTTAGCTGGGTCAAGTTGAAATTGAAGATACTGGTATTTGTTGCTTCTCCAAACTCTATAAAACTGAAGCTTCCATGTCTAAGGAAGATATTGGCAAGTTTTTAGAGAGCTGGTAGATCAGTAAGCTCAGTTCCAAGCACATTGAGTCTTTAATGGCATTCTTTGAAATAGAAAGGACTCTCTTTCACATTGGAGCCAACTAAGCCTCGAAGCCAGATGGCTTAAATGCTACATTCTTACATCATTTTTGGCTGATAGTTCAAAAGGACTTTTTTGAAGTGGTTTCTTATTTTTGAACTGATGTTTCTTACTTAAAGAGCTGAATCAAAGTCTTCTTAATCCCAAAATCTAATTTCCCATGGAGTTTAAGGAATTTAGACCAGTTAGCCTATGTAATGCATCTTATAAGGTCATTTCTAAGGTACTTACAAATAGGCTTATTCAAAATTCCTTTCTAAAGGGTTGACAGTGTTCTTAGCAAATGATATTCAACCTTAGTTCAATGATACATTGATTACTTCTATTTTCAGGTGGGGGAAACAGAGAAGAAATTTTAGACGACCCCAGATATCACTAATTTCCATTCACAGAGTTCCTCAACAACCAACACCATATCTTGTTTTCCCCATCTTATGCTCTAAAAACTAATCATTAATGAAGACCCTCTGTTAAAATTATAGCTACTTTTCACACTAGGAAGCATTTAAGTTAATTATACAAAATCAAACAAGCCAACCTGTGGTGCTTCGATGGTACTTCGATGGTGAATCAGACAAGCCAACCTGACCGAAGCAAACACATGCAATGGAGGATTGACAAAGATGAGCCCATTGCTTTCTCGTCTGAAGGTGCTTCGATGGTGAACCTCAGCTGGCAGCTACGAACTCGACCAATCCACGTCTCTTGTTCCAGGGGCTTCACTGTAAGCCACCACTGTTGACTTCCGCCGTGGTGACTTCGGTGATGGCAATTGGAAAAGGGCAAATCGGTGGTGATTTTGGGGGAAGGTTTCTCGTTCACCAGGTAATGATTTCTGGTGAGGAAAATTTGAAGGGTTTCGTTCGCGGGACAAGAAATTTAGGGGTCTTAAGCTTGGATTTCATATGCGTGTGCGTGGGTTATCAAATGCCTCCAGATTCCTCTCTGCTGTGTTAAGATCAAGAAAAGAGAAGAGGGAGAAGAGAGAAAGAAGGGAGAAAGAAGAAAACTCAGAGAAAGAATTCTGTTATTCTGTTAATCCATACGTGTACCATCACAACGTCAGCCTTTTATTCTATTGGCTGACTCATTAACTACCCTGTAAATGACTAAAACACCCCCACTTATTCATGTCCATTTACTACTATCTCCTTATATCGTAACAGATACCCCCCTTGAATTCACCCTTGTCCCCAAGGGTGCACCGAAGTGGCAAACTCTGGGTAGAGTTTCTGAATGTTAAACCAAAGTTCCCACGTAGCTTCCTCCTCCATTTCTTCTTTCCATTTTACTAATACTTCTGTGACTGCTCAATTTCTTTTATGTACCAATCTTCTATCCAATATAGCTTTAGGTTCTCTTTTTGTGGAAATAGAACCCCATGAATCTGGTAAGGGCTGAGGTCCTATAGATGAGTCTGGGCACCTCTTAAGTAAAGATACATGGAAAGTAGGGTGAATTCTGGAGGTAGCAGGTAGTCTGAGTGAATAAGCTACTGGTCCTACTCTGTTAATAACCTGATAAGGTCCAAAATAACGAGGTGATAGCTTTTCATGCTGTTGTCTTTGCACCGAATGTTGACGAAAGGGTTGCAACCTGAGGAGAACCCATTCCCCCACTTTAAACTCTCTATCAGTCCTTCTTTTGTATGCTTGTTGTTTCATCCTTGTTACTGCCTTAGAGAGGGTATGCTGTAAATGCTGCAGCATGGCCTCCCTCGTCTGAAAACTTCGATCAATAACTTCCATAGAAGAGCTATGAGGGATATAGGGAATGTGTATGGGTGGTGGTTGTCCATACATGACTTCATATGGGGTGGTTTCGATGGAAGAATGAAAAGTGGTGTTGTACCACCACTCAGCTAAAGGCAACCAATGATTCCATTCCCGTGGTGCTTGCCATGCCAAACTACGTAAGTAATGTTCGAGGCACCTATTTAAAACCTCAATTTGTCCATCTGATTGAGGATGGTAAGCTGAGGATAGACATTGGCTTACTCCCAGCTTACTAATGAACTCATGCCAGAATTTGCTAATAAAGATGGGATCCCGATCGCTTACAATATTAGCGGGTGCCCCATGCAGCTTGTATATATTATCTACAAACACTTGAGCTAACTGGGCTGCTGTGAAAGGATGACTTAGGGCCAGGAAGTGGGCATACTTGCTGAGCCTATCTACAATGACCCAAATAGTGTCCCTTCCATTTGATCTGGGCAGCTTCTCGATAAAATCCATCGCTATACTCTACCAAACCCCATTCGGAATAGGTAATGGCTGCAAAAGTCCAGGATAATCTACTGTCTCATATTTGCATCTTAAACATGTCTCACAATTCTCAATGAAGGTTTTTATATCGTTTAGCATGCCTTTCCAGAAAAACACAGCCTTAATTCGCTTCCCTGTAGCCTTTACACCCGAATGGCCCCCTTGTGGCGATGAATGTAGCCACTGCATCACTGCCTTCTTAACTGTCCCCTGCTGCCCTATCATTATCTTGTTCTTCCTAGTTAGGACTTCTCCATTCCATTTATACTTGGGGTGAGTATTCACGTTACTTTGAAGATCCTGTATTAACTGTATCAAGGCATTATCAGTCGTGTATTGCTGCTGTATTTGTGTCCATAAATCTGTCGAAATTGAGGAGATAGACATCTGTAACAACTCCCCATGAGTGGCTCGTGAAAGGGCATCAGCTGCTGCATTCTCTTTGCCCTTCTTATAGCATATGTCATACTGAAAACCCATCAACTTGGTTACCCAATTATACTGGGCTGGGGTGGATAGACGCTGTTCTAACAAATATTTCAAGCTTTGTTGATCAGTCAATATGGTAAAAGGTTGTAGTGAAAGATAGTGCTGCCACTTCCCTACTGCATGCACTACTGCCAGCAATTCTCGATCGTAAACTGATAGCATTTTATTTCTCGGGGATAGTACTTTGCTGATGAATGCTATAGGATGTTTGTCTTGCATCAACACTGCCCCTATTCCTGTGTTTGAAGCATCGGTTTCCACTATGAAAGGTTTGGTTAAGTCAGGTAAGGCTAATACAGGGGAAGATATGAGGGCTTGTTTGAGGCACTTGAACGCAGCTTATGTTTCGTCCTTCCATTCAAAGGCCTCTTTTTTGAGTAAGTCTGTTAGTGGTCTAGCCAAAATGCTATAACTTCTGATAAATCTTCGATAATACCCGGCCAACCCGAGGAAGCTTCGCAGCTGCTTTACTGATGTGGGTGAGGGCCATTCTGCTACTGCTTGTATCTTTTGGGGGTCCGTTGCAACACACCCAGCTGAGATGAAGTGTCCCAGATACTCAATTCTCGATACTGCAAAAGCACACTTGCTCCTCTTTACGTAATACTGGTTGTTTCTCAATATGGAAAACACCACCCGTAAGTGAATTAGATGCTCCCTCTCATCCCTACTATATACCAGTATATCATCAAAAAACACTAACACAAATTTCCTTAACTGCTTGTGGAAGATTGCATTCATTGCTCCCTGAAACGTTAAGGGAGCATTGGTTAAGCCAAACGGCATAACCAAGAATTCGAAGTGCCCCGAGTGTGTCTGGAAAGCAGTCTTGTGGATATCTTCTTCCCTCATCCTTATTTGGTGGTAACCAGCTCTGAGGTCTAGCTTCGAAAAAATCATCGCTTTCCCCAACTCATCTAGTAGATCTTCAACCAAAGGAATAGGAAATCTGCTTCTCACCGTCTACTTATTGAGGGATCGGTAGTCTATGCACATTCTCCAGCTGCCATCCTTCTTTTTGACCAAAACTACCGGTGAAGCAAAAGGAGATGAGCTCTTCTGAATAACACCCGACTCTAGCATCTCTCCAACTAATTTTTCAATTACATCTTTTTGTACAGCCGGATACCTGTAGGGGCGAATGTTCACTGGGTTGGTTCCCTCCTTCAATATTATGACATGGTCATGGTGTTCTCGATGTGGGGGCAACGTTTTCGGCTCTTCAAAAATGTCTCTGAATTCCTCTAGTAATCTCGTAGTGGCTTCTGTTAAGGTGTCATCCTCCGATGCATGGATGGCATAGTGTGCCAATGTTTGGTTCCAAGGGGCCACCTGCATCATAAGTGCCTTTGGGTTGTCTTCTACTATCTTTTGTAATTTTTCCTCCCCTACCACTTTATTACTATAGCTTCTATTAGCTATTAGCCTAATCGGTTTTCCCTTGAGTTGGAACTCCAGAAATAGATTTGCGCAATCCAATCTAATAAGGCCTAGTGTCCTCATCCATTGCATCCCCAATACCATATCACACCCTACTAATGGGATGATGATTACATTAGTTTCAAACTCCACCCCTTGCATGTTCCATTTAAATCCTTCACACATTTCTCTTCCCTTAATCTTGCCTCCATCAGCAACTGTTACATTCACCGTTTTAATAGGCTTCACCTGCTAATGTGCTTCTTTTACAATTCCTTCATCCAGGAAATTGTGAGTGCTTCCCGTGTCTATAAGGATATGCAGAGTTTTCTTACCAGATCTTCCCTGCAACCTCAGAGTGGGATATGCTGCCCCTTCATTCCCATGAATGGCATTCAAGGTTATGAGAGGATCCTCCTTTGATTCTGAATTCTCCTTGTACCCCCCATCTATTTCTTCTAACATTGTTTCCTCACTTTCATTTCCCATTCCATCTTTCACTGTCATCACAAATATCTGCATCTTCCTCTTTTGAGGACAATTATGGTCTGGGCTATATTTCTCATGGCAAAAGTAACATAGTCCCTTGTTTCTATGTTCCTCTACTTCCTCTGGTGTCAATTTCTGATGGAACCGTAGACCTGGTTTACCCAATATTCCTTTATACTCATTACCTGCATTCACCTTGCCATTAAAGGGTTTCTTCACTACACGTTCTCCTTCTCCCCATGGTTGGTTACCCTTTTTCCTAAATGAAGGATATCCTTTATATGAAGTTCCAACCCTTTTTTGCATTAATTCCACATTCAATTCTTGTAGTTTTGCCAACCTTGTTGCGTCCAGCAGTGTCTGTGGATGAAACAACTTAACCCCTACTGCTAATTCCGGTTTCAATCCCGCAAGATAACAACTCAATTTCTGCAGCTCTGTCAATTCTACCCTACACACCAGCTGATCAAACGATTCTTGGTACTCCTTCAGACTTCCCTTTTGCTTAAGTTGCATCAGCTCCTCCATGGGGTCATCATAAATTGAGCCAAATCTAATTCGGATCCCATTGATCAACTCTGGCCAAAACAATCTTCCATTTATGCTCCTTTCTAAATTCTGGAACCATTGATATGCTACATCAGATAATGATAGGTTGGCTAAAATCACCTTGTTTTCCTCCGGTGTACCATCGAGTGAGAAAAAACGTTCACATTTTGAAATCCATCCCTCAACATCCTCCTCTGTAAATCTTGGAAAGTCAACCTTCGTAAATCTAGTAGCCACTTGATATTCTCCCATGCGTTCCCCACGGCCTCTTTCCATACCACGATTCATTACCTCATTGAATTGATACGATAATCCACGAATTAATTCTTGAAGTCCATTCATCTGTTGCTCCATAGCTGTCAGTCTTTGATCCACTTCCATTCGGTTACGATCCTCTGATTCTCTATTGGTGGTCTTTGATAGAGTCGATTCTGCCATGGCTGGGTTAACTAGCTCTGATACCAATGTTAAGATCAAGAAAAGAGAAGAGGGAGAAGAGAGAAAGAAGGGAGAAAGAAGAAAACTCAGAGAAAGAATTCTGTTATTCTGTTAATCCATACGTGTACCATCACAACGTCAGCCTTTTATTCTATTGGCTGACTCATTAACGTCCTTGTAAATGACTAAAACACCCCCACTTATTCATGTCCATTTACTACTATCTCCTTATATCGTAACATGCTGTGCTTCAACATTCAGATGCCTATGCGTGGGTTTATCAGATGCGTGGGTTCAAATGCGTGGGTTAAGTATATTTTTCATTTCCTCTAACATCTGCTTATTCTCTTTTTATTATTCTCTTTTTATTATTTTCTTTTATCATTTGTTTTATAAAATTTTTTATTTTTCTTTAAAGTAAATGGATATCTTTTAATTTTTCAAAATATATATATATATATATATATATATATATATATATATATTTGTTATTTTAATTTAAAAATTTACTCTATCAATTTACTATTTATTTAAAAAGTAACTTATTTAAAAAAATATTTTTACATTTATTTTATTAATAAATAGTTTACTTATTTTTTATTTTATAACTAAACATTTATATATTAAAAATATAATTTAATTTTTTTATTGAATAAATACATCCATCCTTGAAACCCCTTGCACCACTTGAGTTAGTAGAAAATAAATATAGACTAATTAAAGATACAAAAATGCGAAGAGAGCAGGGAAAATAAATTTATTGACTTTCAGTGACGACCTTAGTCGCCACTGAAAATCCTTTTCAACCTTTTAGTGACGACTTCATATAGGTCGTCACTGAAAAGGCAACTTTCAGTGGCGACTCATGACAGTCGCCACTGAAAAATCAACTTTCAGTGGCGACTCATGAAAGTCGCCACTGAAAGTGATTTTCAGTGACAACTTTTTTAGTCACCACAGAAAAGTTGTTACTGAATGTCCTGTTTCTTATAGTGAATGGCCATGGCTATAGCATACACTAGTAATTTATTATTTTCATTTATAAGATTCTTCTTCTTCCTTAAATATTATTTTCCTCTCTCACTAATCAGAGCATAACAACCTTATTTTAAATCCGATTGAGGTGATATTAGTTTCAATTTAAAGATAAGAAAATCATCTAAAACCCTTATGTTGAACATTTTAGTGAAAACTTAAGTAATCATGATGTTACTACTCCTTCAAATTCAATGTTATTTCTTCTCAGGTGGGTTCTGACCTCAACTTACTAATTTAACTATATCTCCCTCGTATGGATTCCAAATTGAATGATCCTAGTGGGTAAACATTCTTGATACATATATCTTTATTTTTTATGTTAACCATTTTTTTTAATTCCATGTATTTGATGCCCAGAAATTGAAACACAGAAGCTAACCTAACAAATTTTTCCCTGGTTAACTAGTTTTTGACCTCTGCTTACTAATCTAAACATATCTTCCTCATATGGATTCCAATTTGATTCATTCCAATGGATAAAAATTCAAGAGAAATATATCTATATTTTATAGGTTAATCATTTCTTTTAATTCCCTACATATTGTTCATAGAAATTCAAACACAGAAGTATACTTAACAGATTCTTCCCTGGTTAACCATTTTCTGACAACTACTTACTAATCAGACAATATCTCCTTCATCTGGATTCCAAAGTAAGTGATTCCTATGTCTAAAAATCTGTGAGACATATATCAACATTTTTCTTGTTAACCATTTCTTTTAATCGCTAACCAATTCTTTCTATAATTTCAAAAATCAAAGCTTCCGTAGTTATTCCGAAATCCAGTTTCCTAACCAAACCTTTTCTAAGGTTTTAGTTCATGATTTTATTACGTCATCTTCCATTTTCTTCCTAATTTACATCTAATCATATAACATCAATTTTCCACCACTTTCAAATATACAAAATAGTAGTATAAAAATCCTAAAATTTTGCCAACCATACCCATACCTATGCAGAATTTCCACACCAACCGAAATGTTCAAAACATCTATCATATGCAAGATAACATGTAACATGATATAGCAATATCCATGACCAATCATCAAAGTAGAAAATATTGTAAATTTCATCCAAGTTCTAAGATCAAAATTCCATATAAATGTTACAAATTTCAAAGCTTTTCTTCAAAAATAAATATTATTAAACCTACCTAAAGATCTCCCTAGCTCATTTAGTGAATTCTTTTTCTTGTTTCCTCTTGAAGGAAGTGGTAAGATTCCTCCCTTCCCTTGGATTTTCCAGAAGCTTAAATAACAGAAGGAGGGTGAGTTTTGAACTTCAAGCATGAAGAGAAAAGATAGATTGAAGTGGAGATTAAGCTAACTTACATTGAGTACTTAGTCCTCTAGACTTCTCTTTCTTCTTCCTTTCTTTCTTCTCCTCTCTTTCTCTCTTTTTCTCACTTTACCTTGCTTCTATTTTTTCCTCTCCCTCACTTGGATAAAATTATAATGTTATAAGGGTGTGTTTTGCTTAAATAAATTATCAAGTGGTTCACCTTTCATAATTATGGGTCTACTTTATCACAATTAAAATGCATTTGGTTGTTTTCTTGGGGAAAGACAACTCATATTCTTGTTTTGCTCTCCTTTAGTCAAGATATGCATAGGAAAAGGAGATTTGTGTTTGAAAATCATGATATAATATTCTTAAGACAAGTGACAAGGCCCTTTTGATTTAGGGATTCTTTTTTTTTTCTTTTGTCTCACTCAAGTATGACAGGTTTGCCTTTCTATGTGACAAATTTTCAGCCCTTAAGTCTTTCTTGCTTGGCTGAAAATATTTGTCTAGGATGGGGATGTTTTATCATAATGCCATGTATTATTACATACTTGCTGAAATTATGAATGCAGGATATAGATGTTTTGTGTAGCGACTCCATTTTTTTTCATATAAACATAAATATATTTTAAAAATCCCATGAAGTCATTATCTCTTTACTTCTAATTACTTAACTCATAATAATATTTGATTAATTTAATCAAGCATAATCAAGGTTTACACATCATTGATTGACAACATCCGTACACAAATCAAATACATATATGTCTACATCTTATTCATCCATATTGACCAGTTCTGGGAATACAAGTGCGGGTGGTTGCACATTCACTGGGATCTTAGCCAAGTTGATCACAAACACCTTATTAATTTCTGGGATGTGACGAACATAGAGTAACTCGATCCAACGTACACTAAAATCTAGAGCCATAAAAGAATCTGCATAAGTAGTTTTCTGAACATGATATGGAAATATTGTGAGAATTAAATCCCAGTAGGTTCAACAATAAATCATAATCATCATCAATAATACTTGTCACATCATGTTCATTTGTATAAGCTACAGCAAATAACTTAGGTCACATGAATGCACTTTATCTGTACACATGAAAATCACACAGTAATGACATGTATGGCATGAATAACTATTTTTAGAATATCATATGATGACTATCAACTTATTTTCATATCAAGCTACCCCAATCAAGGTTAGTACTTTCTACTCTCCGGTACGAGCTTTTCTCGATCCGTCCGACATGGTACACTTTCTCTTTCTTTTCTCATTAACATAATCATAGTCGTTAGTAGGACATCCCCTACCGGTGCACCACATGGACCGTCAGGTGACCGTACTCATCTCTTTTCTTTTCTTTTCTTTTGACGTTAATAGCCAAAAATGTAATTTCAATAACAAGTATGTTCATTATACTCCATGCCATAATTTATCATCAAAGCATAATCATTATAAAAAATATTGGTAAAATAGGATCTTGCCATGAACATAATCATTTTCAAATATCAATTTATAAAATATTTTCATGTCAAAATTACACACTTAAGATGGTTAGGAGTTCATGCAATGGCAATAGTTATGGCGTACACTAATCATTTATTATTTTCATTTATAAGATTCTTCTTCTTTCTTAAATATTATTTTTCTCTCTAACTAAACAGAGCATAACACCCTCATTTTAAATCTAATTGAGGTGATCTTGGTGTCAATTGAAAGATAAGAACATCATCTAAAACCCTTATGCTGAACATTTTAGTGTAATTTTAAGTAATCGTGGTGTTACTACTCCCCCAAATTCAATGTTATTTCTTCTCGAGTAGGTTCAGGTCTCTACTTACTAATCTGACCATATCTCCCTTATACAAACTCCAATTAAGGTGATTCTGAAACCTATAAAAGCTATGACACTTATAAAAAACTTTTATGTTTATCATTTCTCTAGATTCCTTACTAATTATTCCCATAAAATCAAAAATAAAAATGTTTATATTTACCACCCTGGATTCTAGACTGATTCTGACCTCTACTCATTAATCAGCCATATCTCCCTCATATGAATTCCAAATTAAGTGATTTCAAGACCTATAATAGATCCATGAGACATACACAGACACAGACACACACACACACACACACAGATATATATATATATATATATATATATATATATATATATATATTATGTTAACAATTTCCTTTAGAGTTTGTCCAAAAATTCAAACACAGAAGCTTACCTAACAAATTCTTCCCTAGTTAACTAGTTTTTGACCATTACTTACTAATCAGACAATATCTCCCTCATATGGACTCCAAATTAAGTCATTCCAGTGGCTAAAAATTTGTGAGACATAGATCTACATTTTTCTTGTTAATCATTTCTTTTAATTCCTAATTAATTCTTTCCAGAATTTCAAAAATAGAAGCTTCTCTAGTTACTCTGAAATCCAGTTTCCTAACCAATCCTTTCCTAAGGTTTTAGTTCATCATTATTTTACGTCCTCTTCCATTTTCTTCCTAATTTACATCTAATCATATTCCATCAATTTTTCACCACATTCAAATATACAAAATAGCAGCATAAAAATCCTAAAATTTTACCACCCATACCCATACCTATACAGAACTTTCCACACCAACCGAAATGTTCAAAACATTCATCATATGCAAGATAACATGTAACATGCAACATCCATGACCAATCATCAAAGTAGCAAATATTGTAAATTTCATCAAAGTTCTAAGATAAAAAATCCTATATAAATGTTACAAATTTCAAAGCTTTTCTTCAAAAAGAAATATTGTAAAACCTACCTAAAGAACTCTCTAGCTCACCTAGTGAATTCTTTTTCTTGTTTCCTCTTGAAGGAAGTAGCAAGATTCCTCCTTTCTCTTAGCTTTTCTAGTAGCTTAAATAAGAAAAGGAGGGTGAGTTTTGAACCCTAAGGATAAAGAGAAAAGATGGATTCAAGTATAAATTAAGCTAACTTACCTTGAGTACTTAGTCCTCTAGACTTCTCCTTCCTCTCTTCTCCTCTCTTTCTCTCATTTCCTCACTTTACCTTGCTTATGTTTTTCCTCTCCCTTACTTAGACGAAATTATAATGTTATAAGGGTGGGTTTTTCTTAAATAAACTATCAAGTAGTTCACATTTCATAATCATGTTCTTGTCTTCCTCTCCCTTAGTCAAGATATGCATAGAAAAATGAGATTTGTATTTTGAAAATTATGATAAAATATTCTTATGACAAGGGACAAAGTCCCCTTGATTTAAGGATTCATTTCCTTTTTCTTTTATCTTAACCAAGTATGATAGGTTTGCCTTTCTAGGTGGCAAATTTTTAGCCCTTGAGTCTCCCTTGCTTGGTTGAAATTATTTGTGTAAGATAAGGACGTTTTGTCATAATGCCATGTATTATTACCTACTTGTTGAAATTATAAATGTAGGATATAGATGTTTTGTCCTAATGCCTTGTATTATTACCTACTTCTTGAAATTATGAATGTAAGATATAGATATTTTGTCTTAATGCCATGCGACCTAATCTTGATTATTATTACACTACTATTTTCTCACATGATTCTTATTTTTTCCTCTTGGATTTGGGCTCATTTTTACCCATTTTCTTTGCTTTGGCTGAAATTATACCTTTCATTGAGGGTTTGGTCACATTTTCATGATTTGTGGGCTATCGATCTCTATATCCTAGTCCAAGTCTATGTTTTATTTCTTGCTTGGGCTATCCTACTGTTTTGCTAGAAACTCATGTGAAGTGAAAAAACTCTATATAAAGTGTCCATAGGTGAAAACCCAATGTATGAGTAGAGGTGTTAAACTTAGGAACTCTAGCTTTTGAATTAGGAAAAATACCCTAATCCAATCTTAAAATTTTAAGACCTTTACTTACTTCCCAAAAATTTATCTTCTTTATATAAGAATTTTGCCTCTCTTTAGTATATTATTTTTAATTTTTCCTATTAGATTTTCTTTCTTTACTTATTCCCTTAATGTAAGAAACATTTTCTATGCATACACATAAGGTGAAGAATTTCTAAGGATTATATTTCCTTAGATATCTAAAAATTGTCTAATAAACTTTATTTTCTTAACTAAATATTTATGTACCTTTATTAATAAAAGAAACGAAATTAGGTATGTTACATTTTGTCTTAATGCCGTGTATTATTACCTACTTGTTGAAATTATGAATGTATAATATAGATGTTCTGTCCTAATTCTATGTGACCTAATCTTAATTATTATTACACTACTATTTCCTCTCATGATTCTAATTTTTCCTTCTTAGATTTGGGCTCATTGTTACTTATTTCCTTTGCTTTGGCTAAAATTCTACCTTTCATAGAGGACTTGGTCACATTTTCATGATTTTTTGGGCTATTGGTCCAATTTCTATATCTTAGTCCAAGTCTATGTTATATCTCTTACTTGGGCTATCCAATTGGCTTGCTTGAAACTCATGTGAATTGGAAAAACTCTATATGTAGTGACTATAGGTAAAGGCCCAATGTATGGGTGGAGATGTTAAACTTATTAACTCTAATTCTTGAATTAGGAAAAATTACCCTAATCCAATCTTCCTAAAATTTTAAGACTTTCACTTACATCCCAAAAATTTATCTTTCTTACCCAATAATTTCACCTCTCTTTAGTATGTTATTTCTAATTTTCCTTTTAGGTTTTCTCTCTTTACTTATTCCCTTAATGTTAGAAACATTTTCTATGCATACACATAAGGTAAAGAATTTCTAAGGCTTATATTTCCTTAGATATGTAAAAATCGTTTAATGGATTTTATTTTCTTAATTAAATATTTATGTACCTTTATTAATAAAAAAAATGAAATTAGGAATGTCACACTCTCGGTTAAAGATAATAAAACTATAGATTTCATTTGAGTTAATTTTGTGCATAGTTATGACTTTTTGAAATTTCTCTTGAGCATATCTTTATGTTATGAGGCAGAATCTTGATAAGCTTAACAATCACTACATACATTGATTTTTTTATCATTATGAATTATTTTAGTTAAGGACAAGTAAAAAGTTGAGTGTAGGGGTATTTTATGTATGCATAATTAAGCATGATTTTAATACCTTTTAACTTAATTTTTGTTTGATTTATAGGAATTAACTTACTTTTGGGTTTTGTGTTGTAGGCGTAAAGGAAGAAAAAAGGAGGGGAAAAAAAGAAAAAGAAAATCATGAAAGAATGCTGAATTGTAGTGATTTCAAACCTTTCAACACTAATAAGACTATAAATCCCCCTTATGAACTCCAATTGAAGTGGTTCAAGTGCTTGAAAAGATAAGACAATAATCAACAAAGTTTATTTTAAGCACTTTGGCAAATTCTGGCAAAATCAGAGGGCTACGGTGCTTAAAATTCAGAACCGTAGTGCAACAAGGTGAATCCTGACCTTTCTTTACTAATTGAGGAATATCTCTCTCATGTTAGCTTCAATTAAGGTGAGCTGTTCGTACTACCACGATGCTCACTGCCATTACAAGGATTTCAACATGATTTTAAGGCTTCTTTTACTCCAATTAAATCCCAAAAGATAGGAACTTACCTAGAAGCAATCATACATCATTTAAGGTTCTCCAATCTATAAATAAAGGGGAAATCAAGTAGTAAAATAGCATCCAATCCTTCATAATTCTCTCTTCTCTTATTCTCTTAGGTTTTCTTATGGCCCTACATGGCTAATTCTCTTTTGTTGGTTGAGGAAGATTGAAACCTCAAGGATTTAGGTACTTTGAGATTATATTAAGGTTTAATTGTTTACTTTTATTTGATTATTGATTCTTCATCCATTTTTCTTCCCATGATTGTTCTAATTGATATTTAGGGTACTCACTAGTGGTTTCATTGTTTCAATATATTGTTGAATCATAAATCAACAAAGTTTTGATCCTTTTGATTTAAGAGGTAAATAAGATTAATAATTGTATTATTATGAATTATTAACCTATGATGAATAATTAACTAGATTAAATGCAAGCGTTGTGTCTATGTTGTTTTGTTCTATCAGTTTCTCCAATTCTTCATGTGATTACTGAGTTAAATTTTACCAATTGGATAAGGTTGCTTATTAATTAGGGTTAGTTGAGGCAATCATTACCAATTAACTAAACCTAAGGAGAAATAGGGATAACATCATAATGGTAGATATTCAATACAAAATTGATTATATTATCGATAATCAATGCAATCCTTGATGGTGTAAATAAACCAAAACCAACACTCCTATCATTGAAAACTCTCTTATTCCATTTATTATGATCATTTTATTTTATTTTTAATAGTTATTTACAGCTTTCAAACCCCCTTCATTCTATTCACAAAAGGTAATACCAATCTTTGTGAGATCGACCCTTACTCCCACTACTACAGCTTAGTTTTGATGTAAGGAATTTATTATATTTGTGTACTTACGATAGTACCCACTAATGTATCTTCCCACAACCTTGTAAGAGCAATTTAAAATTAACAAGAAATAAGTTATTGTAATTAAAAATTAACTTTAAATTTGATTAATAATATAACAATAATGTTCACTAAGTTAAGTTATGAAAAAGCTTCCTTAGACTCTATATTTTATGTAAACTTTACTATGTTTTCATTATTGTTAGAAATTAGTATTTTCATTCCCCTTTAGTTCTCATTATGGAAACAAAAACGTATAACTTACTATGACTATATACTAGTCTAGGTAGGTACAACCCAACATGGAATAAAAATTGACCTTGATTTTTATTTATTGTCATTACAAAATAAAAAAATATTGAGTATTGCCTTTGTTTAAGTATAAAACCAATCTTGTATTTGATGGCGAGATCACTATTTAAGTAATACAAATTTTTTTTCCGAATATTAGATTTTGAAATAACTTTTGCTTAAGGTATGCAATTGCCCAAATGAGCAATAATCAATCTAATTCTATTGCATAGTCCCAATGATTTATGGTTCTAAGCCATTAATCTACATCAATTTATTCATATTGTGAATGCCACTAAACTTGATTTTTGTTGGTTTTTTTGAGTAAAATATGTTAGAAAATACTTTAATTTCTTATTTTATGTTGTGGGAGTCAAAAAGAATGAAATCGGGAAGAAAGTATAAGAAAATCCAACAAAAAGGCAAAGAACTATGAAGGCAAGATCAAAGAAGTCGTAGCGCCATGGTGTTAGCTTCACAGTGTCATGGAAAAAGTGTTGTAGTAGCCTCAGCCAAATTTCAGAGAGTTAGAGCACTACAACGATGGCTTTGTAGCCCCACGCAATGCTATGTGTCAATAGAAGGACAATAAAAACACCATAAAAAGGAATTTTGACCTAAATTAAAGAACTAATAGGCCATAAGTTCTACAAAGGAAACCCTAGGCCATCAGGGTTACAATTAGGCTACAAATACAAGGCAAAAGGCACCCTAAAGAAGTAAAGGAGTCACATTTGACAAAGACCATGGATCTAGCTACAAATTTCTTCTTCATCTTTTAATGCTTTTCATGACCTTGCATGGCTAAACTTTTCTATTGGTTAAGCTAAACTAAAATCACAGAGTTAAATGACACTGAGATTGAAATTTGTTTTATCTAAAGTTCAATTTGATTAGGTATTGATTCACCCTTATGTCAATATTTATATTGTTTCTCTTATTTCAATTTTTTTAAAGGATCAGCTAGTGATTGATTAAGTTAAACTAAAACTAAATTATGAAGCCAAATTTGTAAGTTATTGGTCCCTCTAATTTAAAAAGCAACTGGAGGTTAGTAAATTTACTGTTATTAGATGTTATTAATCCATAAAGGGGTCATAATCTATGTTAAATTCGATTGCTTGAATTTGAATTATCTAGCTTCATTGTTCTTTCTAGAGTGTATTATAATTATTAAGGTTAATTTTATATACCTATGAAAGGAGTTAATTAAATAATTAAGGTTAATTGGATCGCTTATTGAAAATTAATTAAGCTTAAGGAAAGATTGGATTATATTTTGACAATGAATATCCTAATTGAATTGAATGACAAATATTCGATGATCAATAGTTTACTCTGATGGTGAAAGTAGCAATTTAACCAATGCATTCATATACTGTTTGATTCCTTAGTTTTCTATTTCTTATTTTATCTTAATTGATTTAACTAATTGTGATAACCCCCTTTTATATTCACAAAAGTATAGAATATCACCTACCACTCTTTGTGGGATTAACCCTTACCATGACTACTACATTAGCTTATTTTAGAAGGATAAGGTAAATATTTATTTTTTGACATTTTGCAACAGACGTACACCGAATTTTGGCGCTCGTGCTAGAAAGTGCGTCAAGTTTTGATGTTTATAATTAAGCATGAATTTCATACCTTTAAGCTTACTTTTTGTTTGATTTAAGTAAAATATGATTAGGAATTAGTTTAGTTTTGTGTTTTTTGCTGTAGGAAGAAAGGAAGAAGAAAAGAGGAGAAAAACATAAGAAATTGATGAAAAAAATGCTAAATTGTAGTGATTCTAGACCTTTTGGCACTAATTAGACCATATCTCCCACATATGAACTACAATCAAAGTGATTCAAGTGTATGGAAAAAGTTAAGACAATAATCTACAACTTTTATGTTGAGCACTTTGTCAAATTCGGTGTAACATCCTAAGCCTCTAATAAAATTAGATAAATTTAAGAATAAGTAGAAAACACATATGACAAGTAAATTAAGATGTTTAGTTATGTGAGAATAAGGCAAGTATAAAATAGGTGACACAGTTAATATTGAATCATATAAATAAGATTCTTAGGATCATAAGGGATGGAGAGAGGACGCAAATACATTTATTTTAGACATTACTAATCTAGGATTTGTAATAAATTAAGACATATATGAACAAGAATTAAAATGTGTAGTTGTTGACAATAAAGTCTTTATAAAATATGTGGTACCATTTCATGGTTAGAAGTAATATAAAAAAAAATTAGAGCATAAATGAGAGGAATAGGATACAAATATATTCCTTATGATGCTACTAATTTAGGATTAGCAACATAATAAGGAAGGAAGAAGCATTACGTCTATATATATATATATGTATTTCTTCTCCACCTCCACCATGCATATCATAATTTACATATGCATGCACGATAGAATTTGATACAAGCACCAACAGATTGGTAGGTTAAAACACATATGCAGGGGCTGGAATGCAAGTAGAATTCACGCTGATCCTTGCTCTATAAAGCAAGCAGAAAAACACCTACTAACTGCAGCAAAAACATGCCCCTATATGCTCCATAAAGCAAGCAAAAACACATCCCAAATGCAAGCAGAATCACGCCCCACAAAGCAGAAATACACCCACCAACTACAGCAGAAACATGCCCCCATCCTTGCTCCATAAAGCAAGCAGAAACACACCTACTAACTATAGCAGAAACATGCCCCCATCTACTCAATAAAGCAGCAGAATCATGCCACCTTACTCTATTAGACAAGCAGAAGCATTCATGCATGCAAGTTATATGGCAGCATATGTCTCCTTTACGTATCATGCATACAATTTCACCCACTCCCACTGATCATATTATAATATATATACATATGCATGCACTTACATGGGGGAGTAGCAGGAAACTTACCCCCTGCCCTACAGAACTCAAGGAATCCCTGCAACCATGGTAGCCACATCCTTGTATTTCGATAATAGGGCAATAGAAATAAACCAGACTTGCCTTAAGCTAGCAGGAGAAATGAGAGAGGGAAGGTAGTCAAAAACTTAAGAGGTAAAAGGAAGGAAGAGGGAGAGAGAAGCCATGAAGAAGAAGAAAGTTTGAGAGAGGAGGAAGAGAGAGAAAGCAAGCAGGAAATATGGAGAGCTCATTCTTCTTCTTTTTCCTTCACCATAAGGCAGTGTGAGTGAGAGTGAGTGCTGAGATTTGAAGCTTTTCTCACCCCATATTTTTTGTAAAAAACATGGCTGAGTTGTAAGGGAAACCAAGAGGAGATGCAAGCTGCAAATTGAGAGCAATAGGAGTAGGTTTGCACAAGGTAAGTGTGGCTTCTTATAAAAATCCGGTTTAGAGTTTATTAGGCTAATTTTAGGCTCTGCATGGATGAATTTATGACTAAAATATGAAAACATGTTCTTGTATCTATATGTCGTAGATTTCCATAGCATTTAGAATCACATAAATCGGACTTAAAATGAGAGACTAATACTCTAGGGAGTGATGAGAGGTCAGAATAAGTTCTGGAATTCAGACTGGTGATAATAGCTTCGTTTTCAAATTTGTGGGACTCACCTATAAGGAATATGAAGCCATGGTTAACATGAAAGTTGTAGATATATTTTGCATGGTTACATAGCCACTGGAATCATCCAATTTTGAGTCCATATGAGTGAGTTAGGGTCTGATTAGTTAGTAAAGGTTATAGAGCACAGAAGGGTTAGGTTGAGAACATAGAAACCTTTTAGCACCCAAAAATATTAGCTTAGTAAATTTAGTAAATGGCCTTTAAATTCTCTAATTTTTGGTGAGAAAAGTCTTAAAATGTTCATAATCATTTTTGAAAATTTTCGTAATTTTTGAGAACCTACAACTAGACCTTTTACAATTACAACAGTGCTAAGAACAATTTACTGGACAACTTAGACTATTGATGAAATACAAATTATTGAAAGGTTTAGATATTGAAGTTTTGTATGAAAATTTTATGACAAGTTATACGGACCCCAATTAAGGATACCACTAATTTGTAGAGAATTCTAAGCAGGTTAAGGCATATAATAAAATATAGAAATTAGGTAGGGAAGGAAATGAGTTAGAACAGACCATAATTAGGGACAACCTTTAAAACTTGGATTATTTGAGGGGTCAAATGAATTATTTTATACTTGAAATTTTTATAGTAATTATATAACATATTTGGGATGCTTCATATAAAATATTACAAATTTTGATGAAGTTTTACCAATCCAAAAGGAATGCAAAACAGAATAGAAATGGAACTGAAACCAATCTGCACTGTTCTAGGTTATGGAGGTAGTTCTTGGGGTTGAATGGAAGAGTTAAGGGCTAAGAGAACCACAAAATAAAATAAAAAAGTAAAGGTATCTGTATAAAAAAATTTAGAATTTTTAGAGAACTTTTGTCATATTTAATAATAACCACAAATCTCAACAGAATTATAGTTTTGTTTTGGGGAGCAGAAGCTCTTAAACTAGGGATTTATGACTTTAGGTGCTAATATGCATGCATTAACCAAAAGTTCTTATATGTTTTAGTTTGAGTTGCTGGTAGTAACCTTGGCAGCCTTGGAAAGGAAGTGATTGTGTTGGAATTGAGGTAGCTAGCTTTTCCTTAAAACACTTTTTATATTTATGAACTTGAATTTATCAAATTTCAATGGTTGCCTGACTTTTATGCTACGATGAATGATGGTCTAAAGATATGTTATGTATGCATTCTAGGGAATTAAGGGGGTGCCCAAAGTGTGCCAAGTAAGCCCCATTTTCCCCCATGTATTGGCCAATAATAGGAGAGGCATAACCCTGTTGCAGGTATGGGACTGCATTGGGTAAGTAGACCATAATATTATGGGTCTCTAGTGTGACCAAGATGATGTATGTATGTATGGTCAATGCTTATGTTTTAGTGAAATAAATTGAGATGTTTTAAGTAATGGAATGTATATTTTTTTCTGAAAGTTTTGCTAACTATTGAGATTGTCATCTCATAATTTTATGTCCACATAATCACATTCCAAGTACTCCAACAAGAAGTGAGCAACAGGGGTCTCAAGATTGAACCATCTAATTATGGATTGTATTTTATTTGGTTGTGTAATATATGTGGGATGGCCTAGATGAGTGCTAATTCCCTTTTTGACATCTTATAATGTGATGTTATATAAGTTATGAATTGTACCCTCTTTCTTTATGGCATAAGATCCTTTTTGCTGTAAGTATTGCATATCATGCCTAGTTAGTTGCCTATAAGGAATTGAAATTTGAAAATGCTTGGAATAGCCTGAAGCACTTTCATGCTTATCCAAGAAAGATAACAAATAATATAAGTGAATAGGTTAATTTATGGGCTAGGTAGACATTGCTAGAAATTTATAGATAAAAAAAATTGTATTATACTAAATTCTCTTAAGTGGAATATTCTATGATGTGGATGTATAAAATAAGATGCTAGTCAATAGGGTGTGACAAGTTTTGGTATCAGAGCAATAGTTCAGGGAATTATGTATGTGTTTGGACTTATTCTAGGATATTCTAAATTGATTTAGAGTTGAATTATTGTGAAATTGACTTTTGTTTTAGGGGTTGTTAAATAAAGTAAACGTAGTTTATGGTCGTGTGACTAATTATATGAAAAATGTTTGTATATATAAATGTGCACAAAGGGAAATGGAATATAAAAGGACCTAGGCTGAGACCCTAAAAGAAATATCTGAGAATATGGAAGCCTTAGCTGCCAGGCTCGATGGGCAAGCTGCAGCCGAAGCCACCATAGCCCAAAGTCTTCAACAAGTTCAAGAAGCCCTTAGACAAGTGCCGCAAGGAAACAATCCTGAGTGTGCTGAAGAGAAAAATAGGCTAAGCCAAATGAATAAACTCTTAGCCCAATTCAGGAAGGCCTACCCTCCTTCATTTCTTGGAGAGTATGACCCAGTGATTGCAGAGCGATGGATCATGCAACTGGAGAAATTTTTTGAGGTTTTAGAGTGGAGCACAGACCAGAAAGTTTCCTTAGCCACTTACATGTTAGAAGGTGAGGCAGAGCATTGGTGGAAAAGTATGCAGAGACTATGGTAGACTACTGATACTCCCATTAACTGGGATAATTTTAAAGAAACATTTTATGATAAATATTTCCCAGATAAATTGAAGAATCAAAAAGAGGCTGAATTCATACACTTGAAGCAAGAAAACATGGTTGTACCCCAATATAAGGCTAAGTATGAAGAGCTCTCTAAATTTTCCACTTACCTGAAGCATACCCATGATGATGCATGGAAGCCGATAATTTTTTAGCGAGGATTGAAACCTGAGATTAGAGAAAGAGTGGCTACCTTAGAGATACATGATTTTGCCAAGTTGGCAAACAAATGTAGAATAGTAGAAGAAACTCTAATGAGTGCCAGGGATGAGAAAAAATTGAGAGACAGTGAGCTCTCTGGAGGAAGAGGAAAACCCTAGAACAAAAAGTTTAAGGGGAACAATTCTTAGGGTAGGAGAATGCTGACTCGTAGTGGCCAAACCTCTAGCCAGCCTGCTTGTAATAAATATGGGAAGAACTATGGAGATAGACCCTATCTAGCTGGTCAGAATGCCTGCTACAGTTGTCGAAAACCCGGCCACTACTCCAGGGATTATCAAACAAGGAGGGGATTAGTTCCTCACGATAGACCACAGAATCAGGGACGGTGTTTGCTCTTTCCTAGCAGGAGGCTAGCCAGTCTCTAAATTTGATCAGAGGTACGTTAATGATCCGAAACTCACTTGTAGATGCATTGTTTGATTCTGGTGCTCCACATTCTTTTATTTCATATGATTGTGTTAAGAGTCTGGGTTTGACTGTGGATACTTTGCCATATAATCTTTCTATTTCCACACCTACTAGGATTCATGTCATAAATTCTTATGCTTGTATCAATTGTGTTGTACAATTTGATCATAGATGTACCACTCTAGATCTTGTATACCCTCCTTTGTTGGATATTGATGTTATTCTTGGAATGGATTGGTTGTCTGCTAATAATGCAATTCCTGATTGTTCTAGAAAATGTGTTTCCTTACTTGTTTGTGGTCTTACATCTAAATACCCCACTGAAACTTCTTACCTATCCACCACCTCGGCTGAGAGATACCTTAAGAAGGGTTGTCAAGGGTTCCTAGTCTTCTTTTCTTTGCAAGCAAAAGTAGAAGAAGGCATGGAAAACATACCTGTTGTTAGGGATTACTCAGAAGTATTCCCTAAGGAGTTTAGTAGTCTCCCTCCTGATAGGGAAGAAGAGTTCTCCATTGACTTAGTGCCTGGTGTAGGTCCCATATCTTAGGCTCCCTACAGGATGGCTCCTGTAAAGCTAACTGAGCTTAAGAAACAGATAGAGGAACTTTTAGAGAAAGGGTTCATCAGACCTAGTGTATCCCCTTGGGGTGCACCAGTCTTGTTTTTTAAAAGGAAAGATGAAAGCCTTAGGTTGTGCATAGATTATAGGCAGTTAAACAAAATGACCATCAAGAATAAATATCCACTGCCTAGGATAGATGACCTACTAGATCAATTAGCTGAAGCGTCAGTCTTCTCTAAGATAGATTTGAGGTCAGGCTACCATCAGTTGAGAAATAAGGCCGAAGATGTTCCAAAGATAGGTTTTTGAACCCGATACAAACATTATGAGTTCCTAGTCATGCCTTTTGGTTTAACTAGTGCCCCAGCCATTTTCATGGATTATATGAATAGGGTTTTTAGGCCATGCCTGGATAAGTTTGTTGTAGTTTTCATATATGACATCTTAATTTATTCTAAGAGCCTTGAAGAATATGAGAATCACCTTCGAATAGTGTTACAAACCCTAAAGGATAGGAAATTGTATGCCAAGCTTAGCAAGCGTGAATTTTGGCTGACAGAGGTGAGATTTCTAGGACATATTGTCTCTAAGGAGGGGATAGCAGTAGACCCTAGTAAAGTAAAAGCAGTGGTTAACTGGGAAAGACCAAAGATAGTCACTGAAATACGGAGCTTTCTAGGCTTAGCAGGATACTATAGGAGATTTATCTAGGGATTCTCTCAAATAGCCATGCCACTAACTAGGTTAACCAAGAAGGATCAACCTTTTGTATGGGATGTTCGATGTAAGAGTAGTTTTCAAGAATTGAAAGCTAGGCTAACCTCTGCCCAGTGCTAGTGAAACCTAACCCTAGTGAACTCCTTACAATATATAGTGATGCATCTAAGAAGGGTTTAGGTTGTGTTTTAATACAGCAGGGTAGAGTAGTAGCTTATACTTCTCGATAGCTCATACCTCATGAGGAGAACTACCCCACACATGATTTGGAACTAGTAGCTATTGTGTTTGCCCTTAAGATTTAGAGACATCATTTGTATGGTGTCAAGTTTGAAGTTTTAAGTGATCACAAGATTCTTAAGTACCTTTTTGACCAGAAGGAGTTAAATATGAGGCAAAGAAGATGGATGGAATTCCTAAAAGATTATGATTTCACCTTTAACTACCATCCGGGCAAGGCAAACGTGGTTATTGATGCCCTGAGTAGGAAATCCCTCCATATGGCATCATTGATGCTCAAAGAGCATGAACTAATTGAGGGCATGAGAGATTTGAATCTCTCAATTTCTCCACAGCCTACTATCCTCCTTATGAGTGAATTGAGGATTCATAATGATCTTAGGGATAGAATTAAATATGCTCAAGTTTTTTATCCATACTTGAAGGGCATTAGAGAATAGATATCCTTGGGCAAGTCTAAAGAATTTCACATTTCTGAGGATGGGCTTATCAAGTTAGGGGAGCGGTTGTGTGTACCTGAGGTGAAGGAATTGAGGGAGAGTATCCTAGATGAAGCTCATAAGAGTAGGTATACCTTACATCTTGGAGTCACTAAGATGTATCAAGACTTAAAGAGAAGTTTCTAGTGGCTTGGGATGAAAATGGACATAACCCGTTATGTGTCTAAGTGCTCAGTGTGTTAGAGAGTCAAGGTGGAACACCAAAAGCCTAGTGGATTGCTCCAACCCTTAGTTATTCCTAAGTGGAAATGGGATAGAATCTATATGGATTTTGTCATAGGTTTGCCTAGGACATCATTTGGCTATGATGTAATTTGGGTAAACGTGGATAGACTAACCAAGTCTGGCCACTTCTTAGCCATTAAGTCTACCTATTCTCTGGACAAGTTGGCACAGGTGTATGTTCATGAAATTTTCAAACTCCATAGGATACCTACCAGTATTGTTTCTGATCGAGACCCCAGGTTTACTTCTAGATTTTGGAGATCCTTGCAAGATGCCTTAGGTACTAAACTTAGGTTTAGCACAGCCTACTATCCACAAACTGACGGTCAGACATAGAGAACAATATAGACTTTAGAAGATATGCTTAGGGCTTGTGTACTAGAAATGAAAGGAAACTGAGATATGTATATCTACGTTTAGCTGAATTTGCTTATAATAATAGTTACCATTCCAGTATCCAGATGGCTCCCTTTGAAGCTTTGTATGGAAGAAAGTGCAGGTCACCTCTGTGTGGGGTAGAGCTAGGGGAGAGAATTCTTTTAGGCCTTGATTTGGTTGACCAAACCACAAGGCACATTGAACTTACCAGAGAGAAACTGCTAGTTGTCCAGAGTAGACAAAAGAGCTATGCAAATAAAAGAAGGCCCCTAGAATTTGAAACAGGCAATCATGTTTTTCTTAAGGTAATTCCGTTCACGGGGTTGGGAAGGTCTTTGAAAACCAAAAAGCTCAGTCCCAAATACATCGGTCCTTTCCAAATTCTTGATCGAATCGGATTAGTAGATTATAAACTTGCACTTTGTAACACCTACTTACTAGTGTCATTTTTCATATATCTATATCATAGAATGTTCCTTATTATCTATAAATTTCTGTCAATGACTACCTAGTCCATAAATTTACTTATTCACTTATATTGTTACTTATCTTTATTTCGATTATATATAATTTTTTTTATGAGCATACATAAGTTTCAGGTTATTCCAAATATTTTTAAATTTCATTTTCTTAAAGATAGGAGAATCAAACTAACTAGGCATGATATGCATTACATGCACACAAAGGCTCTCACACTATAAAAGAAAAGTATGCAGTTCATCACTTAATTTACATCAAACTATGTGCTATCTAAAAGGGACTTGGTATTTTACTAAGCCATCTCACATATATTGCATTCCCAGAAAATATATAATCCATATCTATATTCAGAGGAGTCAACCTTGGGAATCTTGGTGCTCACTCTTGCTGAAGTACCTGGAATGTGATTGTATAGATATAAAAAGATGATATGACAATCTCAATAGCTAGCAAATTTTAAGAAAAATAGTACACATTCCATTCCTTAAAAAATCTCAATTTATTTCACTAAAACATAAGCACTGACCATACATACATACATCATCTTGGTCACACTAAGGACCCATAACATGTACACATTCCATTCCTTAAAAAATCTCAATTTATTTCACTGAAACATAAGCATTGACCATACATACATACATCATCTTGGTCACACTAGGGACCCATAACATGTTGGTCTACTTACCCAATGTATTCCCATACATGCAAAGGGTTATGCATCTCCTATTATTGGCCAATACGTGGGGGAAATGGGGCTAACTTGGCACACTTTAGGCACCCCTTAATTCCTGAGAATGCATACATAACATATCTTTAGACCATCATTCATCATAGCGTAAAAGTTAGGCAACTAGTGAAATTGATAAATTCAAGATTATAAACATAAAGAGTGTTTTAAGGAAAAGCTAGCTACCTCAATTCCAGTACAATCACTTCCTTTCCAAGGCTGCCAAGGTTACAACCAGCTACTCAAACTAAAACATATAAAATCCTTTGGTAAATGCATTTATATGAGCACCTAAAATCTTAAGTCTCTAGTTTAAGAGCTCCTGCTCCTCTAAAAGACTTGAGATTCTGTTCAGTTTTGAGATTATTATTAAATATAGTAAACGTTCTCTAAAAAATATAAATTTTTTTATGGAGGTTCCTTTACATGTTTTTTTTATTTTGTAGATCTCTCAACCCTTAAATCTTCCATTCACCCTAAGAAGTACCTCCTTAATCCAGAACAGTGCATATTGGTTTTGGTTCCATTTCGATTCTGTTTTCCATTCCTTTAGATGGGTAAAACTTCTTTAAAATTCATGATATTTTATATAGAGTATCCTATATATGTTATATAATCAACATAAAAATTTCAAGTAAAAAATAATTCATTTGACTCCTCAAATAATCCAATTTCTATAGCTGCCCCCAGTTCTGGTCTGTTCTGACACATTTCCTGTCTCACAGAAATTCTATATTTTATTATATGCCTTAAAATGTCCATAATTTTCTTAAATTTGGTGGGGACCCCATTTATTATTCTATTAACATGTAATAAAATTTTCATATGAAAATTAAATGACTAACCCCTTCAATGTTTAATATTTCCATCAATAGCCTAAGCTGTCAAGCGGATTTTTCTCTGCACGGTTTTGATTGCAAATGGCCTATTTGTAGATTCTCAAAAACTATGAAAATTTCCAGAATTGATTACCAATATTTAAAGACTTTTATCACCAAAACTTAGAGAATTTAAAGGCCATTTACTCAATTTACCAAGTCAAGTTTTTCAGGTACAAAAAGTGTTATGTGTTCTCAAACCTAACCCTTCAGTGCTCTATGAACTTTACTCACTAATCAAACCATAACTCACTCATATGGACTCCAAATTGGTTTTTTCCAGTGGTCATTTAACCGTGAGACATATATCTACATTTTTTAAGTTAACCATTTCTTCCTATTCCTTATAGATTAGTTACAAAAATTCAAAAACCGAAGCTATTATCACTATTCAAAATTCCAGACCCGATTCTGACCTCTCCTCACTCACTGGGGCATAACTCTTACATATTAAATCCGATTGATATGATTCCAAAGGCCATAGAAAACTAAGACATAGGGATACAACATCTCTACTGAACATGTTTTCAGGTTTTATATAACTATTAGCCAAAAATTTGTCCATGTAGAACCTAAAGTTAGCATGATGAACTCTAAACTAGATTTTTACAAAAAGGCAAACTTACCTTGTGCAAAACACTTCTATTGCGCCAAAGTTTCAGCTAGCTTGTTCTATTGGCTTCCCTTGCACACCCAGCTTTGTTCTTATAAGAAAAATGGTGGGTAAAGTTTTAATTTTTCAACATTCAAACTCCCATTCTCACTGCCACAAGGTGAAGGAAGGAAAGAAGAATTCTCTCAATTTCTAGGCATTTCCTCTCTCAAATTTCTGGTTATTCTCTCTCTCTCTCTTCCTTTCTTTCTATCTTAGACTCCCTCTTGTCAATGGTTTTTATAGAGCAAATAAGCAATTGATTAAAACAAAATGGGGAAAGTGCATGGTTTCTCTCCCTCTTGCGATGGTTTGTAGAAACAAAATGAGGAAGGTGCATAGTTTCTCTCCCTCTTGTCATGGTTTGTAAAAACAAAATTAGGAAGGTGCATGGTTTCTTTCCCTCTTTTCATGGTTTGTAGAGACAAAATGAGGAAGGTGCATGGTTTCTTTCCCTCTTGTCATGGTTTGTAAAAACAAAATGAGGAAGGTGCATGGTTTCTCTCGAGGAAGGTGCTTGTTTTGTCTCCCTCTTGTCATGGTTTGTAAAAACAAAATAAGGAAGGTGCATGTTTTCTCTCCCTCTTGTCATGGTTTGTAGAAACAAAATGAGGAAGGTGCTTGTTTTGTCTCCATCTTGTCATGGTTTGTAAAAACAAAATGAGGAAGGTTCATGGTTTCTCTCCCTCTTGTCATGGTTTGTTGAAACAAAATGAGAAAGGTGCATGGTTTCTCTCTGTCTTGTCACGGTTTGTAAAAACAAAATTAGGAAGGTGCATAGTTTCTTTCCCTCTTGTCATGGTTTGAAGAAACAAAATGAGGAAGGTGCATGGTGCCTGCAAGGTAGCATCCTTTGGTGGTGCTACTTGATAGCTCTTTAGTTGTTTTATCTTGCCTTAATTTACTATTAATCCTAGATTATGTCCTAAAAATGTATTTGTATCCTTCCCTCATCCATTATGATCCTAAGAATTTTATTTGTATGATTCATGATTAATTATATGTCACCTATTTTTTTAATACCTTATTGTTCCATAACTAAGTTTTTTAATTCTTGGTCATATGTATCTGTTACTTTTTCTTAGATTTATCCAACATTATTAGAGACTTAGGATGTTACACAATTCCTTCAAACCTTTCTCAGATTCATGATGTATTCCATGTTTCCCAGCTCAAAAAGTATAACCCAGACCCTTCACATGTCATAGAGCACGAATCAATGCATTTACAAGATAATCTATCACACATTGTAAGGCCAGACCGGATCATTGATGTTAAGACTAAACAACTAAGGAATAAGAACATCCCTCTAGTTAAAGTGGTCTGGAAGGAGCTATCCTCTGAGGAAGCAACTTGGGAGACAGAAGAAGAAATGAAGAGGACCTATCCACATCTATTTGAATAAGGTATGTTAAATTTTGTGGACAAAAGTTTTTTTAAGGGGGAAAGAAATGTAACATCCTAAGCCTCTAATAAAGTTAGATAAATTTAAGAATAAGTAAAAAACACATATGACAAGTAAATTAAGATGCTTAGTTATGTGACAATAAGGCAAGTATAAAATAGGTGACATAGTTAACATTGAATCATATAAATAAGATTCTTAGGATCATAAGGGATGGAGAGAGGACACAAATACATTTTTTTAGACATTACTAATCTAGGATTAGTAATAAATTAAGACATATATGAACAAGAATTAAAATGTGTAGTTGTTGACAATAAAGTCTTTATAAAATATGTGGTACCATTTCATGGTTAGAAGTAATATAAATAAAAAAATTTGGAGCATAAATGAGAGGAATAGGATACAAATATATTCCTTTGGATGCTACTAATTTAGGATTAGCAACATAATAAGGAAGGAAGAAGCATTACGTATATATATATATATATATATATATATATATATATATATTTCTTTTCCACCTCAACCATGCATATCATAATCTATATATGCATGCACGTGAGAATATGATACAAACACCAGCAGATTGGTAGGTTAAAACACATATGCAGGGGTTGGAATGCAAGCACAATTCACGCCCATCCTTGCTCTATAAAGCCAGCAGAAACACACCCACTAGCTGTAGTAGAAACACACCCACTAACTGTAGCAGAAACACGCCCCCATCTGCTCCATAAAGCAAGCAGAAACACGCCCCCATCTGCTCCCTAAAGCAAGCATAAGCATGCCCCACATGCAAGCAAAATCATGCCCCACAAAGCAGAAACACACCCACCAACTGTAGCAGAAACATGCCCCCATCCTTGCTCCATAAAGCAAGCAGAAACATGCCCCCATCCTTGCTCCATAAAGCAAGCAGAAACACGCCACTAACTGCAACAGAAACAAGCCCCTATCTGCTCCATAAAGTAGTAGAATCACACCACCTTACTCCATGAGACAAGCAGAAGCATTCATGCATGCAAGTTATTTGGCAGCATATGTCTCCTTTACGTATCATGCATACAATTTCACCCACTCCCACTGAGCATATTATAATATACATACATATGCATGCACTTACGTGGAGGAGCAGCAGGAAACTTACCCCCTACCCTGCAGAACCTAGGGAATCCCTGCAACCATGGTAGCCACATCCTTACATTTCGATAATGGGGTAGCAGAAACAAACCAGCCTTGCCTCACGCTAATAGGAGAAATAAGAGAGGGAAGGTAGTCAAAAACTTAAGAGGTAAGAGGAAGGAAGAAGGAGAAAGTAGCCAAGAAGAGGAAGAAAATCTGAGAGAGGAGGAAGAGAGAGAAACTAAGTAGGAAATATGGAGAGCTCCTTCTTCTTCTTTTTCCCTCACCATAAGGCAGTGAGATTGAGAGTGAGTGCTGAGATTTGAAGCTTTGGTCACCCCATATTTTGTGCAAAAAACATGGCTGAGTTGCAAGGGAAACCAAGAGGAGAAGCAAGCTGCAAATTGAGAGCTATAGGAGTAGGTTTGCATAAGGTAAGTGTGGCTTCTTTTAAAAAATCTGATTTATAGTTTATTAGGCTAAATTTAGGCTCTGCATGGACGAATTTCTGGCTAAAATATGAAAACAAGTTCAACATAGAAGTTTTAGCCCTATGTCTTAGATTTCCATAGCATTTGGAGTCACATCAATCGGACTTAAAATGAGAGAGTTATACTCTAGGGAGTGATGAGAGGTCAGAATCGGTTTTAGAATTCAGACTGGTGAGAATACCTTCGTTTTTGAATTTTTGGGACTCACCTATAAGGAATATTGGTGCATACTGTCGCAGGTATACCCAAATTGATACCTTACCTCAAAACTAAGCTGTAGTAGTGGGAGTAAGGGTCGATCCCACAAAGACTGGTATTACCTTATGTGATTGAAAAAGGGGGGATTGATAATCACAATTTAAGTAAAGTAAACAATAATGAAAATAAATAAGAGAGAGTGATTAATGATAAAGACGTTAGTTTCGGTTGATATCTACCGTCAAGGGATTACATTGATCATTGACAACATAATCAATTCGTAATTGAATATCTATCATTGGGGTTCTATCCCTGTTTCTCCTTAAGTCTAGTAAATTAATGATAATTGCACTAATTAAACCCTAATTAACAAGCCATCATTTAGCACATCGGTAAAACATAACTTGTTAACCGCATGAAGAACTAGAGAAACTGACAGAGCTAAACAAATATAAACACATCTAATTTAGTTAATCATTCATCATAGGTTCAATGATTTATAATCCAAAATCCTCAAACCTATTTGCCTCATAAATCGCAGAATTGAAGACTTTGTTCAAAACACAATTCAACGGTAGATTAAGACAGATAATATACTAGTAGGCCTCCTAGCAATCATATGAATAATCATTAAGAAGAATAACAGATGAATAATCAATACTCAATTCAAATTGAAATAACAAAAACAAATCCAAATCTCACAATGTATGAAAATCCCTTGAGGTTTCAACTTACCTCAACCAACTAAAAAGAACTAGCCACGCAGGGCCATAAGAAAATCTAAAGAAGGATTGAAGAACTTGGATGAAGAATTGAATGCTTTCTCTGCTTGCTTGCCTCTTTTTTTATAGATTAACTCCTCCTCATTGAAGTAGGAATGTCTTTAGGTCAAATCCCAGTCCATCAGGCTTCAATTTGAGTGAAAAGACCTAAAATCGCGAAATCAGCAAGTCTTTACGATGGCGGGCGCCACGGCACTCAAGTAGAGCGCCGCGATGCTACGAAGAAGATGTCATGGGGTGTCGTGACGCTCTATGATTCCTGGGGAGGGGCGCCGCGGCGCTAACTTACGAGTGCCGCGGTACCCAGAAAACTCTAGATTTTGCCGAAGTGCCAAACACAAAAGTTGTATCTCTATGTTTCTTCTTTCCATAGCCACTAGAATCACCTCGATCGGAGCTCAAATGAGCAAGATATGCCTCCATTAGTGATAAAAGGTCAGAAATCAGCATTTTTCATGTTTTTCTCTCTATTTTCTCTTCTTTTCTTCTTTATTATTCCTAAAACATAAAACACAAAAATTAATTAAATCCTATTTATTCACTATTTAAATAAAATAAAAAGTAACATAAAATATGCTAAATACATGCTTAATTTATAGCATGTCAAATATGAAGACATGGTTAACATCAAAGTTGTAGATATATTTCTCATGGTTACATAGCCACTGGAATTACCCAATTTCGAGTCCATATAAGTGAGTTATGGTCTGATTAGTGAGTAAAGTCATAGAGCACAGAAGGGTTAGGTTGAGAACATAGAAACCATTTAGCACCTGAAAATATTAGCCACTGGAATTACCCAATTTTGTAAATGGCCTTTAAATTCTCTAATTTTTGGTGAGAAAAGCCTTAAAATGTTCATAATCAATTCTGGAAATTTTTGTGATTTTTGAGAACCTATAACTAGGCATTTTCCAATAACAATAGTGTTGAAAACAATCTGCTGGACAATTTAGATTGTTGATGACATACAAATTATTGAAGGGGTTAGATGTTGAATTTTTGTACAAAAATTTTATGACAAGTTATAAGGATCCCACCAAAGTTTAGAGAATTCTGAGCAGGTTAAGGCATATAATAAAATGTAGAAATTAGGTAGGGCAGGAAATGAGTCAGAACAGACCATAACTAGGGACAGTCTTTAAAACTTGGATTATTCAAGGGGTCAAATGAATTATTTTCTACTTGAAATTCTTATGGTGATTATATAACATATTTGGGATGATTCATATAAAATATTACAAATTTTGAAGAAGTTTTACCAATCCAAAGGAATGCAAAATAGAATAGAAATGGAATTGAAACCAATCTGCACTGTTCTGGGTTATGGAGGTAGTTCTTGGTGTTGAATGGAAGAGTTAAGGTCTGAGAGAACCACGAAATAAAATAAACATGTAAAGGTACCTCCATACAAAATTTTAGAACTTTTAGAGAAATTTTGTCATATTTAATAATAACCCCAAATCTCAACAAAATTATATTTTGTTTTGGGGAGCAGAAGCTCTTAAACTAGAGATTTATGACTTTAGGTACTAATATGCATGCATTAACCAAAAGTTCTTATATTTTTTAGTTTGAGTTGTTGGTAGAAACCTTGGAAACCTTGGAAAGTAAGTGATTATGCTAGAATTAAGGTAGTTAGCTTTTTCTTAAAACACTCTTTATGTTTATGAACTTGAATTTATCAATTTTCAATGGTTGCCTGACTTTTATTTATAAGTGGGTGCCCAAAGTGTACCAAGTAAGCCCCATTTTCCCCCACGTATTGGCCAATAATAGAATAGGCATAACCCTGTTGCAAGTATAGGACTACATTGGGTAAGTAGATCATAATGTTATGGGTCCCTAGTGTGACCAAGATGATGTATGTATGTATGTATGGTCAGTGCTTATGTTTCAGTGAAATAAATTGAGATGTTTTAAGAAATGGAATGTATACTATTTTTTTGAAAGTTTTGCTAACTATTGAGATTGTCATCTCATTATTTTATGTCCATATAATCACATTCTAGGTACTCCAACAAGAAGTGAGCAGCAGGGGTCTCAAGATTGAACCATCTTATGGATTGTATTTTCTTTGGTTGTGTAATATATGTGGAATGGCCTAGATGAGTGCTAATTCCCTTTTTGACAACTTATAATGTGATCTAATATAAGTTATGGAATGTACCCTCTTTCTTTATGGCATAAGATCCTTTTTGCTGTAAGTATTGCATATCATGCCTAGTTAGTTGCCTATAAGGAATTAAAATTTGAAAATGCTTGGAATAGCCTGAAGCACTTTCATGCTTATCTAAGAAAGATAACAAACAATATAAATGAATAGGTTAATTTATAGGCTAGGTAGACATTGCTAGAATTTTATAGATAAAAAAATGTATAATACTAAATTCTCTAAAATGGAATATTCTATGATGTGGATGTATGAAATAAGATGCTGGTTAATAGGGTGTGACATTCGGGATATTTCAGATCATTACATAATATGAAATTCAGAATTGCAGTGCAGCATAATGAATCTTGACCTTTGGTCCCTAATTTTGTTATATCGTCCTCACATTAACCCCAATTAAAGTGATTCTAGTGGTTTTGGAAAGGTAAGAGAAAGGGATACAACTTTATTGTTGACAACATTTCAATATTCTAAAGAAATATTAGCACCGTTGTGCCTAAACGTTAGCACCACGACGCTTGCTCACCCAGCAAGAGCGCCGCAGCCCTTCGGATTTTCAGCGATGGGGTGTTGCGGTGCACCTCTTCTGCTGTAGAAAAAATTGTGATTTTAAGCCTTTTTTTACTCCAATTGAAGCCCAAAAGCCTAAGAACTAACCTAGAGGAAATCTTACTTCATTTAGGACTCTTCCAACCTATAAATAAAAGGGAAAACAAGCATGAAAGGAGGATCCAATCATCCAAGGATCAAATTGTCAATCATCTTCTTCTATTATTCTCTAGATTTTCTTATGGTCTTACGTGGCTAGTTTCCTTTTTGTTAGTAAAGGAAAATTGAAACCTCAAGAATCTTTGTGCATTGTGAGATTTAGATTTTATTTTATTAGTTCAATCTTAATTGAGTATTGATTATTCATCTGCTCTTCTTCTCCATAATTATTCATATAATTGCTAGAGAGACCTAATAGTATATTATTTGTCTTAATCTACTGCTAAATTATATTTTGAACAAAGTTTTCATTATTATGATTGAAGAAGCAAATAGGATTAATAATTTTGGATTATAAATTATTAAGCCTATGATGAATGATTGACTAAATTAAATATAGTCGATGTGTCTATGTTGTTTTAGTTCTATCAGTTTCTCTAATTCTTCATGTGGTTAATAAGTTATACTTTATCGATGTTCTAAAGGATTACTTGTTAATTAAGGTTAATTGAGGCAATCGTCATCAATTACTAAACTTAAAGAGGAATAATGATAGAATCCTAATGATAGATACTCAATCTAAGATTGATTTTGTTATCAATGATCAATGCAATTCCTTGACAGTGGATATCAATCGAAATCAAAAAATTTATTATTAATTACTCTCTTTTATTTTATCATTTTACTTTCATTATTCAACCCCCCTTTAATTGATTCACAAAAGGTAAAATCAGTCTCTATGGGATCGACCTTTACTCCAATTACTACAGGTTAGTTTGGAGGTAAGGAATTATATTTGGTGTACCCATGATAAAGAGGAAAAATGTGTGTTTTATGGCTATATCTTATCCCTTATTTCATATGGAACTTGTGATTATTTCCCTGCTTTGGTTCTGTTCTGTTTTGTTTTCTCTAGATACTACTTTGGTTTATTTTCTGTTTGTAGGTGAGCAAAAGAGGCCAAGAATCAAGGGAAAACATTCATGTAAAGAGCTAGATGGACTTGGAACAAGTTGAGGAAGAAGCAAGGAGCAAACACAGAAGAAATTGGATGGAATTGAGCTTAGCAGCCTCCAACATGGCCAGGCCGTGCTTAGTGTACCTAGAACACGGTTAGACCGTGCTTCGCATATGTACACTCCGTATTTTTTTAGGATTTTAAGCAGCCAAAGTGCTATATATGTAACAACCCCATTTATGTAACAACTCCATTTTTTAAATATATATATATATATATATATATATATATTTGTAAAATCCTATGAAGTCATTACCTCTTTAGTTCTAACTACTTAACTCATAATAACATTTAATTAATTTCACCAAGCATAATTAAGGTTTAAGTTCTACCCATAACATTGATACAAGTCTGAGTTCACATACACATCATTAATAAAAAATGTCCTTACAAAATTCAAACACATATATGTTTACATTTTGTTCATCCCTATTGACCAATATTGGAGATACAGGTGTGGGTGGTTGTACTTTCTCCAGGATCTTAACCAATAGACGGTAAACACCTTATTTAATTACTGGGTTTAGACCAAAATAAAGTAACACGATCCAACATACGCTAAAAGCCAGAGTCATAGAGAAAATCAATATATTCAACTTTCCAAACATGATATGGAAATATAGTGAGAATTAAATCTTAGTAGGTTCAACAATAAATCATAATTATTATCAATATAACTCATCATGTCAATATAAGCTACAGCAAATGTCTTAGGTCATATGAATGCACTTTATCTATGCACATGAAAATTGTGCAGTAATGACATGTATGTCATAATTAACTATTCTCAGAATATCACACGATGGCTGTCAACTTATTCTCATATCAAGTTATCCTAGTCAAGGTGAATATTTCTACTCTCTGGTACGGGTTTTTCTCGCTCCGTCCAATATGTCACTTTTTCTATTTCTTTTCTCATTAGCATAATCATGTACATGAGTATGGCATCCCCTATTGGTGTACTACACGAATCGCTATGTGACCGTGATCATCACTTTTCTTTTCTTTTCTCATTAATAGCCAAAAATATGATTTCAATAAATATGTCCATTATGTCCACATGCCATAATTTATTATCAACGTATATTCTTTTTTAAAAATTATTGGTAAAATACAAACATGCCATGAACATAATCATATTTAAATATTACTTTATAAAATATTTTCATGCCAAAATATACACTTAAGATGGTAAGGAGTTCATGCAATGGTAATGGCTAGGGCTGTGACATCCCATAATTTTTATTTTTAAATAATAATATTTTGTTATAAACAAATATATTTTTATTTGTTTAAAAATGATTATGTTCTACTAAAAGTAAGTCTATTTTTAATTAAAATAATTATTGTTTTGCTTGAAATAATTATAATGGTCTTTAATGAATTTTTGTTGTATTTTTAGAAATATTCTTTCTTTTAATATGTAGAAAGATATTTATTTTGAGATTTTTTTATTATGATTTTTATAAAACAAAAATCATGATTTAAGAGTTTAACCAAAGGTTTATGAAAATGTAAATTTTTAGAAATTTTTGGGATATTTTAGGATGAAAAATGAAATTTATATGAATTTATTTAAAAGAAAATCCTATTATTTAATTATTAAATAATAATAATCATTATAAAAATAAATAAATAAAATAAATCAAGGGAAAGGAGAATCGGAAATAAGGACGGAGGCAATTCGAGAAAAAAAATGAAATGGATGAATAGTTAGTGAATAGTGAGTGAATAGTAATTTTCAACTTTCTCTCTAGATCTGGAGTGCCTATTGGCTTCCAATCTCAAAACTGAAGGTGCTACTGGATTCAGGACGAAAAATACTACGGTTTTGACCGATCAATTTTTCAAATCAACCGTTGAATCGCCGTAGATCTGAAGTAGAAAATTTCAGAAAAAGGTCAATTCTAAAACTCTTACTTAGAGACCTCAAATTAGAAATCTGACACCGTAGATGGATTCAGAAGTTAGATAAACATTAAGATATGTATTTCTTTCGATCATTTGGTTACTTTTTATGTGGCGGTGAATAGTGCAGTGAATAGTAATTTCTGGCGGTGAATAGTGATTCTGGTAGTGAACAGTACCCTGAGCGTTGACCAAGATTCTGAGGTCATTTCCTAAGTTTTTGGACCCTCTGGACACGTTTGGTCAAATTCAACTTGAAAATGTACAATTTAGGGCTGTCCAATCAGGAGCCCTACCTTGTGAGTAGATACTTCTTTCTATGTCTTGTCCCATACTCTTCTTGAATTATAAATGTATTATTGTTTCTGTTTATAAATTATTTATACTATTATAAGTTTCTGAAATGTGTTTAAATATTTGTTATACTTACGAACTGGCATATAGTTCAAGAAGAGTATGGTTTTAGAAATGGATTTTGGAACTCATTGAATATGTGGTTCTAAATGTATTTATCATTATTTGATCAAGTGAATATTATGTGCATGATGCATTGAATTTTGGAACTCATTGAATATGTGGTTCTACATGTATTTATCATTTTGTGATAAAGTGAATATTATGTGCACGATGCATTGATTTGTAAAGCGATATACTTGTGATAATTATGCATGTTGTAACATCCCTAATTTCGTTTCTTTTATTGATAATTAAGGAAATAAAGTTTAGTAGACAACATTTTAGATATCTAAGGAAATATAATCCTTAGAAATTCTTCACCTTATGTATATGCATAGAAAATGTTTCTAACATTACGAGAACAAATAAAGAGGGAAAACCTAATAGGAAAAAATTAGAAAGAACATACTAAAGAGATGCAAAATTCTTGGATAAGGAAGATAAATTTTTAGAAACAAGTAAAGGTCTTAAATTTTCAAGAACATTGGATTAGGGTAATTTTTCCTAATTCAAGAACTAGAGTTACTAAGTTTAAAATCTTTACCCATACATTGGGCTTTTACCTATGGACACTTCATATAGAGTTTTTCCACTTCACATAAGTTTCTAGCAAGCCCATTTGATAACCTAAGCAAGAAATAAAACATAGACTTGGACTAGGATATAGTAATTGGACCATTAGCCCAAAAATTATGAAAATGTGACCAAGCCCTCCAAGAAAGGTAGAATTTTATCCAAAGCAAAGAAAATGGGTAGGAATAAACCCAAATCCAAGAGGAAAAATAAAATAAAATAAAATAGGTGATAATATAATAATGTAATAATAATAAAGAATAGGTTACATAGCATTAAGACAAAAATTTAGCAAGTGGTGTGATTCTACATTCATCATTTTGGCAAGTGGCATGGTAATACAAGGCTTTAAAACAAAAACATCTATATCCTACACTCATAATTTTAGCAAGTGGTATGATAATACATGGCATTAGGACAAAACATTCCTATCCCACACAAATAATATCAACCAAATAATGGAGATTCAAGGGCTAGAAATTTGCCACCTAAAAAGGCAAACCTATCATACTTGTTTAAGACAAAAGAAAATGGAAATGAATCCCTAAATCAAAGGGACCTTATCCCTTATCTTAAGAACATAACATCATAATTTTCAAAATATAAATCTCCTTTTCTTATGCATATCTTGACTAAGGAAGAGGAAGACAAGAACATAAGTTGTTTGTTTTCCAAAAATTCAACAAAGTGTATCCTAATTGTGATAAGGTAGACCCATGATCATGAAAGGTGTATTATTTGGTGGTCTATATAAGCAAAACTCACCCCTACAACATTTTAATTTCGTCCAAGTGAGGAAGAGAGAGAAATAGAAGCAAGGTAGAGTGAGGAAAGGAGAGAAAGAGAGGAGAAGAAAGGAAGGAAGAAGAAGGAGAAGTTTAGAAGGCTAAGTACTCAAGGTAAGTTACCTTAATCTCCACATGAATCCATTTTTCTTCTTCATCCTTGAGATTCAAAAATTCACCCTCCTTCTCTTACCTAAACTGCTAGAAAAGCTAAGGGAAAGGAGGAATCTTGCTACTTCTTTCAAGAGGAAATAAGAAAACCAATTCACTAAGTAAGCTAGGGAGATTCTTAGGTAAGTTTAACAATAATTCTTTTTGAAGAAAACCTTTGAAACTTATAATATTTATATGAGATTTTGATCTTAGAACTTTGATGATTGGTCATGGATGTTGCTATATCATGTTACATATTGATCTTGCATGTGATGTATGTTTGAATACTTAGGTTGGTGTAGTAGTTCTGCATAGGTATGGCTATGGGTGGCAAAATTTTAAGCTTCTGTATTTTAATTTTTGGGAATTATCTGTATGGAATTAAAATAAATGGTTAACATAATAATTATAGCTATGTATGTCACGGATTGTTAGCCATTGGAATCATTCAATTTAGAGTTCATATGAGGTAGATATGTTCCGATTAGTAAACAAAGGTCAAAAAATTGTTAATCAGGTAAGAATATGTTAGGATAGCTTCTGTATTTTAATTTCTGGGAATTATCTGTATGGAATTCAAATAAATGGTTAACATAAGAATTATAGCTATGTATGGCATGGATTTTTAGCCACTAGAATCATTCAATTTAGAGTTCATATGAGGTAGATATGTTCCAATTAGTAAACAAAGGTCAGAAAATGGTTAATCAGGGAAGAATATGTTAGGATAGCTTCGGTGTTTTAATTTCTGGAAAACTTATATAAGGAATTAAAATAAATGGTTAACATATGAATTATATATTTATGTGTCACGGATTTTTAGCCACTGTAATCACTTAATTTGGAATTCTTATGTGGGAGATAAAGTCAGATTAGTAAGTAAAGGTTAGAACCTACCCGAGAAGAAATAATATTGCATTTAATAAAGTAATAACACCAAGCTTTATTACTATTTTGCTGATATGATTAACATAATAGTTTTAGATAATTGTCATAGCTTTCCATAGACACCAAGATCACCTCAATCGGAGTTAAAATGAGGGAGTTATGCTCTGATTAGTGAGCAAAGGTCACAGAACACGGCCAGGGCGTGTTCTGGGTGCTTCAAGCACAGGTTAGCCGTGTTCGGGGCTGTTTTTAAGTACATTTGAAGTATTTTTTAAGCATGGACATGTCCTGGAACATGGCTAGACCGTGTTGGAAGCTGGTGAAGCCTATTTTCAACATTTTGCTACCCTAGATGAACCTCTTTAACTATAGGGTAATAGTAGAAATCAAATTGGAGGAAAATGCTCTATAAATTTGTAAGAACATGTGTTAGAAATGATATAAATAAGAAAAAATTGACTAAAGGCCAAGCATAAAGAAAATGAAGAGATGAAATTAATATTTAAAAAAGAAGATGAATCTTATAAATGAAAATAATAAATGACTAGTATATGCCATAGCCATTGCCATTGTATGAACTTATTACCATCTTAAGTGTGAAATTCTGACATGGAAATATTTTATAAAGTAATATTTGAAATGGTTATGTTCATGGCATGATTACCAATGAGTTATGGTAATAGTTATATTTTGATGAATATACTTGTTATTGAAAGCATATTTTTGACTATCATTGTGAAAAGAAAAGAAATGAGCACGGTCACATGGCAATCCGTGTGGTGCACCAGTAGGGGACGCCCTACCAACGGTTATGATCATGTTAATGAGAAAAGAAAGAGAAAGTGGGCCATGTCGGACGGAGCGAGAAAAGTCTGTACCGGAGAGTAAAGGATACTCACCCTAACCGGGGTAACTTGAAATGAGAATAAGTTGATGGCCATCATATGATATTCTGAAAATAATTAATCCTGTCATACATATCATTATTGTATGATTCTTATGTGAATAGATATAATGCATTCATGTGACCAAAGATATTTTCTGTAGTTTATACAGTTGAACATGACATGATGAACTATATTGATGGTAAATTATGATTTATTGTTGAACTTACTGGGATTTAATTCTCACTATATTTCCATATCATGTTTAGAAAAATAAATATACAGATTTTCTCTATGACACTTATTATTTCCGTACGTTGGATCGAGGTGCCCTACCTTGGGCAACTACCAATTATTTCAGATGTAACTGTTATAGATGTGACTGAGATTCCGATGGAGCTGCCACCCGCACCAGTGTCCCCGGAAGTAGTTGAGATAGATGATTAGAGCTAATATGTATCTTTGTACAAATGTTTGTAAAATAATGGTGTAGTTTGTAAAATAATAGTGTGTATGGAAACTCAGTATTGTATCACTGTTAATAACAATTATGCTTGGTTAAAGTGATTATTATTACGAGTTAAGTTATTAGAATTAAAGTAGTAATAACTTCATGGAATTTTACAAATATAAAAAAAAAGAAAAAAATTTGTTACATTTACATAAATGGAGTTGTTACACATGTCATATTATAAATGAGATTGAATGGCAAGCATAAAGCTCATGGCGAGTTGCTTGATATTTTACATGTATATATATGTATTGATGCATATTGGCTGGTTGTATGGCTTGTGACGGTACCGAATAGGGGACGCCCTATTAGCCTGAGTGAGCCGGGGGAGTGCCGCTCCAACTGAGTGACAGTGGTAATGTGGGGAGGTAGGAGAGTGATGTACTCACATTCCCTGATCACTTATTGTGACTAGGGTCGAGGTCACTATGCGTATAGCAAATTTCATTGACTAGATCGCCGACTGAGGGAGGTCATTTTCAAATTGCATTGACCAGATCGCCAACTCAGGCAAGTCATTTTCAAATTGCATTGATCATATCACCGACTGAGGCAGGTTATTTTTAAATTGTATTGATCAGATCATCGACTGAGGCAGGTCATTTTTAAATTGCATTAACCAGATCGCCGAGTGAGGCAGGTCATTTTCAAATCAAATTACATTAACCAGATCGCCGAGTAAGGCAGGTCATTTTAAAAATGATGATTTTATCTCTAGATCTTAATATTTTACTATAGCTTATACAGCTATGCATAACAACATTTGTTTAATGATTATACCATGGTGCATATGGTTTTGGATATTTGAATATCCTTTGATTTGAGAGTATTTGAAATACGGGTCTCATATGAATGTACTTCTGAACTATATTTTCTATGTGACATATTTTAAAAACATAAGTACATCCATATGCTGACCTAAGAGGTCATAAGAGGAATTATTTGCTCACTGAGTTGTCAAACTCACTACACGATATTTCCACATTTTTCAGATAAAAATATCAGAGTCTGATTCGACAGATAGGTGATATATTCTCTAGGTGAGTCTATGTTGCTTCCAAGACTCACGGTCTTTGAATTATACTATATTTGTATTCTAGTGTGCTCTGAATGCTACAGGCAGGATCCCTGTTTCTACTGTACTCTGATGTTTATAGACTTGGTCTGTATATTGTGTATACATGAGATATCCTATATGTATTTGTTCCCATGATAAAGAATTGAATTATGTATATTTATGGAGATTATCTTACATTTAAAAAAAATTGTTTATTTTACTTAACGTAAATTAGAGGCGTTACAAGTTGGTATCAGAGCATTAGGTTTCCCTGTGGCTATCAGAGCAAAGGATTCTTTCGTAGGACCTTTAGTATCGATATAAGCAGGACATATTTATACTTCAGGTGCTGCTGAGTGATTCTATAGGGTTTCAAATTCCTTTCCATTCCAAGTTGCTAAAGTTTATAATATAAGATAGATTGTGACATTTTAAGAGGTTTCTATGGATAAATTATAGCTTGAAAGTGAAAGAGATATGTGTATTAAAGAATTTAAAGAATTGATACAAATACCAAATATGGTGGTTTCTGAATGTGACATCCGATGTACCCGGTTGTCTATATATGGTAGACTGTGATGTGATATTGAGAATGGATTAGTTGGCATTATGTCATGTCAGTATGAAATGTCACTATAAAGTGATTAAATTCAATATTCTTGGGGAATTTTATTTTTTTGATACAAGGAGATCGTAGTGAGATACCCAGTAATCTAATCTCTGCTCTAGCAGCCTATAAGTGATTACAAAAAGGTGCGAAGGATATTTGGCAGTGGTGAGAGATATTGATATAACGTATGCCAGTGTAAATCAAGTTCTAGTGGTCAAAAACTTTTTTTTGATGTAATTCTTGAAGAATTGCCCAGATTACCTCGAAACGTAAAATATAATTTGGTATTGATTTACTTCTTGGAACCCAACCAGTGTCTATACCTCTATAAAGAATGGCACCGACTGAACTTAAAGAATTGAAGGAGCAGTTGTAACACTTGTTAGACTAGGGATTTATATACCCTAGTACTTTTACTTGGAGTGTTCCAGTTTTATTTGTAAACAAGAACGATGGATCACTATGACTATGCATAGATTATAGACAATTGAATAAGGTGATAATGTGGAATAAATACTCATTACCTCATATAGATGTTATGTTTGACCAGCTATAGGGTGCTCAACATTTTTAAAAAATGTTTGATTGAGATATGAGTATCATTAATGGAGGATAAGGCAAGAGGATATTTCAAAAAAAATTTCAGGATTCAGCATGGACACTATGAGTTTTAGTGATATCATTTGGTCTGACAAATGCCCAGTTGCATTCATGGACTTGATAAAAAAACAAAAAACATATTGAAGCCATCCTTGGATCAATTTGTTATTATAATTATTGATAATATATTAGAATATTCTAAGAGTACAGAGGATCATAAGCAACATTTAAAGATAGTTTCACAAACTCTAAGGGAGTATGTTTGACAAGGATGGTATCGAAGTAGATCCTAAGAAAGTAAAAACGGTACAACAATAGCCATGTACTACTAGTTACAAATGGAGATCTAAGTCCAATTTTCGCTTTCCACGGTTGTCTGTTGTCCATTCTATTCGAGCCATAGTTGGATCAGGTACATGAACATATGCTTGTAAAGCATCGATCAACTCCTCAGCATTTGAAGCTGAAATGAGAATTCATCGTGCTGAGTGTGGGATGAACCTTTGTTCCACAGCATGATCAAGAAAAGACAACAGACCATCAAAGAAATGGTTAACATTTAACAAACCTATCGGTTTGTGATGCATATTCAATTGTGCCCAAGAGACTATTTGTAAAATCTCCTCTAAAGTACCAAAACCACCTGGTAAGGCAATGAAGGCGTCAGCATTGCTCATCATTCTAGCCATGCGTTCATGCATGGAAGCTACTCTATATTCTTCCCTAATTGTCTTTCCCTACGATGTTAGATGCAGCTAGAGCTATAGGAATAATACCTAAAACTTGGCATCCTCCTACATGGGCAGCTATGGACACACACTCCATTAATCCATGGTTACCACCACCATAGACTAAATGAATTTTTCTCTTGGCCAGTACCATACCCAGGTTTTGTGTAGCTTTCACATACTCCATCTTTTCCAGGACTGGAACCACAAAAGACACAAATATTTCGAAATTAACGAAATGCGATTCCCTCCATAGCTGCACACACTTTAACTTGGAGTATGAAAGTAAAGAAATTAACGTATGCATTTATAGAACTCAGAGAATGACATACTTATGATAGCTATGTGAATAGGCCGAAAATAATTAGAACAGTATGTGAGTGATTGGTGGATATTAGCTAAATTGAAGGTAAAATTTTCAAAAATGACGGCAAGCATGTATATGTATAGTAGTTGTGATAGTCGCTCATATTAGGCATATAAAGAGAATAAGGTTAAGATATCACCAAGAAATTTTCTTTTTTCTTGTTGTCCTTGATGAATGAGTGATGTCTTGAGTCATGTAGGGAAGTTGTAGATGATAGGCATCATTGAAAATATATATATATATAAAGATGCAAACCAAATAATTAGTGAAAAGGGACATTTTTCGTGTTTCCTCAATGTTGTTGCCAGTAGACTATCGATATTATGAAATCGACTAGCTATTCTGAGAAATTTTAATTTGGACTGGTTATTTTACAGCTGATTGATGACATCTATTTAGAAGCAATCAACTGCATCCTACCAGTTAACTACGTATTCTTTGATTTTCACAAACTTTTATAAGCTCAGAAATATTTCTTTTTCCACGTGCTATCTTTCCACCGTATACCAACAGATTTAAAATAGAATTTTACACATATATTCAAAATTGGCGGCCACCGATTTTTGCTGAAATACCAGCTAGATTTTGCTTACAGATTTTCAAGAATTACGGCCACTACTTTTAATTTTATTTTTCACGCTTCGTCCAAATTTTTGACTTTCTATTTTGGCACCATGCTCTATTATGACTTCCACATTTTTTGCTGCATTGTCCTACATTAATGTTTGGCATTAAATGCAAAGTTCTTTTCCCTCATTACAAGAAAAGTTAATTTATTTTCTCTGAAACTCAGTTATTTTGGTGTCCAAGAGGTTAGTAGGTTATAGTAATAAAAAGTTTGTAAGGAATGGACAGATGATGGCCTTATGGTGTTTCGACGAATGTAATCAAAAGAATTAGTGGTGTTGAAGATCTTGAGGAAGAAAATATGAGAAATAGGATTTAAATTATCTTTGAACTCTTAATTTGGAAATATGGAGAATATTCTGATAATCATGTCTGAAAATAATGTAAGTAAATAGCAAAAAATTATAATATGAGGTTGAATAATATTTTGTATTTAAATTTTATGCTATGTGTTGAAGTTATGTAATTTAAGTTATTGGTCTATTCTTTTCGTTGGAAATTGGTGAATTGGATGGTGTATGAATTTATGTGGGTGAAACTAAATGTATGTGATTATAGGGTAAATTTTTTGGAAATAGGAAGCATTAAGAAAATTTTTTTAAAGAGAGGATTTGAGATATGTGGGATTTATGTGAGCATAGGAAAAATGAGACAAGTGAATTAGTGATCATAATTTTTATTTGGAAGTGTTGATAGTGAAAAATTTTGGTGGTGCGTAAACATTAAATTTTTTACAATGTAATTAGTGATTTTAACTACTGACAGTATATCGAAAGGTTTATTTGAAAAGAATCAATTGAGAATCAATGGTGCTAGAACTCTTTGATGATGGAATGTGGAAAGTAGAGTTTAAGTGAATTAGTTTGGCCTACCAAAGTGGGTGTGTGGAGAACAGTTTCAAATAACGTCCCAACAGAGCATAAGTGATCTAGGTATATGTACTAATGGGTTAAGACATACTAAGATGAAGTCATTTATGTAAAATTTGGGATAGTTCAAGATTAGAAATTTTATGTGTGTACATTTGTTATGAAACCCTTTAAGGTGCTAGGATTGGTAAAGTGGAATTGAAGAGGTTAGAATTTTATGTTGCTATATTGGAAGCATAAGAAAGATTTGAGTATTTTGTATAAAGTCAAATTGATTAGAAACGAAATACAAGTAACGCAATACCGATCAAAAGTCTATAAGGACCATGAATGTTGAGCACTAGAAATTATCAATTGGTGACCACATAATTTTGAACGAATCACCACTGAAAGAGGTAATGATGTTTGGCAAGAAATACATATTAGATTCTTCTTATTTTACCTAATTTCAAGAAATTCAATTGGACAAAAATTTGGCTTAACTATGGGTACAATTGATGTTTATTGTTGATTGACAAGTGAAGAACTTATAGATGAAAGAAATCCCTATGGATAAGTTATATGGCAAAATCACTCAAGTGAAGAGATATTTTAAAAAGTAAAGATGTTACACAGAAAATATATCCCCAATTATTTGAGTAATAAGGTTGGTAACTCTGAATTATGCCTCGATTTTATTTCCTACTTGTGGTAGGATAGGCTAAAATTCGGGGACCGAATTTCTTAAGGGGGGAAGAATGTAACATCCCATAATTTTTATTTTTAAATAATAATGTTTTGTTATAAACAAATATATTTTTATTTGTTTAACAATGATTATGTTCTACTAAAAGTAAGTCTATTTTTAATTAAAATAATTATTGTTTTACTTGAAATAATTATATTGGTCTTTAATGAATTTTTGTTGTATTTTTAGAAATATTCTTTCTTTTAAAATGTAGAAAGATATTTATTTTGATATTTTTTTATTATGATTTTTATAAAAAAAAAAATCATGATTTAAGAGTTTAACCAAAGGTTTATGAGAATGTAAATTTTTAGAAATTTTTGGGATATTTTAGGATAAAAAACGAAATTTATATGAATTTATTTAAAAGAAAATCCTATTATTTAATTATTAAATAATAATAATCATTATAAAAATAAATAAAAATAAATAAATCAAGGGAAAGGAGAATCGGAAACAAGGACGGAGGCAATTCGAGAAAAAAAATGAAATGGATGAATAGTTAGTGAATAGTAACTTTTAACTTTCTCTCTAGATCTGGAGTGCCTATTGGCTTCCAATCTCAAAATTGAAGGTGCTACTGGATTCAGGACGAAGAATACTACGGTTTTGACAGATCAATTTTTCAAATCAATCGTTGAATCGTCGTAGATCTGAAGTAGAAAATTTCAAAAAAAGGTAAATTCTAAAACTCTTACTTAGAGACCTCAAATTAGAAATCTGACACCGTAGATGGATTCAGAAGTTAGATAAACATTAGGATATGTATTTCTTTCGGTCATTTGGTAACTTTTTATGTGGCGGTGAATAGTGATTTCCGGTGTGAATAGTGCAGTGAATAGTATTTTTCGGTGGTGAATAGTGATTCCAGTGGTGAACAGTACCCTGAGCATTGACCAGCGTTGACCAAGATTCTGAGGTCATTTCTTAAGTTTTTGAACCCTCCGGACACGTTTGGTCAAATTCAACTTGGAAAAGTACAATTTAGGGCTGTCAAATCAGGAGCCCTACCCTGTGAGTAGATACTTCTTTCTATGTCTTGCCCCATACTCTTCTTGAATTATAAATGTATTATTGTTTCTGTTTATAAATTATTTATACTATTATAAGTTTCTGAAAAGTGTTAAAATATCTGTTATACTTACGAACTAGCATATAGTTCAAGAAGAGTATGGTTTTAGAAATGGATTTTGGAACTCACTGAATATGTGGTTCTAAATGTATTTATCATTATTTGATCAAGTGAATATTATGTGCATGATGCATTGAATTTTGGAACTAATTGAATATGTGGTTCTACATGTATTTATCATTTTTTGATAAAGTGAATATTATGTACACAATGCATTGATTTGTAAAGCGATATACTTGTGAAAATTATGCATGTCATATTATAAATGAGATTGAATGGCAAGTGTAAAGCTCATGGCGAGTTGCTTGATATTTTACATGTATATATATGTATTGATGCATATCGGCTGGTTGTTTGGCTTGTGACGATACCGAATAGGGGACGCCCTATTAGCCTGAGTGAGCCGGGGAGGGCCGCTCTAACCGAGTGACAGTGCTAATATGGGGAGGCAGGAGGGTGATGTACTCACATTCCCTGATCACTTATTGTGACTAGGGTCGAGGTCACTATGCGTATAGCAAATTGCATTGACCAGATCGCCGACTGAGGCAGGTCATTTTTAAATTACATTGACCAAATCGCCGACTGAGGCAGGTCATTTTTGAATTGCATTGACCAAATTTCCGGCTGAGGCAGGTCATTTTCAAATTGCATTGATCAGATCGCCGAGTGAGGCAGGTTATTTTCAAATTGCATTAACCAGATCGCCGAGTGAGGCAGGTCATTTTCAAATCAAATTACATTGACCAGATGGCCGAGTAAGGCAGGTCATTTTAAAAATGATGATTTTATCTCTAGATCTTAATATTTTACTATAGCTTATATAGCTGAGCATAACAACATTTGTTTAATGATTATAATATGGTGCATATGGTTTTGGATATCGGAATATCCTTTGATTTGAGAATATTTGAAATACGGGTTTCATATTAATGTACTTTTGAATTATATTTTCTATATGACATATTTTAAAAACATAAGTACATCCATATGCTGACCTAAGAGGTCATAGAAGGAATTATTTGCTCACTGAGTTGTCAAACTCACTACACGATATTTCCACATTTTTCAGATAAAAGTATCAGAGTCTGATTCGGCAGATATGTGATATATTCTCTGGGTGAGTCTACGTTGCTTCCAAGACTCACATTCTTTGAATTATACTGTATTTGTATTCTAGTGTGCTCTGAACGCTACAGGCAGGATCCCTGTTTTTGCTGTACTTTGATGTTTATAGACTTGGTCTGTATATTGTGTATACATGAGAGATCCTATATGTATTTGTTCCTATGATAAAGAATTGAATTATGTATATTTATGGAGATTATCTTACATTTAAAAAAAAAAATTATTTTACGTAACGTAAATTAGAGGCGTTACAAGGGCATACACTAGTCCTTTCTTATTTTCATTCATAAGATTTTTCTTCTTTCTTAAATATTATTTTTTATCTCTTTATTTTCTTTATTCTTGACCTCTAATCATTTTTCTCTTACTTACATTATTTCCAACACATTCTCTCACAAAGATTAGAGGGTAATCTTCTTCACTTTGGTTTTTATATTTACCCTATAGTTATTGATGTTCATTTAAGGTAGAAAATGGTCGAGAATGAGTTAGACCAGCTACCAACACTCATTTTGATTCACATAAAGAAAAATTTGTTTTGTGATACAAAAATCATCCTTTTTAAAAGCATTTTTTTTGAATATATGTTTCCTAAAAGTCCTTCAACAAACAAGGCTATTTTTAGGCAGAAAATAGTGAAAAATAGGATAATCCAGAACCCAACATAGCCTTGCTATGTTACAGGACATGGCCATGCTTGAAAAATACTTCAAACATACTCTAAAATAGCCTTGAACACGGCCTAGCTATGTTGAAGCAACTCAGAACATTGCTTGGCCGTGTTTTGAGACCTTTCATCACTAATCAGACCATAACTCTCTCATTTTAACTCCGATTGAGGTGATTCCAAAGCCTATGGAAAGCTACGAGAATACTTTAAAAATATTATCCTGAAAAATGTGGAAAAATCTTAAGAAATGTTGGTGTTATTACTCCCTCAAATTCACTATTATTTCTTCTTGGGTAGGTTTTGACCTCTGCTTACGAGTTTGACCATATCTCTCTTATATAAACTCTAATTTGAGTGATTCAAGTGCCTAAAATTTTGAGAGACATTTATCTACATTTTTCATGTTAATCATTTCTTTTAATTACTAAAGGATCATGCCTAAAAAATTTAAAAATAGAAGTTTACCTAACAGATTCTACCCTGGTTAATCAATTTCTGACCACTGCTTACTAATCTGACCATATCTCCCTCATTCAGACTCTAAATTGGTTGATTTTAGTGGCTACAAATCCGTGAGAAATATATCTAAAGTTTGATACTAACCATTTCATTTAATACCCTATGGATGTTTCCTATAAATTTAAAAACTAAAGCTTCCCTAGTTAGTTCGAAATCCAGTTTTCTAACCAAGCCCTTCCTAAGGTTCTAGTTCATCCTTTTATTAAGTCATCTTCCATTTTCTTCCTATTTTCCATCTAACCATAAGATTTCTCATTTCAATATTTTAATTAGATTCCTTACACTTAATTTAACATATTCTATCATCTACTTCTCAACAAAACATAAATCAAATCATGTATTATTAAGGGTGCTTCCCAACAAAAATTTCTCATGGTCTTCTTCTAGGTGTTTAAGGCCATATTCATTTTATCAATATAACCATATTCCATCAATTTTTTTACCACATTTAAATATACAAAAAACCAGCACAAAAGCCCTAAACGTTTTCCACCCATAGCCATACCTATGCAGAACTTTTCACACCAACTTAAGTATTCAAAGATACATCACATGCAAAATCAACATGTAACATGATATAGCAACTTCCATGGCCAATTTTCAAAGTAGAAAATATCGTAAATTTCATCAAAGTTCTAAGATCAAAAACCCATATAAATGTTACAAATTTCAAAGTTTTTTTTTTCAAAAAGAGATATTGTTAAACCTACCTAAAGATCTCCCTAACTCACTTAGTGAAATCTTTTTCTTGTTTCCTCTTGAAGGAATTGGCAAGATTCCTCCCTTCCCTTAACTTTTTCAGTAACTTGAATAAGAGAGGGAGTGTGAGTTTTGAACCCCAAGGATGAAGAAAAAAGATGGATTCGAGTGGAGATTAAGCTAACTTACCTTGAGTACTTAGTCCTCTAGACTTCCCTTTCTTCTTCCTTCCTATCTTCTCCTCTCTTTCTCTCATTTCCTCACTCTACCTTGCTTCATTTTTTCCATCTCCCTTATTTGGATGAAATTCTAATGTTATAAGGTTGGTTTTTGCTTAAAAAAATTATCAAGTGATCCTCCTATCATAATCATGGTTCTACCTTATCACAATTAGGATGCACTTGGTTGCTTTTTTAAGGGAAGACAAATCATATTCTTGTCTTCCTCTTCCTTAGTCAAGATATGCACAGCAAAAAGATGATTTTTATTTGAAAATTATGATAAAATGTTCTCAAGACAAGGGAAAAGGTCCCCTTAATTTAGGGATTCATTTCCTTTTTCTTTTGTCTGACTTAAGTATGATAGATTTGCCTTTCTAAGTAGAAAATTTCAAACCCTTAAGTATCCCTTACTTGGCTGAAATTATTTATGAAGGATAAGGATGTTTTGTTCTAATGTCATGTATTATTACCTCCTATTTCATCACATGGCTTGCTAAAATTATGAGTGTAGGATATATATGTTTTGTTCTAATGCCATGTGACCTAATCTTGATTATTATTACACTACTATTTCATCACATGGTTCTTATTTTTTCTTCTTGGATCTGGGCTCATTCTTGTCCCTTTCCTTTGCTTTGGGTAAAATTCATACCTTTCATGGAGGGCTTGGCTACACTTTCATGATTTTTGAGCTATTGGTCCAACCTCTATATCTTAGTCTAAGTCTATGTTATATCTCTTACTTGGGCTATCCATTTGGCTCACTAAAAACTCATGTGAAGTGAAAAAAACTCTATAAAGTATCCATAGGTGAAGGCCTAAATGTTTGGGTGGAGATGTTAAACTTCGGAACTCTAGCTCTTGAATTAGAAAAAATTACCTTAATCTAATCTTCTTGAAAATTTAAGACCTTTACTTACTTCCAAAAATTTATCTTCCTTATCCAAGAATTTTTCCCTTCTTTAGGACATTATTTCTAATTATTTCCATTAGGTTTTCTCTCTTTACCTATTCCCTTAATGTTATAAATATTTTCTATGCATACACATAAGTTAAAAAATTTCGATGGCTTATATTTTCTTAGATATCTAAAAATTGTTTAATAAGTTTTATCTCCTTAATTAAATATGTGTGTACCTTTATTAATAAAAAAAACAAATTTTGGGATGTTATAATATAAACATAGGAAAGCATGGAGAAAGATATACTAACGCATTCAGACAGTTTAGGCTTAGGAAAGACCATTTAATTTAGGTTTAGATTATAATTCTTGATTACTTTGTGTTCTTAAAGTAGAATTTGGATTAATTGATGCTTTGTATATCTTATTTAGTACATTCTGCAAACCAGGTTTTATATTTCTAGTTTTACATCTACATCTACTTCTACTTCTACTCGTTTCTTTTACATTGTATTGAACATTGATGAATGGTTTAATGATTTAACTTCTAAAGTTGATGCATTGTTTCAGAAGCTAGATAAGTTGAGCATTAATGATGTTGGTTCTTCTCTATCTTTTGTATGTGAGATTTGTTGATGTGTTGGCCATGTGGCCAATGAATGTCAGCTTGGAACCCCTGTATCTCAGGATTGTGAACAGGTAAACTTTGTGATTAATAATCAGAGAAACAATCCATATAACAATACCTACAATCTAGGCTAGAGGAATCATCCAAATCTCTCATACAAGCCGAATACGAATCAACCTCCTCAAAATAACTTCAGACAGCTTCCTAGGTTTCAGAATCAAAGGCCATTAAATCTTCCTCCTCAGCCAAAGTCAAATCTAAAGGATCTGATGGGAAATTTCATTGCTACTCAAAGTAAACAGAATGATGATTTCAAAGCCTAGAACCATTCAATAAATGAGGCTATAAAAGACTTAGTGTCTAAGGTTAACTTGCTTGCTACCTATAGTAATATGTTAGAAACTCAGATAGAACAGCAAGCGAGCCTATCAAATAGGAACTTTGGCAGACTTCTAGGATAGACTGAGAACCCTAGAGAACACTATCTTGCTACAACTTTGAGAAGTGGTAAGCAATTAGCTAAATCAAAAGGAAGTAAGGAGGTAAAGAAAGATCTCATGCTACATCTGAGAAAAGAAAGGAAGAGGAATCAGAAGAAGAGGAAAAGAAGGAAGAAGACCCAAATATGTGGCTCTTGCACCTTACAAGCCACTAATCACTTTTCCTCAAAGATTAGTCAATACTAAATTTGAGAACCAGTTTCAGAAGTTTCTAGATGTGTTAAAGAAATTGAACATTAACATCCTATTCTTAGAAGCCATATCCCAGATGTCGTCCTATGTTAAGTTTTTGAAAGAAATCCTCTCAAACAAGAGGAAAATTGAAGAGCACGTTGTCGTGGCATTAATAGAGGGATCCAGTGCATTAATCCAAAATAAATTGCCTCCTAAACTCAAGGACCCTAGAAGCTTCTCTATACCTTGTTCCATTAGAGATGTGCACATTACTAGAGCTTTATGTGATTTTGGAGCAAGTGTGAGTCTCATGCCATTATCTATATGCAAGAAGCTCCATATATGTGATTTGAAGCCTACCACTCTTTCCTTCTAGTTGGCAGACCAATCTGTTACGAATCTGGTAGGTATATTAGAGGTTATTCCTCTAAAGGTAGGTAAATTCTTTATACCTATTGATTTTGTAGTTTTAGATATGGAGGAAGATGAAACAATTCTCATCATTCTTGGAAGGACTTTCCAAGCTACAGCTGGTGCAAATATTAATGTGAATGATGGAAAGTTTTCTTTGAATGTAAGGGATGAGAAAGTAGAGTTTAATTTAGCCGATATAATGAAATCTTCACCTCTAAATGAATCTTGCTATATGATTAGCTTACCTAAATCGAATAAGAATCAAAATGTTATGAATCTTTGTTCAAATGACCCACTTGAGTTATGCTCTGTGGAAAGTTCTTGTGCTTATGTTAAACAGGGGGTAGAAAAGCAAGCGATTTAGGAGACAATCGAAGCTCCAAAAATAGAACTTAAGCCACCTCCTCTCAACCTCATTGGAGTAAAGAAGAGTGGAATGGGACAAAAGGATCCTTGAAGGCTGATGGGCAATATCTCAAGCACCTTAATAAGGGCTAATGGATAGCAAAGAAAGCCATTCAAACTTTCTCAAAATCTCTTTGAGCAAAAGAATGAAAAGGAGTCAAGCTAATGACTTTAAACAAGCACTTTGTGGGAGGCAACCCACATTTTAGTTTTTGAGTTTCTTTTCACTTTATTTTCTTGCGTTTGGTTTTGTTTTTGTCTTCAATTTTTGCTAATTTATTAGGTTAAGAATTTAAGAGTGTTTTCGATTGTTTTGTAGGTCATAATTTGCATCTCCAAGAGTGAAGAAATAAAGAATTTTGATGAAATCTTAAACTAGAGCAAAAAGCTTGGAAAAATTTGAAGAAAATTGGATTCCAGCATTCAACACGGGTTACCCGTGTCATGGAGCACACCTGTGTTTCAAGCATAGGAAAAATTTTGGAACATTTAGAGTTTCCAGCATGAAGCACAGGTAAGCCGTGTCCTAGGACACAACCTTCTTACCTAACACGGCCATGCCCCAAGTTCTAGGCCCAACACCCCCAACCCGTGTTGCATAACACGGGCCACTCCCATAATTTTTTTTTACCTCCAGCATAGAACACTGGTAAACTGTGTTCCTCAACACGGCCAGCACCTAGGCTGTGTCCTAAGCTCTAGGAAAAACTTCCCTTTTCTAGTGCATAGCACGGTCCGGCCGTGCTTTGGGCTAGGTACATTATTTCTTTAGTCTTTCTTCCTTTTTTTCTCTCCTCGTGTTCATTCTTCCTATTCCTATGCCCTAGCCCATGCTCATCTTCCCTCTCACTATGTATCTGGAACTCTACTCCCTATCCCGTGCTCCATCTTTATTGCTCTATGCAAATCCCCCAAACCCAGATTTCCAATGCCCAAGCTCACCCCAAGCCCTAACTATGCCTTCTCCCCTACCTCTCTCACTCTCAGCCTCTATCTCTTTCCCCATCTCCAGTTCCCATGCTCTGTATTTTCCCCCTTTCCAAACTGGTATTTTTTCCTTTGCATTTTTTCGTGCCCAACCCACACACACATAGTTACCAGTGCTTCCACTCTCTCCTCGTCCTATTCCCTTGCACCAGCAATCCTTCTCTCGAAATCCCCTCACCACCATTCCACTCCCTTTGAACTCTCGCTCGCCTCTGCTCCCAAATTCCTAGGAGCCCTATTCCTATGCAGACTCCTAGCATTCCCATACCTATGCCAAGCCCAGAAAAGCATTCCTTTTTCCCGTACCCAACTCATACCCGTGCTCCCCTTTTACTTTTTCCAACAACACTATAACCCTACACCTAAATTCTCATGTTAATCTTTTGTTTCTTCTCCCTTACTTACTATGCCCACTCCCCATTCCATCACCCACCATCAAAGCTCACTCTACACAGCCAAAATTCCCTTCCTCTACACTAGCATTCCCACCATCCTTCTCGAGTCCCTACACTACACCATCATTCCCTATTGTTGGCATCTCTATCTTGCATCAATTGGTTCTCCTCCTCTAGGTAATTTATATTTCTACACTTAAGGCTTAATTGGACTATTTTTGGAATGTATAATAACTAAATTCTCTAGTTGATTGCTTGTCCTGCACTTTGAGATGAATGTTTACTGAATTTACTCAACTCTCTATTTTCTCTGGAATTTGATTCTCTGACTTTAATTCCCTTAGTTTTTATGTATGCTTGACACTCTGCACCATCTTGTTTAGATTAAACCAGAATAGAATTTTCTTTGTGCTTCAATGATCTATTTGAACTTGAACTGATTTGGATTTGAATTTGAATTTGTCTTCTATATTGAGCTTTCTTAGTATTTCCTTATTATTGCTGGCTAAGTTTGAATTGAACACATATGTGATTAACTAATCTCATCTTGGAATTCTTGGTTTGACCTTAATTTCTTTGATTTAATTCCTATTGTACAAGAGCTAGGTTTGGAAGTTTTGAATCTTAAATAGAATTCTGCTAGCCTGCATTATTTTGGATTAGGAATTGGCCTTGAATTTTATGGGTTGTTGGATTGTTCCTTTTGAATACTCCTGAATTTATCTAGTTTGGGTTAGCATAAGGTACTATCTAAATTTGGTTTGGACTATTATTGTTGCTAGTTGTAAACATCAAATTGTTGGTGCCTTGTTTTGGCTATCTTAACACTGGTTTGCTTGTATTTTTTCTCTAATTTGCACTTGATTATTTTCTGGTGTCTTGGTTTAGCTAGTGTCAATTGCAAATAGTCCATTATTGGTTTTGGTGTCTGATTATCCTACTCTCCAATACATTTTATCTGATATCAATACCTATGGCCCCCAAAAGAGCCAAAACTGGCCAAAGCTCCTCCCAATCCTAGCAACCACATAAAGGATAGATTCAAACACTGTCTCAACCTCCTTATCAAATAAATAAGTATGGTATTGTGTTCATTGATGATACTCAATGGGAAAGATATGATATTCTAATTAAACAAGGAAGGCTAGGTACCCAGTATATGAATGATGAGTGTTTGGAACGGTTAAGACTTTTAAACGACGTCAACTACATGGTTGATAAGATTGGGTGAACCACATTTATTGGGCTTCGTTACCCGGCCTATGCCCAAACCATCTTAGAGCTTTTTAGTTCAGTTAATGTGGTCCTGTTTCGAGGTCCTGACATTGACTAGGGCCGTATTAACTTTAGAATATTTGATCGTTCATTTAGTTTTTCATTGGCTGAATTTAATGCATTATTTAGATTACCTCTCGGGGGAGATAGATTAATCCCCCAAAGATTTCTTGCTCAACATTTTTGGAACTTTATTTTTGTTGGGAGGCAATATAATGCATCTGTTTCGAAAGCCTCTTCTATTTGTAATGTAACATCCCTAATTTCGTTTTCTGTATTAATAAAAGTACAAAAGTATTCAAAGTAACATCCATAAATTTATTTCTTTTATTGATAAAGGTACAAAAATATTTAATTAAGGAAATAAAATTTATTAGACAATTTTTAGATATCTAAGGAAATCTAATCCTTAGAAATTCTTCACCTTACGTGTTTGTATAGAAATGTTCTAATATTAATGGAATAGGTAAAGAAAGAAAACCTAAGAGGAAATATTAGAAATAAACATGCTAAAGAAAGTTGAAATTCTTAGGTAAGGAAGATAAATTTTTGTGAAGTAAGTAAAGGTCTTAAAATTTCAAGAAGATCGGATTAGGGTATTTTTCTTAATTTAAGAGCAAAAGTTACTAAGTTTAGTATCTCCACCCATAAATTGGGCTTTCACCTATGGACACTTCATATAGAGTTTTTCTACTTCACATAAATTTTTAGCAAGCCAATAGGATAGCCCAATGAAGAAATAAAACATAGACTTGGACTAGGATATAGAAATTGGACCGGTAGCTCAAAAATCATAAAAATGTGACCAAACCCATTATGAAAGGTAGAATTTTAACCAAAGTAAAGAAAATGGGCAAGAATGAGCTCAAACCCAAGAGGAAAAATAAATAAAAATAAAATTAAAGTGATGAAATAATGGTGTAATTAAGATTAGGTGACATGACATTAAGACAAACATTTAGCAAGTGGTATGATAATACAAGGCTTTAGGACAAAACATCTATATCCTACAATCATAAATTTAGCAAGTGGTATAATAATACATAGCATTAGGACAAAACATTTTTATCCCACACAAATAATTTGAACCAAATAATGGAGATTGAAGGGCTAAAAATTTGCCACTTAAAAAGGCAAAGCTATCATAATTGATTAAGACAAAAGAAAAAGCAAATGAATCCCTAAATCAAAGGGACCTTGTCCCATATCTTAAGAACATATTATCATAATTTTCAAATACAAATCTCCTATTCCTATGCATATCTTGACTAAGGAAGAGGAAGACAAGAACATAAGTTGTTTGTTTTCCAAAAATTCAACCAAGTGTAACCTAATTGTGATAAGGTAGACCCATGATCATGAAAGGTGAATTATTTGGTGGTCTATATAAGAAAACCCACCCTTACAACATTAGAATTTCGTCCAAGTAAGGGAGAGGAAAAATAGAAGCAAGGTAGAGTGAGGAAAGGAGAGGAAGAAAGGAAGAAAGAGGAAGGAGAAGTCTAGGGAACTAAGTGCTCCAGGTAAGTTTAACAATATTTCTTTTTGAAGAAAATTTTTGAAACTTGAAATATTTATATGGAATTTTGATCTTATAACTTCGATGCTTGGTCATGGATGTTGCTATATCATGTTACATATTATGTATGTTTGAATACTTAGGTTGGTGTAGATAGTTCTGCATGGGTATGGCTATGGGTGGCATAATTTTAAGCTTCTGTGTTTTAATTTCTGGGAACATTCTATTGGGAATCTAAACAAATGGTTAACATAACAAATTTATATTTATGTCTCATGGATTTTTAGCCACTGGAATCATTCCATTTAGAGTTCATATGATGTAGATATGGCCTGATTAGTAAACAAAGGTCAGAAAATGGTTAATTAGGAAAGAATATGTTAGGATAGCTTCGTTTTTTTAATTTCTGGGAACATTCTATAAGGAATTAAAATAAATGGTTAACATATGAATTATAGATATATGTCTCACGGAGTTTCAACCACTGGAATCATTCCATTTAGAGTTCATATGAGGTAGATATGTTTCGATTAGTAAACAAAGGTCAGAAAATGGTTATTCAGGGAAGAATATGTTAGGATCGCTTCGGTATTTTAATTTTTGAGAACATTCTATAAGGAATTAAAATACATGGTTAACAAATGAATTATAGATATATGTGTCCCGGAGTTTTACCACTGGAATCACTTAATTTGGAATTCTTATGAGGGAGATATGGACAGATTAGTAGGTAGAGGTCATAACCTATCCGAGAAGAAATAACATTTACATTGAGGGAGTAATATCACCTTGATTGCTTAATATTTCGCTACAAAGTTCAACATAATAGTTTTATATAATTGTTTTATCTTGCAATTGACACTAAGATCACCTATATCGGAGTTAATGTGAGGGAGTTATGCTTTGATTAGTAAGAGAAGGTTAGATAGGATGAAAACCTGCATCAAGAAAATAAAGAAATAAAATTAATATTTAAAAAAGAAGATGAATCTTATAAATGAAAATAATAAATTACTAGTATAGCCATAGTCATTGCCATTGTATGAACTTCTTACCATCTTAAGTGTGAAATTTTGACATGGAAATATTCTATAAAGTGATATTTAAAATGGTTATGTTCATGGCAAGATTACCAATGATTTTTGGTAATAGTTATACTTTGATGAACATACTTGTTATTGAAAGCATATTTTTTGCTATCATTGTGAAAAGAAAAGAAATGAGCACGGTCACATGGAAATCCGTGTGGTGCACCAGTAGGGGACGCCCTACCAACGGTTATGATCATGTTAATGAGAAAGGAAAGAGAAAGTGGGCCATGTCGGACGGAGCAAGAAAAGTCCGTACCGGAGAGTAGAAAATACTCACCCTGATCGGGGTAGCTTGATATAAGAATAAATTGATAGTCATCATATGATATTCTAAAAATAATTAATCCTGTCATACATGTCATTACTATACGATTCTCATGTGCATAGATATAGTGCATTCATGTGACCAAAGTTATTTACTGTAGTTTATACAACTGAACATGACGTGATGAGCTATATTGATAATGATTTATTGTTGAACTTACTGAGATTTAATTCTCACTATATTTCCATGTCATGTTCAGAAAATTAGTTATGTAGATTTTTTCTATAGCTCTTGCTTTTAGTGCACGTTGGATCAAATTATTCTATGATGGGCGAATCCTAAATAAAATGTTTGTGGGCGAGTTGGCACAGATCCCGGTGAAGGTGCAACCACCCGCACCTGAATCTTCGGAATTGGTCAACCAGAATAAATAAGATGTAGATATTTATGTGTTTGAAATATTGTACGTAAGTTTTGATTAATGATGTGTATGTGAACTTTATATTGTATAATAAAAAAAAAGTTGTTACATAATTGGTATCAGAGCAGGTCGATCCTAGATGGGCAGTGGGTGGATGGTTATCTGAATCGATCTTATAGTGTCTTGAGTATGTTTGTGGTTGGGCTATGTAGGGATCAGTGAATTCATATAGGTAAGAAATTACTAGTGTTTCCTATCTACATGCCGAGGTGGTGTTATGACTGATGTTAAATATTTTTAAACTAACTATTGGGCTTGATCACCTCAATAGTAGCATAACTTTGTTTTTGCCATAGTAGGAAATGGCACCACCAAGGAGGAATCTTGCAAATAATGCGTAGGAAACCCTGCACAACCTGACCACGGTAATTTGAGACCAAGTAATGACCACTAACCAAATTCTACAATACCTCCAAAATGCTAATAACTCGAATGGTGTTAACAACTGGATGGCTGGAAATGATAACGGCATATCCGAGTTCCTGAGGACTAGGCCACCTTGTTTTCAAGGCGGCTTTGACCCGATTGTGGCTGAACGATGAATAAGGGAGTTAGAGAAAATCTTTGAAGTGATGGGCTGTACTGAGGAGCAGCAAGTAATCTTCATTGCATATATGCTAAAAGATGAAGCAGAATACTGGTGGCGGGGAGCTAGAGAACTTTTAGCTCACCAGGGAAGGCAGATCACTTGGCAGGTGTTTAAAGACACCTTTTTAGAAAATTACTTTCCAAGTACTGTGCGGGCGGAGAAGGAGATCAAATTTCTCCAACTCAGGCAAGGAAGCATGACTATAGACCAATACATCGCGAGATTCAAGGAATTGTCTAAGTTCTCCTCTTATTTGTGATTTAACCCTGATAAAGCATGGAAGGCTGTTAAGTTCGAAGCGAGACTGAACCCGGACATAAAGAATGTTGTTGTAGCTATGGAGATTAGGGAGTTTGTGCCTCTGATCAATAAATGCAGACTCTTGGAGAAAAGTTTAAAGGTAGTGGAGGACGAAAAGTAAAGGTGAATCCTATGGAAAAGGAAGAAAAATTTTCCCAACCCTAGCAAGAACGTGAGAAAAAGTGGATATGAAGCTGGTAAGAGGCCATTGACTATGGGTCCCAGACCTTTCCAACAAGACCTCGCCCTAGTCAAGTACGCTAAGTGCAGACGCATGCATGGTAATCGGCCATGCTACATGGGACAAGATGTCTGCTTCAACTGCGGACAAAAGGGTCATTTTGCGAGAAACTGCCAACAGAATGTGGGGAAGCAGTCAGAACAGAGGCCTCAAGTAAAAGGAAGGGTTTTCACCCTAAGCGGCCAAGAGGCAGCTCAATCTTCTGAAATGATTCAAGGTACATGCTATATCTATGGATTTGCTCTTATGGTGTTATTTGACTCTGGTGCTAGTCATTCATTTATATCGGAAGAATGTATTAGGAAGTTTCAATTTCCTATTTCTGAAACTCCCTATGAACTATCCGTAGTAACCCCTACAGGGGAAAGGGTATTAACTTCATCTGTATGTAAGGACTGTCAAGTCACCATCCAGGAGAAAAATTTTTCTATAGACCTCGTCTATTTACCTTTAAGAGGTATTGAGGTCATTCTAGGGTTAGACTGGATGTCTAGAAATCGAGTCTTGCTGAATTGTTGTAACAAGACCGTTGAATTTCTACCTCCTACTCCGAAAGAGGAGGTCCAGTTATTGATGCTTAATGCCAATCAAGTTAATAGGGAGTTGAAGAATGGAGTACTTGGATACATTCTCTTGTATTTATCAAACCTAGAAGTCGAATCGAAACTTGATGAAATCGCAATAGCCAACGAGTTTTCTGAAGTATTTCCATCAGATATTCCAGGCTTACCTCCCAAGAGAGAGATAGAGTTCTCTATTGATCTCTTACTTGGAACAGGACCTATCTCTATTGCACCATATAGAATGGCCTCAAAAGAACTACAAGAACTCAAGAAACAGTTGGAGAAACTATTAGACAAGTAATTTGTTAGACCAAGTGTATCACCTTGGAGAGCTCCTGTATTGTTTGTTAAGAAGAAAGACGGAAGCCTTAGACTATACATAGACTATAGACAGCTAAATAAGGTGACTGTCAAAATCAAGTATCATCTCCTTAGGATAGATGACTTATTGGATCAATTGAAGGGAGCCTATATCTTTTCTAAGATTGACTTGAGGTCGGGATATCATCAGATTAGGATCAAGGAGGAGAATGTACCAAAAACTGCCTTCAGGACTAGGTATGGGCACTATGAGTTTCTCGTAATGCCTTTCGGGTTGACAAATGGACCCATAATTTTTATGGATTACATGAATCGCATTTTTTGACCCTACCTAGATCAATTTGTGGTAGTGTTCATTGATGACATCTTGATATATTCTAAGAGTGAGAAAGAACATGAACAACATCTCCGAATTGTGCTGCAAGTACTAAAAGAGAAAACATTGTATGCCAAATTGGAGAAGTGTGAATTTTGGCTATCAGAAGTATAGTTTCTCGGACATATCATCTCAAATAGAGGGGTAGCCGTAGATCCTAGCAAGACTGAAGCAGTAATTCAATGGGAGAGACCAAAGACAGTTACGGAAGTTAGAAGTTTCTTGGGTTTGGCAAGATACTACAGGAGGTTTATACAAAACTTCTCTCGTATAGCTTTGCCATTGACTAAATTGACCAGGAAAGGAAGTCCTTTCAAATGGACTGATCAATGTGAAGTTAGTTTTCAGGAGTTTAAGACAAGACTGACCACTCCTCCTGTTTTAATTATTCCAGACCCCACAGGACATTTTGAAGTGTATAGTGATGCTTCAAAGAAAGGGCTAGGATGTGTGCTGATGCAAGATAAGAGAGTAGTTGCTTACGCCTCTAGGCAACTGAGACCCCACAAAGAAAACTATCCAACCCATGATCTTGAATTGGCGGCAGTGGTGTTTGCCTTAAAGATTTGGCGACACTATTTGTACAGGGCAACCTTTGAAGTATATTGTGATCATAAGAGTCTTAAATACCTCTTTGATCAGAAGGAGTTAAATATGAGGCAACGAATATGGGTAGAATTCCTCAATGACTACAAGTTTGAGATAAAGTATCATCCCAGAAAGTAGAATGTTGTAGCAGATGCCTTGAGTCGAAAATCTCTGCACATGGGTCAGATGATGGTATATGAGATGCAGATGCTAGAAGAGTTTCAAAATTTGAAGTTAGCCACAAATCTTACTCCAAAGAAGCTAGTCATTAATGGTTTAAGTATAGGGTGTGACCTTAGAGCTCAGATCAAAGAGGATCAAGCTCATGACCATTACTTACAGGATCATAAAGACCAAGGTAATTTTTCTGTCATGGAAGATGGAGCAATATGTATCTGGAAAGGATTTGTGTCCCTCAAGAACGAGAGTTGAGGACTAAGATCCTGCAGGAAGTGCATCAGAGTAAATACACAGTCCATCCTGGATGTACTAAAATGTACCAGGATTTAAAGAGGATATATTGGTGGCCTGGGATGAAAAAGGACATTGCTGAGTTTGTGGCGAAATGTCTCATTTGACAAAAGGTGAAGGTGGAGCATCAAAAGCCAGCGGGATTTCTACAACCTCTTGAGATCCCTAAATGGAAATGGGACAGTATCTCGATGGACTTTGTTGTAGGTTTACCTAAGACTTCAGTGGGACATGACTCTATCTGGGTAATAGTTGACAGATTAACCAAATCTGCTCACTTTCTGCCCATAAAAATTAACTTTTAACTGGATAAATTGGCCCAATTGTATATCCAGGAAATAGTTAGGCTGCATGGGATTCCCTTAAATATTCTTTCTGATAGAGATCCGAGGTTCACGTCGAGGTTTTGGAAGGCGCTGCAGGAAGCTTTTGGTACTCAGTTGCGGTTCAGTACTACCTACCATCCTCAGACTGACGGGCAAACAGAACAGACCATTCAAACTCTAGAAGACATGTTAAGGGCCTGTGTGATAGAGCAAGGTAAAAGATGGGATAAGTACCTACCTTTAGTAGAGTTTGCTTATAATAATAGTTATCACTCCAGTATTAAGATGGCTCCCTACGAAGCTTTATACGGTAGGAAGTGTCGATCTCCACTATGTTGGTTTGAGGTAGGAGAAAAGAACTTGCTGGGTCATGATCTAGTTCAACAAACCATTGAACAAATCAGGATGATACGAGATAAAATACTCACAACTCAAAGTCGGCAAAAGAGTTACTATGATAAGAGACATAGACCTCTAGAGTTTGAGGAAGGGGACCATGTATTTCTAAAACTTTCTCCGATCACTGGAGTTGATAGGTCTCTCAAGACCAAAAAGCTAAATCCACGATTTTCAGGACCCTACCAAATTCAGAAGAAAGTAGGGACGTCAGCATATCAAGTTGCTCTCCCACCTAATTTGTCCAACTTACATAATGTTTTCCATGTATCACAGCTCCAAAAGTATCTTCCAGACTCCTCACATGTGATACGAGATGAACCAATCCAAATAAAGGAGAACATGACATACCAGCTAGTACCAGCATCTATATTCGACACTGACGTGAAGCAATTGCGGAACAAAACTATTCCCCTAGTTAAGGTGTTATGGGAAGGTTTGACTCCAGAAAAAACAACTTAGGAGCTAGAAGAAGTCATGAGGAAGAAATATCTGAAATTGTTCTTATTAGGTAATTTTTGAAATTTTGAGGACAAAATTTCTTTTAGGGGGAGAGAAATGTAATATCCCTAATTTCATTTTATGTATTAATAAAAGTACAAAAGTATTCAAAGTAACATCCATAATTTCATTTCTTTTATTGATAAAGGTACATAAATATTTAATTAAGGAAATAAAATTTATTAGACAATTTTTAGATATATAAGGAAATATAATCCTTAAAAATTCTTCACCTTGCGTGTTTGTATAGAAATGTTCTAATATTAATGGAAAATGTAAAGAAAGAAAACCTAAGAGGAAATATTAGAAATAAACATGTTACAGAAAGTTAAAATTCTTAGGTAAGGAAGACAAAATTTTGTGAAGTAAATAAAGATCTTAAAATTTCAAGAAGATCGGATTAGAGTATTTTTTTTTCTTAATTTAAGAGCAAAAGTTACTAAGTTTAGTATCTCCACCCATAAATTGGGCTTTCACCTATGGACACTTCATATAGAGTTTTTCTACTTCACATAAATTTTTAGCAAGCCAATAGGATAGCCCAATGAAGAAATAAAACATAGACTTGGACTAGAATATAGAAATTGGACCGGTAACCCAAAAATCATAAAAATGTGACCAAGCCCATTATGAAAGGTAGAATTTTAACCAAAGTAAAGAAAATGGGCAAGAATGAGCCCAAACCCAAGAGGAAAAATAAAAATAAAAATAAAATTAAAGTGATGAAATAATGGTGTAATTAAGATTAGGTGACATGACATTAAGACAAAAATTTAGCAAGTGGTATGATAATACAAGGCTTTAGGACAAAACATCTATATCCTACACTCATAATTTTAGTAAGTGGTATGATAATACATAGCATTAGGATAAAACATTTTTATCCCACACAAATAATTTGAACCAAATAATGGAGATTGAAGGGTTAGAAATTTGCCACTTAAAAAGGCAAAGCTATCATAATTGATTAAGACAAAAGAAAAAGTAAATGAATCCCTAAATCAAAGGGACCTTGTCCCATATCTTAAGAACATATTATCATAATTTTCAAATACAAATCTCATTTTCCTATGCATATCTTGACTAAGGAAGAAGAAGACAAGAACATAAGTTGTTTGTTTTCCAAAAATTCAACCAAGTGTAACCTAATTGTGATAAGGTAGACCCATGATCATGAAAGGTGAATTATTTGGTGGTCTACATAAGAAAACCCACCCTTACAACAATAAAATTTCGTCCAAGTAAGGGAGAGAAAAAATAGAAGCAAAGTAGAGTGAGGAAAGGAGAGGAAGAAAGGAAGAAAAGGGAAGGAGAAGTCTAGGGGACTAAGTGCTCCAGGTAAGTTTAACAATATTTCTTTTTGAAGAAAAGTTTTGAAACTTGAAATATTTATATGGGATTTTGATCTTAGAACTTTGATGCTTGGTTATGGATGTTGCTATATCATGTTACATATTATGTATGTTTGAATACTTAGGTTGGTGTAGATAGTTCTTCATGGGTATGGCTATGGGTGGCATAATTTTAAGCTTCTGTGTTTTAATTTCTGGGAACATTCTATTTGGAATCTAAACAAATGGTTAACATAACAAATGTATATTTATGTCTCACGGATTTTTAGCCACTGGAATCATTCCATTTAGAGTTCATATGAGGTAGATATGGTCCAATTCGTAAACAAAGGTCAGAAAATGGTTAATTAGGGAAGAATATGTTAGGATAGCTTCGGTGTTTTAATTTCTGGGAACATTCTATAAGGAATTAAAATAAATGGTTAACATATGAATTATAGATATATGTCTCACAGAGTTTCAACCACTGGAATCATTCCATTTAGAGTTGATATGATGTATATATGTTCTGATTAGTAAACATAGGTCAGAAAATGGTTAATCAGGGAAGAATATGTTAGGATAGTTTCGGTGTTTTAATTTCTAGGAACATTATATAAGGAATTAAAATAAATGGTTAATAAATGAATTATAGATATATGTGTCACAGAGTTTTAACCACTAGAATCACTTAATTTAGAATTCTTATGAGGGACATATGGACAGATTAGTAAGTAGAGGTCAGAACCTATCTGAGAAGAAATAACCTTTACATTGAGGGAGTAATATCATCTTGATTGCTTAATATTTTGCTATAATGTTCAACATAATAGTTTTATATAATTGTTTTATCTTGAAATTGACACCAAGATCACCTATATCGGAGTTAAATTGAGGGAGTTATGCTCTGATTAGTAAGAGAAGGTTAAATAGGATGAAAACCTGCATCAAGAAAATAAAGAAATAAAATTAATATTTAAAAAAGAAGATGAATCTTATAAATGAAAATAATAATTGACTAGTATAGTCATAGCCATTACCATTGTATGAACTTCTTACCATCTTAAGTTTGAAATTTTGACATGAAAATATTTTATAAAGTGATATTTGAAATGGTTATGTTCATGGCATGATTACCAATGATTTTTGGTAATAGTTATATTTTGATGAACATACTTGTTATTGAAAATATATTTTTGGCTATCATTGTGAAAAGAAAATAAATGAGCACGGTCACATGGCAATCCGTGTGGTGCACCAGTAGGGGACGCCCTACCAACGGTTATGATTATGTTAATGAGAAAAGAAAGAGAAAGTGGGCCATGTCGGACGGAGCGAGAAAAGCCCGTACCGGAGAGTAGAAAATACTCACCCTGACCGGGGGTAGCTTGATATGAAAATAAATTGATAGTCATCATATGATATTCTAAAAATAATTAATCCTGTCATACATGTCATTACTGTACGATTCTCATGTGCATAGATATAGTGCATTCATGTGACCAAAGTTATTTATTGTAGTTTTTACTACTGAACATGACGTGATGAGCTATATTGATAATGATTTATTGTTGAACTTACTGCGATTTAATTCTCACTATATTTCCATGTCATGTTCAGAAAATTAGTTATGCAGATTTTTTCTATAGCTCTGGCTTTTAGTTAACGTTGGATCAAGTTATTCTATGATGGGCGGATCCTAAATAAAATGTTTGTGGGCGAGTTGGCACAGATCCCGGTGAAGGTGCAACCACCCGCACTCGAATCTTCAGAATTGGTCAACCAGAATAAATAAGATGTAGATATTTATGTGTTTGAAATGTTGTATGTACGTTTTAATTAATGATAATGTATGTGAACTTTATATTGTATAATAAAAAAAAAGTTGTTACATGTAACCCCACATTTAGATATTTACAACGCCTGATGGCCCATACCATTTTTGGTAGGGATGAAAGTGATGAGATTGCAAACCAAAGAGAGTTTTATTTTCTTTGGGCTATGATACATGGTCATAAGGTGGACACCTGAGCTTTTATGGCCCATCAGAACTTTTAGGATTTACAACCAATAGTCGGTAGTAGCAAGATTGATTTAGAATCATGTTTGCATATGAAATTGATTGTGAAAAAGAATGCCAACTATTGGCTGCATCTCTGTGGCCATAATATCTTTCGCCTCCCTAACCCCACTAAAACTGCAGTTATGAATTAGAAGAATTGAATCTACCCTCTAGAAGAAGGCAGAGAGGATAATGATGTTCCTATGGGGGATGACTTCCCCCTTGAACCATTTTTGGCTCTACCACTCGCACCCCTTTCCTATTATACTTTATACTGATAATGCAAGTCCATCATATGTACCACTAGAGGATCAAAACTGCATCTCCTCACGGCTTCGCTGAATAGAGGAGGAACAAATAGCTCTAGGGGTTACCCTGCATTCAATGAATGACACAATCCAAAGCATGCAAGGAATTATGCAAGCCTGGTACGAAAGTCAAAACCCACCACCACCACCTCTAGAAGACCAGTAAGTAAGTAAGTTACTTCTCTCCTTTGCCTATACATTAATTGCTATTGACATTGAGAACAATGTCAAATTTAAGCATGGAGGAGTAGTTACTTTAGCTTTTGGTTTGCACTAGCTAATTAGTTTTCTCTTGCATGTATATACTTTATTGGCTAAATCTCTCTTATTTTAATGCATAATCATATAGTTTGCTATTCTAGAGATAAATTGATGTAATATAGGATGATTTTAACTCATAAACATGTGATGCACAACAAAATATGAGATAGGTAGTTGTCATTTTAGTCTTTCTTCTAGCATTAAACCTCTAATTTTTTTAAAAAAATATCTATTCTATTATGCTGTAAATTATATGCCCTATTTGATTTTAACACTACGAGACTGTGAAGGTAGAGAGAGGTAAAAAATGAGGGAATATAAAACCGAAAGAGTTTTCACTATGAGTACCCCTTCAAGGCACCAAAAAGTCCTTAGTATGAGTACCTAATTGCCTATACCTAAGTAAGATTGAGCATAAAATGCACTCACTGTATATTTCTTAAAAAAATAAATGAAATATAAATGAATGAAAAAAGAGAAAGGAGAAAAGTAAAAGTGAAGTAGAAGAATTTGAGTAGGAAAAAGAGAGTAAAAAATAGAAATAAGGGTAAGGTAACATAGGGAGATATAAATGATAAGGTGGCCTACTTAAGTGTCCAAGAATTAGTTTGGTGCATACAATTAAGGGTAACCATAAAAACAAGTATATTATAAGAGAATTTGGGTTTAGGTTTAGAAGAATTGAGACCATACGATAAATATTTATTCATATATCTGTTGTGTTCACTTTGATTGAGCAAAGAAATATCTGTATTGCACTTTCTGTCATTTGAAATTTCTATGCATTTTCTCCCTTCCTGATGTTATGTCATGTTATTTGCTTGAGGACAAGCAAATTTTTAAGCATGGGAGAGTTGATAAAGGGAAAAAATATGTGTTTTATGGCTATATCTTATCCATTATTTCATATAAAACTTATGATTATTTCTCTGCTTTGGTTCTATTATATTTTGTTTGCTCTGGATAGCTTTGGTTTATTTTCTGTTTGTAAGTGAGCAAAAGAGCCTAAGAATCAAGGAAAAATATTCATGTGAAGAGCTAAATGGACTTGGAACAAGTTAAGGAGGAAGTAAGGAGCAAACACAAAAGAAATTGGATAGAATTAAGCTTGGCAGCCACCAAGACAGCCAAGCCGTGCTTGGTGTACCTAGAATATGGCCAGGCCATATTCTGAGCAAAATGTGGTGTGAATTCTCAGAATCTAGCCCAAAGCACAGCCAAGCCGTGTCTTGGAACATGGTCGTGCTTTATGTCTGTACACTCCGTATTTTTTTAGGGTTTTAAGGAGCCAAAGTGCTATATATACATGGGAAAGCATGGAGAAAGATATATATATATATATATATATATATATATATATATATATATATATATATATGCATTCAAACCTAGAGAAGATCAGTTTAGGCTTAGAAAACACCATTAGATTAGGATTATTGATTACTTTATGTTCTTAGAGTAGAATTTGGATTAATTGAAGCTTTGTATCTCTTATTCAGCACATTCTGCAAACCAAGTGTTATCTTTCTAGTTTTATATCTATTTCTACTTCTACTCCTTTCTTTTACATTGTTTCGAACATTGATGAATGATTTAATGAATTAGATTATGGTTTATCTTTCAATTATGTGTGAGTAGATTTTGATCTAGGGTTTCAGTAAACTCACTTATGGTTTAATGATATTGCATTAATTAGAATTGTGAAACCCTAATTGTCATTGTCTATGGTTAATTAAGATTAACTATTATACATGTATATGAGTTGATAAATTTTTGGAAAATTTTATCACATATTAAGATATTAACTAATGAA